>JZKD02S1664719.1:225988-264341 GCA_000966675.3 Picea glauca
ATTTCGTATATCATTTCTGTGTATTGTGAAGATTATGCTGGATATTTTACTGTTATTCTGTCATTTCTAGCATTTCATTTATGTTCTGCATATTTTATATATCTGTTATCTTGCATAGAGTAAGGGTCAATGGGTTAGAGGAAGGATGACTCGTCAATGCCACGTTAAGTGACATGTGGTAGGATCCACGTGGATGCGATGTGGCAATGAATTGACTTGAGGGTAAGGAAGGCCTATAAAAAATTCAAAAGGTCATAACTTTTGATCCAGAGCTTGGTTTGGAGTATGGTGATAGTCGTTGGAAATATATTGACGAGAAAAAGAGAATGGAACCTCAAAGAGAAGCTATTGGGATGATAGAGAAAAAGTGAAATTCTACTACCCCATCCCTTAATAAGGTACTTAAGGGGGTGGGTGTGTTACAATGGCCTGAGCCACATTCCTGAGAAGTCGGAGGAAAGGGTGAGACACTACTACGGTATGGCATTGTAAACACTGTGGAATCTCATCCATTTCCATGGGGGCACTCCCATGGTCATCCCCTCTAGGTTTCTTCGCACTTTGCGGAGATCCTCAAGGTCGTCCCCTCTCTCTTCCTATGATAAATATTCATCACTGCTCCAGTGCCAACCTCATCCCCTTCTAGCTAGATGCTCTGGTCCCACATCTATGTCACAAAATCTCATTGTGTTAGTTATGTTACACCACCAAAATAAGTGCGTATCCTAAAAAACAAAAAACATTGAAAATTCAAAAAATTCAAAACCACATGTTGCAAGCCTTACCAAGTGGTCCCCGTTGTTCTCCCGGGGAGAGGGAGAGATCTAGATCATAGAAAAAATTGGTTCCCTTGTACATGAAGTCATCAATGTTGTTGGTTAGTACTTTATCTACTCTGATCTTACCTTACTGATCTAAGTTGACCCAGGTTCGGATTTAACAAGCTTCCAACAAAATTCCTATAAAATCATCGGCCCCTCTGGTAAAACAGAAGGCAATGCAGTACACGGGGTTCCCTACGTAGTCTCACCCGAGATAGTTCTATGGGTGACTGAAATACTCAGATGCTTGCAGCCTGGGAATAAGTAGGGATCTGTGATTGTACCTTGTGATCTTCATTTATTTAGTCTAACATCTTACTTAATAAGTCACTCTTACTCATGCATGTGAAATATCAGATCTAACTAAATCCTTCATTCATTTAGCTAGAATTTAATCATTAACAACTATGGAGATGCATAAAATTCAGTCACATAATACATGTTCTACCATGGTTCACCCCCTCCTAGGCTACGTCCATAAAATATTTGGCTCTTGAGCTCTTTTATTATATATCGCGTTGCACAAACTTATAGTCTTGGATCTTACAATCTCAACAGGCTTCCCGATCCCTATGAGGTTGACTAGATTGCAACAGACTCCTCGACCTGCGATCTAACCCTCAGGATTGAGTTACTCAACTATTCTCTAGCTCACCAGCATACAAAATGTTACAGTTCAATCCTTTCTCTCTCTCTCCATCTCTCTCACCCTAGACCTCCTAGGTACTACTTATACATATTCTTAGTTTATCATCCATTACAATATCTTGAAAAAACCCTAACCCTAATGTAGTTAGGTCTCCCTTGCATGCATGTCTCTCATGCTTCCCTCTCACATGTTGTTTTTCCTTCTAGCTGTCTTTTTTCCACTCCGTGCTTTTCTCTCCAAAAATGGCCTTTTCCCCAAAATGGGCATGCGCACAACAGGCCCCCAACACTGACATGTGGCTCGTCTCAAGCCCCCTAGGTTTTGCGCGCTTCTTCAATAGCTTCTGCTAGAGTGTGGAACTTGTCTACAAGTTCCCTTCCTTGTATTTGAGAGCCTACGTAACCTTTTCTATGAGCGCATATAACACTTACAATGTGATATCCTCCCTGATCATTTATGTGCAATATGCATGTGTTTGCACCATGTTCTTCTTTGCCTCCTCTAACTACGCAATGATTTTTGCAGCTAGCTCTTGGAGAGGTTCCATTTGAGCTTGTCGATCCTTCTGCGTTTGCGTAGCTAGTAGATCTACTTACAGCTTCTTCATGTCTTGTACGCCTTTAAGGCACTTAATGATATTCATTATTTTCTATCTCTTCTTGAGGTCCTAGATGGTTGCGCTTATCTTTTCCTCTTTCTGGTCCCAATGCTGTGCCTATTCATCTTCTTCTAGCACTGTCCATAGCTACACTTCCCTATAAAACAAGTTCACATTTATGCTGACTTGTCATTCCATTTCATCCATCTATCTTGCAGCTTCTTGCCTCCTTTGTTCCTTCACATTCGATGGAGTCATAGGAATGAGTTGTTCCTGGAGGTTTTTGATCTCCTGGCGGTATTTATCAATTGTTTGCACAATATGATCAATTTTTTGCGCTGTGGTGGGCTCTGCTATTTGCGTAATATTTGGGATTTTGTCATAGGCTGCAAGCACTCCCTGCTTGAGCCTATCTACATGACATTTCTCATCTTTGGTCTCAAGATTGACCTGCTCGACCACCAATTCCAATGCCTCTTTATTCTCCTTTGTATGCTACAACTCTGTTGCTTTTGTTCGTGCGCGCGACTGCACCTCCTACGCAACACTGGATTAGAGTTTGTACAGTGCCTTGGTTGGTATCCTCTCTGTTACCAACTTTATCTGTGCCATATATTTCAAGGGTGTCTGGGCTACAATCTCATCCATGCACAGTATATTGGGTGTAATGTGGAAGGTTGAGCTCGCCTGCACTATGGTCTTGATCATATCGTGCTTTCTCGGTGAAACCCTCACTTTTTCTTCTGATGTTGTGGGGAATGACTATGTTCCCCTGTCTACTCTCTACGCACCTCTGATATGCTCTAGGACCTACCTTATGTCGGCCAACTCATCTTGAATTCAGCCTCTTTGGTGATGGGCATCTTCAAACTCCTCATCTACACAGTCCTAGACTCTTTCGGCCACAAGCTCAACATCGTCCTCAGTGATTGTATATTCTAGCAGGTTCTTGTGCGCCTTGGCCTTTTTTCCCGCACCACTAGTGTGTATGATTGGCTTCTTGGTCTGGCCTAGTTCCTGTGGGGTGGAAGTTGATGGGGTTTATTGCGTTGTCGCAACCCCTATTTTTGGTTCTCTTGATGCTTGGGTAGTGTCCTTTTGTCTGGTCTGTGTACCTTTCTTTGGCGCACCCCCATTCTTTTTTTGTGTTGTCTTATAACTTGGCTTTGGATTTTTAGGTGCAACTTTATCCTCGACAGGTGTCTGAATTTTCCCTGCTTCAACCTCCGTACCTGTAGGCATCTCTTGAGTGAGGACTGGAATTCTCTAGTCATCTTTCCAATCCCTTATTTCCATTTCTACATCTTCTTTCTTGACGCAGTATCTAAGTTGTAGCCACTCCTTCCCAGGATCCCTTCATGCTTGGATCCATATGGTGTGCCCGGTTGCTTTGAAGTTAGCGATGTCCTAGTATTGCATGACCACTTTTGGAGTAATTATCCAAGTGTTGACAATACTCTCTTTGAGCTCATTATAATATCACGCAAACGTGATTGCATTGGTAATTTTGACTTTGGGGTCCGACGTGCTCCCAAACGATGTGTATCGTGCTACGCAGAAATCACTGGTCCACTCACAAACATACGTGTACTAGGGCTCCCTCCATCCGATCAAGGTGATCAAGACTAGTATCCAGAAGTAATGAAACTTTTTTCCCAGGTCCTGCGCATCTTTGTAGTCATCAAGGAACAAGTTTAATAAGTACGGGGCTCAACTGAGCATAATTCCCTCCGTGCACTGTGTTGCAGCCGCGACGACCCCGATAAGGACTTCCTCCTTGCGACACTTCCTAAGAAGTTTGCAAGACATGAGTTTGGTGGCCAACCTTGTTGATGCATCATTGATGCACTTGATGATGATTCTGCATGACCCTCTCTCTGTGCCATACATATTTTTCATCTCCTCTGCCAACGCCTTCTCCTTCGTTTTGTTGTCGAGATACTATGCGGGACTCTCCCCCTGAGATGGCAAACCTGTGATGAAATAAATTAGCTCAACGTCTATGGAGACAAGCTCTTCCAACCATAGGAAACCTCCATGGGTGACTGCAATCAACTGATTAACGCAATTGTTTACGTCTCGGCCCCTTCCAAAATGTGAAATATCTAGTATATTGAGAATTCTAGTGTTGGCCAATCTGGCTTCCCATTGTTTCGGTTGTAAAATTGGATCAACAAAGGGGCCTGTACCGACATTTTCAAGGTAGAATCCCCTTGCATATTATGGGAACTTTCCCATGTTGGCAACGTTGTGGTCCATGTAGCACAGTCTTTCCACGCATCCTAGAATATTAGGTGTGGTTTTTCACCCCTTCAGGAATGCACGGTAGGACTATGGTTGTTTCAACCTGTCTGCACAGTGACCTTGCAATGGGTTGTTTTCACTTTCATCATGGTGAATGGCTTGAGGTTCCAGCCTACATTGTTCTCTCTTCAGCGTAAGATTAAGGTTGGTCAGTAACATCTTCCACTAGCCCCTCCTATTGTTGTGCGTGCTCTACTCTGTGTGGATTTCTTGGTAAGGCAGCTTCTATGTGTGTTGGGGTTGTCCCATTTACCCTCTAGGCTCCTTCATCATTCACAGGTCATGGAAGATTACATGTGTCCTTAGCCTGTTGGCCCTGTCCAGTTTCCTGCATCTCAATGTCCATGCCAACTTCTTTTGTTGGTTGGGCTTCCTCCTCCATGGGTGTGGGGCTTGCTGTTTCCACATGGCGTGATGTAATTTCTTCGAAGTCAACGAATTCTGCGGCATGTGTAGAATATTGTTCAGTTTCCTATGTTTTTTGTGGTTCTCTATGGTGATCTTTCCTGTCGGCCTGACTCGGTGCACCAAAATTGGGTGGTTCCATGGTGGTTAATGATGACTTTTGTCAAACTAATTTGCCCTATATCTATTGCTAAATCACTTTTCTCTCTGTGTGCTCTATCTCTCTGTAATTTCACAATTTAACAATAATATTTATGTTGCATGTGTGCCTCCCTTATATAGCAAGTGTTGTGAATCTTCTCAGAGAAGATGCCCGAGTTTTTATTTAAATGAAATGGCGCTTCATGTGTAAGCGACATTGAATTTCCTCGAAGCCGCTAGTTGGTGCGATTAATACAAAGGCAATTCGAGAGTACGTGACATTCCATTTGATAGACATCGCCAGTTGGAACTATTAATGCAAAGTCGCTTCGAGAGTATGTGACATTCTATTTGATAGACGCCACCAGTTGGTGCCTTTTTTTCGTAATTGCCATTTTTCAAATTTCTGCCTTTTCTCTAACCGTCGATCCTTTTTCCAGTGCATTGGGATTTTTGAGTGCACAGAAGATTTGTGATATCTCACCTTTCCTTGGTGTGCAGTGTGTCAGTATTATGATGCACGCGGGATTTTCTCTTCTGTCAGGATAAATCCCTTTTTTTCACTATATACATCTCTCTTTACTGCGCGGTAACTTTCTAAGTGCTAGGAGGTCAACTGTCCTTGTAGAGTATCAGTCGACTCCCATTGATCATTCCTCTGAGTTCTATACCTCCTAAATCTTTCAATTGTACAACTTCCCCATCTATGATAGTCTTCACTTCATATGGTCCCAGCCAATGTATTTTGAATTTTCCTGGGTGTTGATAAAATTTATTGTCATACACGAAGATTAGGTCTCCCTCCTTGAAACTCTTTCTCTTAATATGTTTCTCATGCCACAATTTGTCCCTTGCTTTCTGTACTTCTTGGTGAAACCCTGCTAGAATCCCATCTTCTTCCATCAGCATCAACTGACTTATCCTTTCTTGTACTGCGCCTCATTATGTCATGTTAGTAATTGTTGCTACGTGCTGACTAGGTACCAAAAATTATAATGGCACCATTGCTTATTGTCCATACACCAACCTGAATGGTGTCTTCCCTGTCAAATTTTTGCATGTAGTCTTGTATGTTAAGGTTTAAGCTATTATTAGGTTTCTTTTCAATTTACTAGATAACCATAGCATATATAGGATCATTGATACAAACACAATCACAAGATACACAACATTTATCCTTGGAAACCCTCATGGGGAAGAAAACCCAACAAAAACTTCCTTAATATAGATAGCCAATACAATTCCAAGAAAATAAACCAAACACTAGAGAATATCCTCTACTAAGCAATCTGCCTCTCTCTCTTCCTTCTTCCAGCAACTGGTAACTGCAGCTTCATCAATACTTGCGCGCTATATGAGTGAGTTGAATGAGTGAGAAAATGAGTCATTTGCTTCCTTTATTTATACAAACTGGCAGGCGTTGAAAAGGTATCTCTTCGCTGGGCAGGGCTAACTTGTCTTTCTAAATGGTTAAAACCATTTTAATTTCCCTGGGGTCCAACTTCTCAATTTGCATAATATATTTAAGGTTTGACTAATACGCAAAAGGGGATTTCGTCAATTACAATGCCCAACATGATCAATCCACAAAAGGGGATTGATATAATGAATAATAAATCAATAATGAATAGAGTACTCTTTGCAGTTACAATATTTCAACACTCCCCCTTAACAAGAAGGGAATTCTACAACATCATCAGGAGGGAGAGAGAGGGCAGCAGCATCAACAACATATGGAAAACTGACTGGCATATCTATAAATCATCAGAAGTTTTTCTCATCATCAATATTATCATTCACAGCAGGGAGATGGAATGGCATCATCATCATCTGCATCAACATGGATTAGTATAACACTAATACATCATCATCAATGATAGCACAAGGTTGATACAACGCCAACAACAACAATATCACAACACAAATGTTGGATCATCATCAACAACAACATCACAACACGAAGGCTGGAGTATCATCAACATCAACACTAGGCTGGAAATCTTCAGCACAAAGTTGGCATCTCAACAACATCAACACAAGGCTGGAAATCTTTAGCACAAAGTTGGCATCTCAACAACATCAACACGAGGCTAGAAGTATTCATCACTAGGTTGGCATCACAAAAACATCATCACAAAGCTGGAAATCTTCAGCACTAGGATGGAATCACAGAACGAGGCTGGCATCACAACAACATCAGCATGAAGCTAGAAATATTCATCACTAGGCTGGCATCAGAACAACATCAGCACGAAGTTGGAAATCTTTAGCACTATTCTAGCATCACAGCACCAGGCTAGCATCACAACACTACTCCCCCTTTCGAGGGAGGTCCTTTCGAACTACACCAAGATTTTCTCAAAAGTGCTCAAACTTTACACAAGATAGAGGCTTGGTAAACACATCAACAACCCGTTCATTCGTGCTAACATCCTTCAGCTTTATGGCTCCTCTCTGAACCATATCACGGATGTAATGATATCAGATATACATGTTTTTTTTGTCATGGACAACTGGGTTCTCTGTCATCTTTTTGCAACTCTGGTTATCACATAGGATCATGGTTGCTTCCATCTCCAGATCGTACAGACCTATCAACAACTTCTGAATCCATATGGCTTCACAACTGGCGGAACATGTAGCAATGTATTATGCTTTTGTCGTGCTGAGAGAAATTCTTGATTGCTACCTACTCTGCCATGAGATCATGGCTAACCCCATACTAAAACAACATATTGAAGTGCTCTTTCTGTCAAAGACACTTCCAACCCAATCTGAATCGGTATAACCACTCAGTCTGAAGTCATGATCTCCATTATAAATGAGACCACAATCTAATGTACTCTTAAAGTACCTCATCACATGTTTTGTAGCAACTAGGTGAACATGTCTGGGCTCCACCAGAAACTGACTCAAGGTGTTCACAGAAAAGAATATATCTGGCCTGGTGTTTGCCAAATACATCAATGACCCAATGATCTGTCTGTACAACATAGCATCAATCAATTCTGAATTTTCAACCAAGAGATTCAACTTTGTTTCCATGGGTGTATTCATGGACTTGCACTCCAACATATCAAATTTCTTCAGTATTTCAACTACATACTTCCCTTTCTTAAGTAAGATCTTCTCTGGGCTCTGCCAGACCTCAAGACCTAAGAAATAGTGCATTAGGCCAAGGTCTTTCATCTTGAATTCTGCAGCAAGTTTCTTCTTACAATCAGTGACGAGCTTTTCTTCTCCAGTTAAGAATAAGTCATCCACATACAATATCAATATAAAAGGCTCATCATTCATAACCTTGAAGTAAAGGTTAGATTCATCTTTACTCTTGGTAAATCTCAAGCTCGTCAAGAAACTGTCAATCCTTCCATACCAAGCTCTAAGAGCCTGCTTCAATCTGTACAGAGCCTTCTTCAACTTGCATACATGAGTCTTTTTGTCTTCAACTTCAAACCCTTGAGGTTTTTCTATATACACTTCTTCTTCAATGACACCATTCAAGAAAGTTGTTTTCACATCCATCTCATATAACTTCCACTTCATCTTAGTTGCAAGAGCTATGATGGTTCTGATTGAAGTGTATCTGGCTAGATGAGCAAACGTCTCTTCATAATCAATGTCTTCCTTTTGAAAAAATCCACGAACAACAAACCTTGCTTTATATTTCTCAATACTTCCATCAACATCATGTTTTATTTTGAAAATCCATTTGGAAGATACCACATCCTTGCTCTTTGGTTTGGGAACTATTTCCCATACATCATTCTTTATAATGGATTGGTATTCTTCTATCATGGCATATTCCCATTATTTCTTCTCAAAGGCTTCTTCAAAGAAAGTAGGCTTCTTCTCTAAGAGATCACACATCAAAGCCATATAACTGGATAATGGCTTGGGTTTCTTCACTTGTCTCATGGTTCCTTCGGGGGCACCATACTTCTCTCCATATTGAATCAGTTCCCTTTCCCAGGATGGCTTTCTCTTGTGGGATATCATCATCTAGGGAGGTTCTTTAGATTCTATTATGTCATGATCTTCTAGAATCTCCTAATCAAGGGAAGTTATAACTTCTCTCACTGGTTCTACAACTCTGGGAGCCACAGGTTCTTCTTCATATACTTCTTCAAGCTGGCATCTTCTTGATTTCTTGAGTGTTTCATCTTCATCAAAGGTTACATCCCTATTGATCTCAATATGATGGTAACCTAGTATATAAATTCTGAAGGCCTTGGAGACCTCACAGTATCCAACAAATATTCCCTTCTTTCCTTAAGGGTCCAACTTGGTTCTCTTCTCTTTTGGAATGTGTACAAATACTGGGCAGCCAAATATTTTGAGATGGCTTACTTCTGGCTTCTTTCCAGAGAACATCTCTTCAGGGGTCTTGAACCCAAGTGCACTATGGGACAATCTATTTTGTATATATAATGTTGTTTTTGTTTCTTCTTCCCATAAGTGCATTGGAAGATCTTGATCATGGATCATGGTCTTCATTGCTTCCATTATAGTTTTATTCTTTCTTTCTACTACACCATTTTGTTAAGGATTGTAGGGAGTGGTGAGCTCCCTCTTGATCCCTACATCTTTGCAAAAGTTTGCAAACTCTTTTGAGGTGTATTCTCCTCCATTATCTGACCTGAGTATCTTGATCTTTCTTTCAGAAATATTCTCTATCAAGGCTTTGAATTCCTTGAATTTACTGAACACTTCATCTTTTGATTTCAAAAAGTAAACCCACGTTTTACGAGAATAGTCATCAATAAAAGATACATAGTATACATACCCACTGATGGAGGTTGATGGCATTGGGCCACACAAATCTGATTGAATGATCTCTAGGACTCCTTCTTCTTTACTGTCTCTCTTTGGGAAAGGGTTCTTGATGTTATTTCCTTGTGCACATCCATTCCACACAACTTCATGGTCAACCTTGAAATCTAGTAGACCTGTGACTGCCTTGCTTACATATGGTAATTCCTTGTAGTTTATGTGGGATAATATTCTATGCCAAAGTTCACATGAATTCTCAATGGAATGGGTCATTGTTGCTTCTGAGTGACCCTTTAGCTTATACAAGCCGCCTTCTTATTTTCCAATAACAATTGCTTCTTCCATGGTTTTTCCTTTGGACCACATAAGAACTTCTCCATCTATGAAGGAAAATCTGAAGCCTTTTTTCTCTAAAGATGATATAGAAAGTAAGTTCTTTGTCAAACCTGGTACATATAGTACATCCTTCATCTTCATTGGGGTCCCTGAATAAAGTTTGTAATTTGATTCTCCTACTTCTTTGATAGGGTATTGATAATCATCTCCAAGTGTAACTTTCTAGGGAAACTTCTTTTCTGAAAGGAAAGAGAGAATGTCTCTTTGACCAGTCATGTGCTTGGAAGCACCACTGTTTATGAGCCAGGTGTACTCACCAGGTGACATTGATCGATAGAGGGAAGAGATTAAGACATAGTCTTCAATGTGTTATTTTATCATCTTTGTGGGTGGCTCTTCATATTCAATTGTATGGGGATGGTACCTCTTGTTTTTCTTCTTGTCTTATTCTTGTCTAGCTAGAAAATGCTTAGAAATATGTCCCATTTTGTCACAATGGTAACATTGATAGGATGATAAATCTTTTTCTCTTCTTTGACCTTTCTGAAAATTCTGGATTCTCCTTGGAGGATGAGATTCTTTATGTATGAATTTGTTTTGTGGGTGAGACTCCTTATGAGTTTCTTTCTACAAGTAAGACTTATTTCTTCCTCCTTTAGTATGAGTAGATAGGGCTTCATCTTCATCTCTTGATAGCCATGCTTCTCGGTTAGCTACTCTTGCTTCTTCTTGAACACATTCTTCCCATAGACTGTCAAATTATAGTTTCTCCTTTCTGGCACAAATAGTTTGGATGAATGCATCCCAAGGTCTTGTGAGACCATTAAGGGTTGTCATTATAAGTTCGTCTTCATATATAGTATCTTCAATTGCTTCTAATTGTTCTTTGAATTGTGATATTATGGAGAAACATTCCTAAACTGTTTCTCCTTTCTGTATCCTTGTACTTTTGAGTTGAGTTCTTATATTTATATTTCGATTGATGTTCCTTCCTTCATATAATTTGGTTAGGGCATCAAACATTTATTTTGGAGTCTTATTTGAAGCCACTTGATAAATCAAGTGATCTTTAATATAATCTGCAATGATTCTTTTGGCCCTAACTGTGTCCTTTTGGTGTTTGGCTTTAGCCGCAGCATCGACATGTTCTGATACATCTTCTTTAATGAATATTGCTAGGTCATTCTCTTCAAGAATAAGTGAAATCCTATACTTCCAGGCACAGAAGTTTTCCACACCTTCTAGCTTGTCAACAAGCTTAGTGCTTGTATACATATTTACCTGGAGCTAGGATAATGACCAAAAATTGAAAATGATCAGAATTGAATTGTGAACTTACCAGAAGGTGCGCTTGGCTAAGGAGAATTGCTTGTTGTAGTTGGATTTCAGAAAATCCAAATTTTTCCCCTTAAAACTTGACCAGCGGATTTCTGGACTGGTACTTCTGGTACCGGTGAAAACTAGGGTTTCACTTTTCAAGAGTTATATCCACTGAAAAGGTGCGTTGAAGGTGCCAAAGAGTTCCTTGTGCTAGGGTGCACTTTTCTAGATGAATTTTGGGCTGAAATTTTTTTTCAATAAAAATCCCTAGTTTTCTTGTACAACAATAGTGATGTTTTTCTTTATCCAGTGAAATATGCTCTCTACAACTTAGCTCTGATACCATTTTAAGGTTTAAGCTATTATTAGGTTTATTTCCAATTTACTAGATAACCAGAGCATAGATAGGATCATTGAGAGAAACATAATCACAATATACACAACATTTATCCTAGGAAACCCTCACGGGGAAGAAAACCCAGGAAAAACTTCCTTAATATAGATAGCCAATACAATTCCAAGACAATAAACCAAACACTAGAGAATATCCTCTACTAAGCAATGTGCCTCTCTCTCTTTCTTCTTTCGGAAACTGGTAACTACAACTTCCTTCAATACTTGCACACTATATGAGTGAGCTGAGTGAGTGAGCAAATGAGTCGTTGGCTTCCTTTATTTATACAAACTGGAAGGTGCTGAAAAGGTGTCTCTTTGTTGGGCAGAGCCGACTTGTCTTACTGATTGGTTAAAACCACTTTAATTTCCCTGCGGGCTGAATTCTCAATTTGCATAATATATTTAGGGTTTGACCAATCTGCAAAAGGGGATTTGGCTAATTACAATGCCTGGCATGATCAATCCATAAAAGGGGATTCATCTAATGAATAATAAATCAATAATGAATAGAATACTCTTTGCAGTTACAGTATTTCAACATTGTATGCCCATAATACTGTTGGTATCTTCAAGTCCCAATCGTCCCTATTAATATTGCAGATCTTTGTCAGTGAATTCTCTAAGATCTTATTAAAATCTTCCACTGTTCCATTTCCTTGAGGGTGATATGGTGTACTCTTTTGATGATAGACTTCAAACTCCTCAGTCATAGCCTTAATAGTACTATTAATGAAGTGAGTGCCTTGGTCACTCATCAAAATCCTTAGGCATCCAAATATAGTGATCACTTTCTCAAACAGGAAGTGTGTTGTTGTCTCTACACTGCAATCCTTGACTGGTGTTTCTTCTACACATCTTGTTAAGTATCATGTCGCGGTAATAATATACCTTTCTCCTGACCTCTTTGTTGGTGGGTTAATTGGTCCCACAAAGCCTATTTCCCATTTTTCAAATACCTGCAAGGTTACTTGTGGTATTAGGGGCATCTCGTCCCATCTATTACATTTACCAACCCTCTGACATACATCACATCTCTAGCAGTAGTCCTTTGCATCGATGTGAACGGTCGGCCACCAAATTTCTTCTCGTAATACCTTCTGCGTGGTAGCTTTTCCTGCATAATGTCCTCCTGCTATTCCCTCATGGGCCTCTACTAAAATCCTAGGTATTTCATGTTCTAGTACACATCTTCTCAAGATTCTATCTGCACCCATCTTGTCTAAGTGCCCTACAATCAATTGATAGTATGCAGCTTAGACTACCAGATTTTTCTTTTGCACAATGTTGAATTCTTGTGGTGCGCTCCTTGTACTCAAGTATTGAATGATTTCAGCAAAATATTCATCAGCTTCTTGTGGTGCGGTCCTCTAATTTCATAGGTTCCTCTCCATTAGTGATCCTTTATAGGTGATCAGGTCCTGCATTCAACTTCCCTGGTTTGACTATCACTTCAAAGTCAAATTCCTGGAATAGCAGTAACCATCTACAAATTCTTCCCCCCAACATGTATTGTGCACACTTAAGATGTTGTGAGTGGTATCCATATCCATACTTGTTTTGTAGTTGGTTAGGTTGGGAGCTGGACTGAAGAAGAAGGTTGTCCGACCCATGGGATATTGAAGAGGCGGGTTGTCAGGCCTATGAGAATTCGCTCTGCGTAAGAGAATTGTTGGGGATTGATTTCTTGAAGGTGCTAAATTGTAGCTACAGGGCTCTGAGACTTCATGTTCGACATGTTGTTGAAGCCCCGAAAGGAAGTGGGGTAGCCAAAGGACTGTCGAGCAGAGAAGGGGTACACTTCCTGGGTGGGACAAGCATGTGGGAAATGAGGGACTGTAGGTTGTTAGTTTGAGTTGGCACCTGTGACAGAGTCTTTCCTGTTGTCTATGATACATTATCCTGGTTAGGAATCCCTTTACCCGAGTGGAGTTTAGTCCCAGCTCGGGGGTGACCCACTACTTAGAGTGATGAGGAGTGTGGTCTAAGGCTGGGAGGTTCATGGAAGGTATGCACATGGTTGGTGATATTCTTACCAAGATAAGTGTCAATTGTATGATAAATTTACATGTTGCATTGTCAATTACGTGCTTATTTTTATGGCTTATCATATGTGTGGTTATCACTGTGTTTATGTTTATGGGTATTGCTTGTATATGCTGCATGTATACGTTTACTATTATTTCAGTGTGAATCTGTGCATTTACAGATGTATTTGTTTGTTTACGTTTATATATATATATATGTTTATGTATATATATATCCGCAAGAGTTCTATGTGTATATATTTTAATTGCATACAGTTCGAAAAATTTATGTGGCATAGCTTTGTTGGATGTTGGGTATGTTACAGTATGTTAAACAGAGAATGAAAGAGTTCTCTAGAGTAGCATGGCCCAGCCTGGGTGGTCAGGGATGTTACATGCAGTAACTCTACTATACTTTCTACTATTTTCTCATCCCAGTAGTCTCCAATATTGGCCATTTTGGGATTCTAAATTGTCCCAATGTTGAATTTAATCACCTTGATCGATGCAACAAACACTTCTGATTCCAGAGGTGGACCTTCCACCTCTCTTTCACCTTCAGCTTCTGTAATCTGAATGTTGCATGTATCATATTCATCTGGTGCTTCTTCCTGCACATGGTAGCATGACAGTATTTCCTTTACTATTCGTTTGCTATGTTTTTGGTACTCTGTTATGATTTCAACCTATGGTTATTGAATGAATATTACCCCTTTGATTAGTTTGAGTGTTGAATCTATGTTGGGGTTCTCATGTTCAAATGAGAACGTGACTATAAAATTATGTTGTAATACTATCCAATCTATAGTTCTTCTATGCAGTTCCTAGTCCACATACCGGTTTTTTGGGATTCTTTTTAGTGTATGAATAAAGTGATGATGCCATTCCTCTGGTGGTGTCATCATCCATAATGTTCTGCACTTCTCCAATTTTTCCAAAGGTGATGCATGTCCATCATATCTCTGCATCATTTTGCTCTTCTTCTTTGCGTCGAATCTAATGCGCAGTAATCATTTGCATTGGTACCAGTCCTTAATGGTCTCTTTGTGCGCACCCCACCATCTTGCAGGTGTTTCCTTGAGTTCTATATCCAGAGCTAAGAGCCTCTAATTTGGTAACACTTCATCTTCATATATTGTTAGGAATTATTCTAAGTCATTCACCCCACGAAATCTAGGAGGTTCTCTTATCTCTGTACCTACCCATCTTACTGCGCGGTCTATTCTTGTGCATCTTCTTATGGATACTTCATGTAATCTCTATTTCCAATTCTCCAACCTTGTATCTTAGTCTAAAGTGCATGACGTGATACTTCTCCAACTAAGTACCCCATCTACAGTTGGATTCACATAATCTTCTTCTCGTGCAGAGGTTCTGTATAACTGGTTAATTTCCTCCAAGTCTAAACAAGTGGGCTCTACAAACCTTTCTCCTTCTGATGGGTCTAGTGGTGCAATGAATCTATACTCTCCTGACTCGGATGTCATCTTCCTCATATTCAAATTGATTATGGCCTGATTGTCAAATGCCTAATCCATTTCAAGCAGTGTTGGATACAGTGTTGTGCCATCCACTATTTCTATCACTTCAAAGTCTGCCTTAGTGCACACTCCACTAGATCTATTGTCACACCCTTTAGCCTTCCAATTGGTAGAACTCTGTGTTTATTTGCTAGTTTCAGCTGAATAGGTGAATATCATAATGTGGGCTCTCCCATACATTTCCATGTATTCTCGGGTAATGTATTCACTTCAAATCCTAAATCTAGTATGATGTCCCCCATATTGAAATCTCCAATGTTAGCATTTAATCTGAATTCCCTTCTTGTCCTCCTTCTTGTATGAAGGTGATTGACTATTTTTTTTTCTAATTTCCCCTCGACCTCTGAGTTACATCTTTATAGTATATTTTCCAAAATTTTAACAGATGATTGGTCATTTAGTAGCTTAACACATGATTGCAAAAAATCCTTTATGGTACTTACTTGTCCTAGAGGTTGTGCCTCATTAGTGTGATCCAGTGATGAAGGCATATCATACGTTGGTACGTCCTGAGTATGATATGCAGTTGATGTAGATGTAATGTCTAGCTTCAAGAATTATTGTATGTCTTGTTTGAATATTCCCTTTTTGTTCTGTGCATCAAACTGCTTCTGTGGTTCAACATTCTTCTTCACCCATTGGTGTTGTGTTGGATCTTGTCTTATTGCATCATTTCCTGTCTTAGCTCCTCCACACGTGACTATGTTGATATTCCTTCCATCATCCCTTGCTTCTGCACAAATCCATTAAACATTTTGATTGTTCAGATTACTCTTTTCCTGGATCTTCCCCAATAGTGTTGAATAGTCTTCTATGTTATGATCTGATGCACGACAATACATACAGGTCGTAGGTGGAAGTGGGAATTCTCTTGCATAGTGTCCTGGTTGTTGACAGTTGTGGCATACCACCAGTCCTATGCCTCTTCTAAAGCCTCCCCTACCTCATCCTCCACCTCTCTAGCCAGCTCGATCTCGTGGTGCATTGTATTGGGGCACCTGGTTATACTGCATGGGATTATACTATGGTTGTGCGATATTGAACTGCAGTTGCGCAGTGTTATATTGTTGTGGCGCAATGTTATATGGGGCTGGTATTTGGTTAAAATGTGGTGCAGCTTGCCCTATCATCATCTCTGCTTGCACTCTATAGGTATCTTATGTTCATTCCCTCATCAGCTCCACTGTCTTGCAATCTTTGTTATCATGGCCTACTGACTTGCAAAAGTTGCAATATGAACTCTTAGGCACCATTTAGTATTTCTACATCATTGGAGAGTGATATGGATCATGCCCCTGTGTCTTACAGATCTCACACCATAGTCATTTTGATGGAAAATGGTTTGGCAGTTTTGTTTCCATGTACTGCGCGAATGTTGGGCAGTCAGTCTTGTGGTGTCCTTCTATCCTACATGTGGTACACCAAACAACTTCTCTTTTTTCCTTACCCCTGTTAGAGTTTAGTTGAAATGTTAAGTTCTTCATATCCTCCTTCAGTTCCTCTATGGCTAGATCTGTCTTCTAATATTGGTTCTCTTCCAGTTGTAGGGATGCTTGCAAAGCCTCTTCCTGGGTTTGAAACCTTTTTTGTTTCAAGGGGTATTTCAAATGTGGTAGCAGTGAGTTGACAAACAAATGCCTATGATACATGTCTGTCATGACATACTTTAGCTTTCCCTTCAACCATTTGAATCTATTGTCAATCTCCCACACAGATTCTCCCGGTTTCTGTCTGATCTCTATCATCTCATTCATGTATTGATCCTCTAAGCTAGGCTTATGGAATTCATTTATCAATAGCTTTTTGATATCCACAATCATTCTAGTTTTCCCTAGTGGACTGTTTGCAACTAAGATCATGTACCAAACCAGTGCGTGGTATCTTAGCATGATGGATAACTGCGCAAGTTTAGTTTCCTCATTTGTGATCTGTTTTTCTTCCCAGATCTTTTCATAGATGAACAAGTGCTTCTCATGGTCCTCCGATGCCTCTCCCTTGAATTCTGGTAATCTGATGGTGGGATCATGTCCTGTCATCCTGAATGTTGAACTACTACCTTCACCCAGTGTAGATACTTTGACACCACTTCCTGAACTGGATCCTCCAGTTGTTTATCCTTGACTAGATGTACTTCTTGTTGTCTTCCTTCCCCCAAAATTAGGTTGTCTAAATGGTGGTGTTCTTATTGGTGTATTAGTCGCACATGGGTTTATGGGTTCCACACTAACACTGATATGGATAGGAGTGTTTCCTTATGTTCCTTTTTTTTGACCTCTTGTCTTCCTTTCATATGTCGTGCGCAAGATTTCCTCAATCTTATCCATGGCCCAGAGATCCTCTACCTCTTCTTCATCACTTGCCAAGCCTTCCCTCGTGGATATGGCTCTCTTCTTCTTGTTCATATTATATTGGTAGGGTACTCCACTTTGCGTTCTTCCAGTTGTTTCCATGATCTGCTTGATATGGTATTCCCCATCATGATTGGATCCAAGGCCTCCTCCTTCTCTCCTCTATCCATTTCTTCCTTCATTTCTTCGTCTCTTGTCAGTGCTTCCACCCTTCCCCCATGCACGCAGGGAAGTTTAGTTGTCTAAGGCCATTGTCATTACACCTTTGTTATACAGTAATATCTTAATGAAAGTATATATTGATCTGATATACCTACCTTGAGGCCCCTT
Organism: Picea glauca; assembly: GCA_000966675.3. Taxonomy (NCBI): domain Eukaryota; kingdom Viridiplantae; phylum Streptophyta; class Pinopsida; order Pinales; family Pinaceae; genus Picea; species Picea glauca. The sequence continues at coordinate 243,975 of JZKD02S1664719.1, forward strand.
CAGGAACTCTTGCTCTGCCGCGCTGTAAGACTTCACAGTATCTACTGCAAATTCTATGATAAATACTACAACAATGTTGTCTAACCAGAAATATATTGTGCGCGTAAATTTATTGTCAACTTGTTGTAACTACATGATCTCAACAGGATTCCACTCTAGTTTCCTAATCTGATTTGTATGATGGTTGTATTTCAACCTCAATATCCACTCCTGCAACACATGTAGGAGATCACAAAAAAATACTTCATGCAAGTCGTTGAATATGTACTTGTCCAAATATTTGCACGGTGTTAACTTCGGGTTTATGTTATCTTTCTACGCAAACTCCACCTCATTTTTTTTCAACCAAATCTCAATCTTTTCCTTCGTTGGGTTCCACGGTCTCAACATCCCCTTTTATATTCTCATTCTTTTAACGTTTGTGTCGCCAGATCTAACATTCTTTTTACCCTTCTTCACAAGATCTTATTCACTCAATCCCATTCTATTCTAACCTGAAACAAAACCATTTGTTGGCTAGTACTTTATCTACTCTGATCTTACCTTATTGACATAAGTTGACCCATGTTCGGATTTAACAATCTTCCAACAAAATCCCTCTAAAAATATCGGCCACTCTGGTAAACCAGAAGGTAGTGCAGTACACAGGATGCCCTGTGCAGTATCACTTGAGATAGTTCTATGGGTGACTGTAATACTCAGACGCTTGCAACCTAGGAACAAGTGGGGATCTATGCTTGTACCTTCTGGTATTCACTTATTTAGTCTAACATCTTACTTAATTAGTCACTCTTACTCATGCCTATGAAATATCATATCTAACTAGTTCCATCATTCATTTATCTATCATTTAATCATTAACAACTATGGAGATGCATAACATTCAGTCACATAGCACATATTATATCGTGCTTCACCCTCTCCTGGGCTACGTCCACAAAATATTTGGCTCTCAAGCTCTTTTATTATATATCGTGTCGCGCACACTTACAGTCTTGGATCTTACAATATCAACAGGCTTCCTGATCCCTGTGAGGTTGACTAGATCGCACCAGGCTCCTCAACCTGTGATCGAACCCTCAGGATCAAGTTGCTCAACTCTTCTCTATCTCACCAACTTACAAAATGTTATAGTTCTAGCCTTTCTCTCTCTCTCTATCTCTCCCTCCCTAGACCTCCTAGGTACTACTTATACATATTCTTGGCTTATCATCCATTACAATATCTTTCAAAAACCCTAACCCTAATGTAGTCAGGTCTCCCTTGCATGCATGCCTTGCATTCTTCCCTCGCATGTGATGCTTTTCCTTCCAGCTGTCTTTTTTCCACTCCGTGATTTTATCTCCAAAAATTCCCTTTTCCCTAAAATGGGTCTGCGCCCAACAAATGCCTACAATCTGGTCTCTCTACCATTGTACCCATCCAAGTCTGAAATGGTTCTCTACCCTACCTCCAGTCACTCATACCATATGCTCTGCCAACCACATCACTTTTAGATCACTTGGCGTAGCATCTGGTATCAGGACTTACAATCCCATATTAGATACTCACTCCAAGAACAATTTGACTAGGATTGTCCCATAGCCAAACTATTTTTGTTTCTCTGTCCAACATCGAGTCAACTAATATTTCAGGTTAATCAACACTCCCTCACACCAATTAAATATTATTGGTTCTAAATACGTAATGGCATATTGTATGTGTCCTTTAGTAGCTATATGTGGCATTGTCAAACCTACCACTCATGTGATGTTGAATAGGATGGTCTTGAGTGGAAGATCTACCACATCCTGAATAGGAAGAATGTTACTTATCTTCATGGCCCCTGGGCGTCAGTTTTCTCGATGTATTCCATGATTGACCACTCTACCCCACCAAATCCTCTTGTCAGTTTCTCTGGTGGCTCACGTCGTGATAGTCCCATGATAAAGTAGATATCTTCCAACTCAATGGTCAACAAATTCCCTTCCACATTGAAGCATTGTTGATCTGGTTCCCAATAGTTGACCAGGTTGTCCAACAAGTAGGGTTTTGACTTCATATTGGGACATAGAAATAATTTCAATAGGTCACATTCCCTCATTTCTACCAATGTTTGTTGATCACCCATGGCTTCTAACTTATCTACCTCATTATCTCATTCCTTCCATTCAATCATATTGACACAATGTCTTGCAAAATGCCAACAACAAAACCCATCAGTCCAAATCCAAAATTTGTTGAGCATAACTTGCAGATCTGAATTTTCCCCCCATAATCATGCTTGACCAATGCATACTAGAGCAACTGATCGCGGACCAGGCCATTGTTGGGTAGTGATTGGTTGCGAATGAAGCCTCTGGTCACCCGCGACCCTGCAAGTCACGGTTAATCAAGCTTCCTTACCAAATATTTATTCAACAAAATGAAATAAAAATGGATGAAAAGAGAAGGAAGGGATGAAGAATTACCTAGAATAGGCAGATTCTAATTTGACTAGTTAAATCTCCCGCAAAGTGCTCCAAAAGAGACTAGGTGAGAAGGGGGTTTCACCAAAGCTCTCCAATTCTCCAAGTGGTAAAAGTAAAATGATTTTTTTACCGTACAATGTGTTTTTTTTTACCCTTTTTGGATATCTTATGCCTCTTTTCACACCTCATGACCAGGTAAGTGATTCAATATTTTTCATTTGTGAGCATTTTTCACTCTTTTTATGATATTTTTCCATTACATGTTGACTTGGCACTCTAGTGTTGACTTTTTAAGTGGGATTTATGGGGACATTTTTTCATAGTATGGTGACATCCATTGATCTAGGTGGACATCAGCAGTTTCCAAACTACTCCACTAGCTCAAATTACAGTTTCCATCTTGGTATCTTTTTTACAGTTTTTCGGGTCCCAGACTTTTGGGGTTGTTTTGAGGCCCTACACAATGTTTTTTTGACTTGGCAGCACCCAAGAGATCCTTTTTGGGATGTATTGAGTCATTCAAAATATTTACTACTCGACTAGACCTTCTGACGAGGTACCAAGCGCTCCAAATGGAGGTTGTATGCAAAAGTTGTGCCCTCAGGAAGTTAACGTATCAACTACCCCCATTGGGGCCCACAAATCTTTTAGTGTTTCATCTTCCAGGGTTAGGGTTTTGGATGTTTAGGCTTTTCTGAATTATGATTTATGTTAAAAAGGCCTTTGGAACCGCATTGTAATCAACTTCTTGTGAATGAGCGTAGCTAACACATCTCTCTTCAGAGATAAGCTACCACCATTCTATCTAGCTTGTGTGCTTTGCATTTTATGGTCTTTTGTATCACAGACAATCATTAATAGAATCTGAGGTTGGAAATATAACTAAGAGGGGGGGGGTGAATGAGTTATGTATATAAGCTTGAAACTTTTTCCCTTTTTTTTATTCTTTCTAGATTATTATTTAATATGTTGTTGATAACCTAACATGCATAGATATACAATGATCAATCACACAGAATACACAGAGACACTGATTTTCCTGAGGAAACCCATAAAGGTTGAAAACCTCTTCTTCTTAGGATGTCAATCAAGCTCCAACTTTCATGTACATCATAGTGTTTGATCTCCAACTCAAATATCAGGCTACAACCTCTGATAGCAAGCTACAACTTGCAGAGAGCACCAACTCTTAGATTTCTCTAGCACCAACCAGATGGAAGCACCAACTCTGAGAATATATTCTAGCACCAACCAGATGGAAGCACCAACTCTAAGAATATCTTCTAGCACCAACTCGAATTTTGAGGACTACAATCCTCCCTAGCACCACCCTACCATCCTGATTGAATCTTGCAAAAATTTTACTTACTTGCTCTGTCTTTGATATGGTCTGTTACAGCTCCAAGTCTCCTCTGCCTTCTTCAGCTTCTATCCTCCGTTCTTCTTCTACATCTTCTGCTTCTATGATCTGCTCTCTTTCCTCTAGCGCATGACACCAATTTTGTTCATATTCTCTTCTGCATTTTATGCTCTGTGTTTCCTCTACATTCTATACATTGTACCTCTAATCTCCACTTCAGGTACTCCTCTACATCTCTGCCTACCCACCTGCATAACTACCACAAAAACACACTATCTTCTTTGTTCGGCATGTCTTACTCATGCCGAGACCTCTGTCAGATCATCATGACAACTCTTTGTCTTCTCTGGTAGTTATGTCGAATGAGTTCCTCATCAATGGTCATTTTCTTGAGATTATTTGGCTTCTCTGGAAATCACAACTCTTCATCTTCTCTTTCAGTTATAGTCAATCAATTTTGGCTTCTTTATCTCCTAAGCCACTTCCTTCACGTGACTGTTGGCTATGACCCAAGGCCAATCACTTCAAGACTTCATGTTTCAGGTCATTTGTTGTGAGTCACCCCGATTCTCCCAACTCTCGATCTCCTGAACTCTGAAGTGGAGCTTAGCGACATGCTAGCTCCTCCCTCGATATGACCTCGGGCGATGAGCTCATGTGACCACGCAATTACGGGCGCGTCCAAAGGTGGTTTAGAACAAACTTCTTTTTTCCCTGCAATTTACCTCAAGAATCCATGTGTCCTTTCTCCAAAACCATGGTTTCAATTGCGGCCCACCCTCATCTCATTAACGTTTTCAAACCTTTAATCCCCGCAATGCAATGGGACCGTCGATTTGATGATATTGACGGTGCTCCTGAACTGACAGTTTAGATCTGTCCTTCCTAAATCAACAGCTGTGTTTTACTTTGTGATCCAGGCTCCAAGATTTTCAACTCCCAAATCCTAATTTCCTATGTACAAAAATCTTCTAGAGTTGACAATCCACTAACACATGTCCCTCTTGGATTAATGGTCGAGATCTCCTTCGGGTCTCCGGACTACATGGATTTCAAATCTCAACTTCTTGTTTCTTCTTACTAGATATCTTTTGAAATGGAATATTTGTTGACATCTTTCCTCCTTAATCCAATGACTATCCTCCGCTCTAGGACTTTTCCCTTTGGCATTCTGATATTTCAGTTTCTCCTCGCTCGACTTCCCTCCAAGCATTTTACCCAGAGCTTGCGATCCAGTGACACTTCTCCTCTCATAGATCGACGACTCCCAGCTATTTCGACTATTCAGGCTTTAGCAATTTCAAACCTTTCTCCTTCACATTTTCCCAGAGTATTTCCCACGCATGCATAATCTTCTGACACATACCCCTTCTGGCGATCAACGGTCAGGCTCTTCTTTGGGTCTTTGGTGTTTGTGACTTCAGGACTTTAGTCCTTCAGCACTTTGGCTCTTTGGTCCTTTGCAACTTCGATCCTTCGACACTTCAGCTCTTCGCGACTTCGGCCTTCAGGACTTTAGAGCTTTTGGCATTTGTTGGTGATGAAACTCCCAAAGTAAATCTCCCAGAGTGGTGCAACATTACACACGTCACCTGTTGACCTGACATGGGTGAGTGGTTTCCATGTGTCATTCTCTGATGTGGTCTACCACATGTCCTTGCTAACGTGGTCTACCACATGTCCTTACTGATGTGGTCTGCCACATGTCCTTGCTAATGTGGTTAGCCACATGTCCTTGAGTCAGACGGTTAAGGCTTACTTCGGGTCTTTACCCAAAGTCCACAAGATTATGCCACGTATTTTCTGGATCAGACGACCCAGATTTAATTCAGATGATCTAATGCTTGATATCTTCTTCGAATGATTTGACGACTGCGATCTACTTCGGATGATCCGATGGTCGAGGATGTATTTCAGCTCTCCGGGTCTCCAGACTTCGAGGATTTCAAATCTCAAACTGATGCTCTAGATCAGACAGCCCATATTCTCTTCGAACGATCTAACACTTGAGATCTTCTTAATTTGATAGAATGGATGCGATCTTCTTCAGATGATCTGATGGTTGAGAATTCATTTCGGCTCTCCGAATCTCTGGGCTTCGGGTTTTTCAAATCTCAAACTGAAAAATCTGAAGTGAGATTTTTCTGGAGCTTAACCTCCTCGCATATTTATACCCAAACTAAATGTTTGTTCATCGATCATGATCCTAGATCGATGGAAAGATATATCTGCAATGAAACTCTTCTATCTTATCTTGTCCTTCCACTTAGAATGATTCGATGACTGACGAGAATTTGGGTTTGATCCGACGGCTGATGGGTATTCGGATAATCAAATTCTCAACCATTTTGCCCCGCTTATCCTATCCTTCCATTAATTCAATCTAATGGTTGTTGGTCGTCTGGATCATTGATCCAATGACCACTGTCTCTCTTCCTCCTGAGCTTCTGATCTCTCCAAATTAGAATATTTTCTAAGTGTTCATGGGTCTCGACCTTTGCTCCTCCTGTGAGTCTGTCTCTTGGACCTCCTCTGCACTTCTGGAAACCACTATCTCTTCTGAGATTTCTCGACTTATTCTCTCTCAAGGTTTGATTCCTTTTTGTTCTTTCCATCAATGACAAGAACAATCTTCCTATAAACATGCCAACAATATCCCCCCTTGGCATTGATGGCAACCTTGAAAGGTTGCACTATTCTTTTTAGAACTCCAACTGTAGCATTTAGACAACACCTTTTTGTGCCCCTTTGACATAAATGTCAAAGAAAACAGAGAGTTACTCTGTGCTCCCCCTGATCAGATATACTAGGAGCACTCTCCCCCTGATTAGATAGACTATTTTAACTTGATAACAGGGTCACGCCCAACTTCTCGAGTAGATACTCAAACTAGTATTTTCCAAGTGGTTTAGTGAAGATATCAACAATCTGATCTTTGGATGGAATATAATGCAAAGAAACAATAGTGTTGGTCACCTTTTCCCTCAAGAAGTGATACTTGATGGGTATATGCTTGGTCTTGGAGTGAAATATAGGATTCTTTGACACACTAATTGCACTAGTATTATCACAATGAATTGGGATCGGTGCAGTATATTTTACCTCCAAGTCTACAAGTGTCTGAATCATCCACAATACTTGGGTACATCAAGTGGCAGTTGCAATGTATTCAGCTTATGTAGTTGATAAGGAAATGGAACCTTGCTTCTTTCTCAACCATGCTACAAGGGAATCTCCTAAGAAGAATGCACCTCTTCTCATGCTTTTCCTTTCATCCATGCAGTTAGCCCAATCAGCATCTAAATAGACTGATAATTGAAAATTTTGATTTCTAGGATACCATAGGCCATAGTTCATTGTCCCTTTCAAGTATCTAAATATTATTTTGACAGCTAACAAATGACTCTGTTTAGGTGCATCCTGATACCTTCCTACCATTCCAACAGCATGCATTATGTCTAGACGGGATTTTGTGATGTACAATAGGTTGCCTATCATAGACCTATATGAACTCTGATCAACATCAGGTGAGTTATCATCCTTTCTTAACTTGCATCCAGTGACCATAGGTGTGTTCATAGGTGTAGAATATTCTATTTGAAATCTTTTCAACATTTCTCTTAGATATTTCTCTTGAGAAAGAAATATTCCTTCAGACCTCTGAGTAATTTGCAGACCAATACATAATGACAGTTCCCCTATCATAGAAATTTCAAATTCAGACTGCATGGCAGAAGAAAACCACTGTAACAATGAAGCATTATTGCTTCTGAAAATGATGTCATCTACATAGACCAACACAATGAGAAAATTATTACCCTCTATTTTTATATATAGATTGTTGTCAATTGTTCCTCTCTTGAACCCTTTTCCTGGAAGATACTTATCCAGTCTATAATACCAGGCATGAGGAGCATGTTTCAACCCATATAAGGATTTCTTCAGCTTGTAGACAAAGTCAGGGTTATCTGACAGTTGGAAACCCTTTGGTTGTTCCATATAGACTTCTTCTTTTAGATATCCATTTAGAAAAGTTGACTTGACATCCATTTCATAGACTTTAAATTGTTTATGACAAGCATAGGCAAGAAACATTTTAATAGCTTCTAATCTTGCTACGGGTGAAAATGTTTCATCAAAATCTAGTCCTTCTATTTGAGCATATCCTTTGCAGACCAATCTAGCCTTATTTCTTACAATATTTCCTTGCTCATTCATCTTATTTTTGTAGACCCATTTGGATCCTGTCACATTTTTATTTGTTTGCCTAGGAACGAGTTCCCAAGTGTCATTCTTTTCAATCTGGTCCAGTTCCTCATTCATTGATTTTAACCAATTTATGTCTTTACTGGCTTCATTAAAGTTCTTGGGTTTCACCATGGATATGAAGGCTATATGTGATTGCTTGGTGTCTTTGATTATCCTTCTCCTGGTTTGTACACCTTTGTCTTTCTCACCAATTATCTTACTCTCAGTATGATTCTTTTGAGTAATGTTGGAGGAAGGATTTGATGTTGATTGCTATCCTGACTCTTCTTGTCTGGGTGTCTCTTCTCCACTTGATTCATCATCTTCTTATGACTCTGAGATTAGTTGTTCTTCATCTTCATTATTCTCATCATATTTTTCATCTGGCTTAGTGCTTATTCGTTGTTGATCTTTTACAAGAGCTTCTTCATCAATTCGAACATCAATATAGTCTACTAATTTATGCATTCTTTTGTTAAAGCATCTATATCCTTTATTGTTCATTGCATATCCTAAGAGGATACCTTCATCAGCTCTACTATCAAATTTTCCCAGATGATCATCATTATTCTTGATGTAGCATTTACTTCCAAATACTTTGAAATGTGTGATTGATGCAGGTCAACCAAACCACAACTCATATGGAGTTTTATCATTGTTCGGCCTTAGATGCACTTTGTTTAGAATATGGATAGTCATGTGAACAACCTCCACCCAGAAGGTTTGTTAAATGTCCCTTTCACTCATCATAGCCCTTGCCATCTACTGAACTGATCTATTTTGGCGTTCTACAACTCCATTTTTTTTAGGAGTACCTGGAATAGTATCTTCTCTTTTAATTCCATGTATGTCACAGAATTATTTGAAGTCTCCTGAGACAAACTCTCCTCCCCTATCTGACCGAATTGCCTTTAGCTTCCTTCCTATCTGATTCGTAGCTAACGCCTTAAACTTTTTGAACTTCTCAAATGCATCAGATTTTTCTCTGAGAAAGGCAACCCACGTAAGTCTGGAGAAGTCATCAATGACTAGCATAAAGTAACATTCTCCTCCAGTACCTTCCTTTCGCGATGGTCCACACAGATCCATATGAACAATTTTAAGTGGTTTCTATGAATATGTGAAACTCTTTGATTTAAATTGAGCACGAGTCAGCTTCCCCATTTGACAAGATTTGCATACAGAGTTATTAGGCTCAGATATTTTTGTAAGGTCTTTCACAACACCTTCATTATTCAGTTTGACAATATGATCAAAATTCAGGTGTCCAAGACTTCTGTGCCATAACCAACTTTCATAAAATTTTCTTAAATGACATTTTTCCTTATCTTCCTTCAGAACATATACATTGTTTTCGGTTCTAACACCTTTTGTAAGAAGCTCTCCGATGTTTACTGTCTTTATTTTACAATTCTTGGCAGTGAAGGTGACTTCACATCCTCTGTCACATATCTGACTGACATTAAGAAGATTATGCTTTAAACCATCAACAAATAATACATATTGAGCTTTGATTCTTCCATTACTTAAGCTTACTAGACCTTTACCTCGGATCTTTCCTGGAGCATCATTTCCAAAGGTCACACTCCCTAATTTATTTTCCTTGAGTGATAAGAACTTACTTTTGTCACTTGTCATATGACTAGAGCATCCCTTGTCAATATACCAGCGGTCTTTTTGTCTTTGAGCTGACAACACCAATCCACACTTTTTATCTTCATTCTTCTTCCAAACCTTGACGTTTTCAGCTCTATGATTTGAATCTGGCTTATATTTCTTTAAGAGATAGTCTGCAGCTTTATGTCCATAATTATGGTAGATGTAACATTTTGGTTCATTGAATAAAGGATCATAACGATTGTTATGCTTAATCTGTGTCTTTTTCCCATCCATCACATGATTTGCATTCTTTAGTTGTTAATTACTTGGTTGTCTCATTATTTGTTGTGGCATGTATTTATTCCTTGGTTGTCTTGATTGCTCATGTCTAAATCTTAAAGAACAATTTACAGCTTTGTGGCCAAAGTTAGAGTAATAAAAAAAATATTCATAGAAAAAATCTTTATACCTGGAAAATGGTTGTCTTCTTTGAGCAGGTCGATTTCTTCCATGCTGGTGATTTCCTTGAGTAGAGGGTGTATTATTTATTTGTTCTACAGATTCAGTTCTGGTAGCTTTTCCTTCACTCCTCCTTGGCGACTAATTCTCTTCCTTTGTTTCTGCAGGTTTGTTGTTGTCAATGGTTGTATATTTGACAAAATTGATGGATTATTTGTTGCTTGGCTGACCACTACTTGATCCCTCTTCATAAACCAAACCAGTTTTCAACTTTGAATTCCTTTGTTGATTCGGAATGGATTCTAATCCTTATGAGGCTTTAATACTTGTCGGTTTCTGATTATATAAGGCCTAAAATTTCTCTAGATCTTTTCTGACAATCATAACTTCAGCTTCCAATTTTTCACCTTTTGTTTTGGCTTCCTTCAATTGTTGTTTGAGGATGTCTTCAATCTTCTTAGCTTCTTCTAACTTAACCTTCAACATATTAATTTCTTCGGATGGTTCCTTGCATGTTTTCTCATGCCTGAGCAGCAACTGTTTTTGTTTTCTTTTCTTTTCTCTAAGTCTATCAATCTCTTCCATGGCACTGACAAGTTCTCCTTCAATATCTACTACTACTTCACAATCAGCGAACTCACTTCTTGTATCTTTAGTGTTTATATCTTCTAAATCTATTAGCATGATATCATTTATTTTATATTCAATAGAAGAGTCACTACTTTCATCATCTGAGGGATCATCATCATTGTTTACACAAAGGCTTTTCTTCTTAAAATTATTCTCTTTATAGACCTTCTTGTGTTTGTGCTTCTCTTCATCATCATATGTCTGATCCTTTCTTTTGTGGGGACACTTAGATGAAAAATGACCTATCTTACCATACTTGAAACATTTGAAGGGCAGTTTACCTTTGTATTTGCCTGATCCTTTCTTTAGTCTTCTCACAAAATTTTCTTCAAACTCATCTATATTGGAGTCTGTGTTTTTCTCTAATTTAAAATATGCCTCTCTTGAAGTGGATTTAACTTTGGTGATTCTCATTTCATAAGAAGTTAGGGTTAGAAGAAGTTGATCTAGTGTCAACATTTTGAGATCAATTATTTCCTCTATAGCATAGACCTTTGATTTAAATCTATCAGGAAGAGATCTTAATATTTTATGGACTAGAAAAGATTCAGCTATCGTTTCACCTAGGTATTTCATAGTGTTGACAAGTTATTCTATACGTAAGAAGTACTTACTGATAGTTTCGTCTTCATCCATATTTAACTGCTCAAATTTCAGTCTATGAGTCTGAAGTTTTGTGTCTTTCACCTTTTCCTTACCTTCATAACTACTTATCATCTTGTCCCACATAACCTTTGTTGAATCACAATGCATGATGTTGACAAAATCATCTTCAGCAAGTCCATTGAGGATGGCATTCATTGCTTTTTCATTAATGCTAAACTCCAGCTTATCATCTTTTGAGGCCAAGACTAAAGGCTTCACATATCTCGTTTCAATGACATCCCAAACATCAGCACCCAAAGACATTAAATGTGTTCTCATCCTTATTTTCCAGAAGGAAAAGTTTGTTCCATCAAACAGAGGGGGTCTATTAGTTGAACTTCCATCATGACTAGTCATGTTCAAGCTTATGGATCTACATTTGATCAAAGGCACCGATTATGATACCAATTGTTGGAAATATAACTGAGAGGGGGGGGTGAATCAGTTATGTATATAAGCTTGAAACTTTTTCCCAGTGCACGACACCAATTCTGTTCAGCTTTTCTTCTGCATTTTATGTTCTATGTTGCCTCTACATTCTATACATTGTGCCTCTGATCTCCACTTTAGGTACTCCTCTACATCTCTGCCTACCCACATGCATAACCATAGAAAAAAAACACTATATTCTTTGTTCTGCATGTCTTACTCACGCCGATACCTTTGTCAGATCATCATGACAACTCTTTGTCTTCCTTGGCGGTTATTCTGAATGATTTCCTCATCAGTGGTCATTTTCCTGATATTTTTTGGCTTCTATGGCAGTCACAAATCTTCATCTTCTCTGTCAGTTGCAGTTAGTCGGTTTTGAATTCTTTGGCTCCTAAGCCCCTTCCTTCATGTGACCACTGGTTGTGACCTGGGACCAATCACTTTGGGACTTCATGTTTTGGGTCATCTATCATGAGTCACGCCGAATATCCCAACTCATGATCTCCCGAACTCCGAAGTCGAGCTTAGCGACGTGCTAGCTCCTCCCTCGATATGACCTTGGGCGATGAGCTCATGTGACCACGCGATTGTGGGCACATCCAAAGGTGGTTTAGAACAAACTACTTTTCACCCCGCAATTTACCTCGAGCCTCCACATGTCCTTTCTCCAAAACCATGGTTTTGATTGCAGCCCGCCCTCATCGCATTAACATTCACGCACCTTCAATCCCTGCAATGCAATAAGACTGTCAATCTCACGATCTTGATAGTGCCCCTGAACTGACGGTTCAAATCTGTCCTTCCTGAATCAACGACTGTGTTTTACTTTGTGATCCAGGCTCCAGGAGTTTCAAATCTCAAACCCTTCTTTCCTTCATATGTCAATATTTCAGAGTTGGCAATACATTGACACATGTCCCTCTCATATTAACAGTAAAGATCTCCTTTGGGTCTCCAGACTCTGGAGATTTCAAATCTCAACTTCCTGTTTCTTCTGACTAGATATCTTCTTAAATGGAAGATCTGCTGACATATTTCCTCTTTAATCCAATGGCTATCCTCCGCTCTGGGACTTTTTCAGCATTCTCAGATTTCAGTTTCTCCTCGCTCAGCTTCCTTCTGAGTGCTTTACCTGGAGCTTGTGATCTAGTGACACTTTTCCTCTCATAGATCGACGACTCCCAGCTGCTTCGGTTGTTCGGGCTTCAGTGATTTCAAACCTTTCTCCTTCGTGTTTTCCTCTATTTTTTCACCCGAATGCGTAATCTTCTGACACATACTCCTCCTGGCGATCAACGACCAAGGTGTTCTTCAGGTCTTTGGCATTTGGGACTTCAGAACTTTAGTCCTTTGGCACTTCATCTCTTCGTGACTTCGGCTCTTCGGCCCTTCGCGACTTCGTTCCTTCGGCACTTCAGCTCTTCATGACTTTGGCCTTCAGGACTTCGAAGCTTTTGTCATTTTTTGGTGATGAAACTCCCGAAGTAAATATCCCGGAGTGACATAACATTACACATGTCACCTGTTGACCTGGCACGGGCCAAGTGGTTGCCACATGTCATTCGCTAACGTGGTCTACCACATGTCCTTATTGACATGGTTTGCCACATGTCCTTGCTGACATGGTCTGCCACATGTCCTTTCTAATGTGGTCTGCCACATGTCTTTGAATTGAACGGTTGAGGCTTACTTTGGGTCTTTACCAGAAGTCCACAAGATTACGCCACGTCTTTTATGGATCAAACGGCCCAGATTTACTTCGGACGATCTAACGCTTGAGAAATTCTTCAGACGATATGATGACTGTGATCTACTTTAGATGATCTGACAGTCGAGGATGTATTTTGTCTCTCTGGGTCTCCAGACTTCGGGGATTTCAAATCTCAAACTAACACTCTAGATCAGATGGCCCAAATTCTCTTCGGACGATATGACGCTTGAGATATTATTTGGATGATCGGATGGCTGTGATATTCTTCGAATGATCCGACAGTCAAGAATGTATTTCGGCTCTCCAGCTCTCCGAGCTTCGGGTTTTTCAAATCTCAAACTGAAAAATCTGAAGTGAGATTTTTTCGGAGCTTAACCTCCTCGCATATTTATACCCGAACTAAATGTTTGTTCGTCGATCATGATCTTAGATAGATGGCTCGATCTGTCTGCAATGAAACTCTTCTATCTTATCCTATCCTTCCACTTAGAATGATCTGGCGGATGACAGGAATTCAGGTTTGATCCAATGACTGACGAGTATTCGGATAATCAAATTCTCAACCATTTTTCCCCGCTTATCCTATCCTTCCATTAATTCAATATGACGGTTGTTGGTCCTATGGATCAGTGATCCAATGGCCACTGTCACTCTTCCTCCTGAGCTTTTGATCTCTCTGACTTAGAATATTTTCTAAGTGTTCACGGGTCTCGACCTTTTCTCCTACTGCGAGTTCATCTCTTGGACCTCGTCTGCACTTCTGAAAACCACTATATCCTCTGAGATTTCTCGTCTTCTACTCTCTCCAGGTTTGATTTGTTGTTGTTATTTCCAACAATGACAAGCACACTCTTCCTGTAAACATGCCAACGTCTGAGCTTTACTGTTTTATTGTATTATTATGTTCCTTGCAATATCTATGTGTATCTCTTTGTTATATCTCTATTATATTTCTGCCTTCATGTCATTCTCAAAATAATCCAGATCATCCATTAAATCTAAGGTGTGACTTTCAAACTGACATATAGGGATAGTTTTTCCCGTGCGACATGATTTTGCATTATTAGCCATTCCTTCTATCGACATCATGCCTTAATTTCGATCCCATCCGTTTGTGACATTATCCCTTCCTTTTGCACATCATAACTTGTTCGACAGTGCCTACCCTTCATGGGCACCCTAGTTAGCACCCTAATGTCCATTTGGTGCCCATGATGAAATTTCCTATAGGTTGAGGAGCCCTCCTATAGTTCTGCTATAACTTGATGTTGAGCTTCATTCTTCTCTCTTCATCTATGTTCTAACCATATCTTGAAGGGCCTCCCGTATTTTTATGTTGCTTTACAATCACATATGCATTTGTTGCTCATGTCATGTTACCTACTATTGTGTTGTTGTTCTCCTTGATCCTGCCTACCGCTATTGCAATAACACTTGACCACTCACCTCTTGCATTACTTGGCCTCCATTTTGTAGCCATATACATGGAGAGAACAGTTTCTAAGAGTGGATCTCACTTTCCAGTACCATGTTTCATTCTTCCTCGGTCGGTTCCATGCATTTGGAACATAGAAGCATGTTGTTAAGTCACTTGTTCTCTCTAGACAAGCTCACTTTTACCTCTTTTTTGTCCTCATTCAAACATGAAAAAGACACCTACATGAGCTCACTTTTAACTATTTTTCATGCTCATTAAACCATGAAAAACATGACGAATAAGATTTTACCTCTTTTTTAGACTCGTAAAATGGCACGAAAAAGACACCTCTCAGGTATGATTTTACCTATTTTTCAAGCTCGTAAAAATTGAAAGAAAAAGACACTACCAAGCACACTTTTATCTCTCTTTCATGCTCGTTAAACCATGAAAGAGACACTCTGAACAAAAAAAAGAGAGAGGGGGGGTTTTACCATTGATCTATATTTATCAAAATGGTAGCGTCAATTGTTTCACCCTTGAACACGACATCTTTTTGAGGTATTGTACTATGGTTGAGTTATAGCTTTCCTAGGAGCCATACCATAAGTATGAGTCACATCTATTGCTTCAGCGGGTTACTCTTCCAGTCATTATGGAGAGTGCTTCAATGCCTCCTACATTGTTGCACTATACCAGTGGTGATCTTGATTCATGCTTTCAAGACATCATTATGTCATGATATATGCTCAAGGGAAGTTAAACCTGAGTCATCTATCTGTTGTATTGTTGACCATCCAAGTCAGCCATCCCTGTGTTAGTTGTACTTGGTGATTCTATCTCTTCGTATAATCTCTCGTGTATGTTTTATGGCGATTGATGGGGAATACATTAAGGCCCTTCTTCGATGGATCTCTTCCTATACACTTTAACACATTATCTAGGAAAGGGATCTAGAAACCAGCTAGTACCTTGGAGTTTGTAGTCCTTAGTGGCAGGCTTCCTCGCAATCGATAGTGGGTTTACATCATTGACTCTTGATCAATTGATTCTATGAGTGTTTGACATTATATCCTCTATCCACACTCACTATATTGTATTAGGTACCTTGGGATCCATTTTCATCATTGGTGGATTCCATCACATCTATTAATGGTATACCTCAATTACTGGTAATCAAACAATTTCTACCATTCTCAACATCAACTCCTTTATTTTTATGTTGTAGAATCGTACCATCGAGGTTTAGCAAAAATACCTTGGTTTTGTGGGTATATCACCCATTCATGCTACCCCTCCCAAGTTGTGATGAAGTATATCACTATTGTATGAGTACTTTGAAGACTACGGGGGCACTGTCCTTAGTGCTCGATGTCTTCCTGATGCATATTGTGACACAGATCCACATTTGTATTTTCTCATGGCTATGATATATTTATTGATATGTATCCATTGTGTACATTTTCATGGCCATGATCTTTCATTTTACTACATGGATCCGCAGTGTATTGTGTCAGTGTCCATGCTTTGTTTCCCTTCTGAGCATGGGTATGCCTACATTGGGGATGATCTATATATACTTGTGTTTGATTGTAGGTGCTCCTTGGCTTCTTGATGTCTTTTCTCTCTTCTCATGATACCTCACATTGGTGACTATTATTGTAATGTGTTTCAGCCATATGTTCCTCTCTAGACCTCACACATTAGGGGGCATATCTTACAGACTTATTTGCCACCCTTGGGTCTCAAGAAAGACATATTGATGATGTTATGTTGAGACACACTCTTTTTCTTTGGATTTCAATCATTATGAGGATGGTCACACTTGAACTACTAGATAGAGTGCGATCGGTTTTTGGGTTGAATAGTTGTTCACCTGCAAGTGGTCGCTAGTTTCACTACTGTTGATTCACAACCTCCCCTGTAGCCTTCTAGAATTGGTGTTTCACGAGGATATTAGTGTTAGATGAGTTGGTTATCTCATGGCAGGAGCTTGGTAACTCTCAATCCAATCAAGGTTAACTAAGTTCTAGATATCTAGAACCATCTCCTAGCCTCCTCCATCAATCTATATAAGCAAGTCCATTCAAATGTAGAGGAGAGGAAGAATCATTTATAGAGACATGTTGCTGAATTTCAGAGGAACTTTTCCATTCATATCAGTTTTCTACATCAGGTTAGATACGAACTAGGATTGTGATTTCCTAACACCTAGAGAATTCATAGATTGGTATTTATTTGGTGTTTGTGTGAAGGTAGCAGGTTGAAGGAGCTAGAGATAGATTTATGATACTACACCAGCGAAGGGCACACGAGGAAAACCTTCAGTGAAAAGATATGTCATTCTCCTTCTCTTAGTATAAAAATAAATCTATTTGTTTGGATCTAGGGATTTCTTTAGATACCTATACCCCGTTATTTGTCTTGGACCCAGGGAAGGTCCAAGGGAGGTCTAGCTTATCCATAGGCTAGATTTATCCATAACAGGGATCAAAGAGATGCACATTGTCTTTGCGGCGGGCCCAGGGTTTTGGGAGGCAGGAAAATGGTGTGGGATAAAATAAAGGTATACACATGCTATAGGAGGCCTAGAAAAAGGTGCACACATAGTGGTTAAAAATCAAGAATGGAAAAAGAAAAGGAAAGATTGCACTTCCAATGATGTGTTGTGATGTGTTGTTGTAAATGTCAGGTGGATAAAGTTGATAAATAGAAAACCAAAGTAGATATTTCACAAGCAAGCCCTAAATCCAATATAAAGAGGAGACTAGAAGTCAAAAGAAGCCCCTCTCTAGTGGAATATCCAATTTGTTGGTGAACTTTTTCTTATTGGGGTCAAGCCATAAATATGTGTCAGACTTTCTATTATTTTTCGGTAATGAAATTTCTAAAATTATAGAATTTTAAAGTCTAACACATTAAATCTCTTCTATACATTGACAACTTCAATCTATAGTAAAAAATAAATTGTAAAACACTTTGTTATATTAATTCAACTCGTGTTGTCAATTAGGTCTAGCTTGAGTGGTTGTGTATTAGAGCATTATTTCCAAGTTACCCTAGGTGTCATCCATGGAATGCTCGAACATTCTTAGAAGTTTCATTTTTGGGTAACTCAATGGTGTGGTAGTTACTAGGATAATTGAACTCAAATTAAATTACTATATTTCCACTTCAACTCGTTTAGCCATTATCCATGGTCAAAAAAATCAAATATGATCCAAAATTACACTTGAATGTAATGAAGTTAAATTGAGATCATTATTCCATAAAATTTAGAAAAGATAGACCAAATTGAATTGTATTAAAAACATTTTTTTCATTAATAATATGCATAAATAAAATTTATATAGTATCTAAAACCAACACTTTGAAAAAACCTTAATCATTATATGATACTAAAAATTTAAAATGAATTTATTAAACATTAAATGTTAAATGAGCATAGAACTTTGACAACACTACGCAATGTGCATAGGTGTGGACTAATTATCTATCTTAATGAACCTAATTTGTACTTTTAAATGATGTTCCTTCTTCAAAGTTAAAATCTTTTATCATATATTCAAACTCAAGCTCCTTCATAATATTATTTGTAATATTGTGATATTATGTTAAGGAAATGAAAGTAAAAATAATAATAATTATTCCAAATAACATAATTTTATTAAATGAAATTTAAATTACTTTTTTATTAATTTTATTTTTAATAATATTTATAATATTATAATTTTGTAAAATATAATTTAATATAAATGTTAACTCAAAAAATTATTCACAATAATATAAATTTTTAAAATTTAAAATATCAATTATAGAGAAGATTCTATTTATAAAAAAGGCACGATCAAGGTCGTTGAGTACAAAGGGAGAAGCTGGTAAGAAGGATAGTCCAGATGAATATTTCTATCAGTTACAAACAAAACTATTCCTAGATATCATTAAAGCGAAAGTAGTTCCAAAATTGAGACCATTAAAAAATGGTGATACAACACTTACAAATTCATAATTCTACATTATTGTTATTTTTTACAGAGTCTTCATCAAGGGGTGGCTCCAGAGCCACGTTTAAATCTAGGAGATCTTCATTGGATCCTGTTATGTTGTTGAACTCCTCGTTATGAATTTGAACTGAAGATCTTGGAGAAGTGTCTCTCGCATCCAGCCTAGCTTTCATCACCTCCCCTTGCCAACGAAGGAAATCGACTTCATCTTGAAGTTGTCCTATGAGCCAACGCATCCAACGTGAAAGATAGGGTTGAACTATGGGAATCAATTATGAGAGAGAGCTGGTGCTTCGTGGTGAAATTATCATCCACCAGTTCATCCTCCAAAATTGCCTGAGCTTGTTGATGACCATTATCGTGACCCATGGCGAGAGAAAAACTACACAAATCAAATTGACCAGAGATTGTAGATCCAATGCAATTCAAATTGAAATTTCCCATTTTACGAGAAGAACCACATCGAACTAACTTCTTCTTGGTTGATTGAATTGGCATAGCTCTCTTGTCCTCTGATAATATCAAATTCGAGATTGTTGAAACACTGAGAAGGCGAAGGATCTGGAGAAACGTGCGATTAGTGGAATGGGGAAACAATATAAAGCTTTCGAATTTAATGTGGTTTAGAATTACAATGGTGCATGAATACAGACAACTACTGATTATCCCACGGATCAAATGTCCTTCAGACGTTGAGGTGGCTTGTACTTGTTGAGTCTCCACACAAAAATTTATGATGACAACCTTTTCATTTATCCTCAGTTCAATTGTTGAATTGGCTGGTCTGTTGTTGTGAGGTACTATATTCCAAGGAGTCCCAAGAGGGATAGTCATGAAGAGGCCATTATTTTCCATGGACATGACTGGATTTGAGCTCGTCCTACAATATCCCACGAGCCAGGAGAAACTGGGAGTATGTCCATGCACCTTTAAATTCAATCCCAATATGCATGAATCCTCTAGGTGTCTACCAACGGAAATCCGGGAACCATGTGGCACTATAATTATGTGGGATTGAATCATTATGGGGGAGATAAGAAGAGGACTCTCCCTTGAACTTTCATATGTCCATGGGCCATACTGATTGCTTGATTTTCCATTTTTTTAGTTGCTCCGTTGTTTCTACATAGAATGTGGAGGAATTTTGCTTGTATGGGGGACATGAGTGATTTGGTCCTATCAATAATTCTTTGTAGCTTGGTATTCTTTGGAGTGGTTCCCATAACAAAATGGCGAATTATATTTTTTGAATCCCCTACGATTGTGATACGATTCAGCTATTGTGCCTAGACTAATAATACCCCTTAGTAAATCGCATAAGCTTCTGCCATATTGTTGGAATTTATGCCTAGGTTCTAAAAAAAACTTCGCAAGCGTTGTCCTCTAGAGCTATACAACAACCCTCCTGCACC
>JZKD02S1664719.1:278048-291633 GCA_000966675.3 Picea glauca
ATAGGCAGAAATATACCTTGAACATTCACCTTTATCGCCTTCTTGAGGAGGTGAATTTGAAGAGTTACAAGCTCTCCTTTGAAGACCAACAACAATGTTCTTGTCCGCATGGCTGCCATAACTCTCTTGTTTCACACATTTGCATTCATCTTGAACACAAGCTTTGCATTCTTGAGGGATTGAACTTGCAACAAAAATTTTTCTTGGAACTTTTTCCCTTGTCTCCTCAACTTTGGAATTTTCTCCATCTCTTTGTTCATATCTAAGACCACAATACTTGGGCCTCTCCTCAACAACAATAGGCTCAACAATGCCTTGTGCATGCTTTCCTAATCCTCTACCTTCATAGCCCATTTTTAACAATAACTTGGACCCTATTCCTCTTGTGTGATTTTCAAAAACAACAAAGCATTCATCTTGAGAGGAATTTGTAGATAAACTATCATTACATACCTCATGTTCATGCATGTATTTGGTAAGGGTTTCCTTTGCCTCATGGAGTTGAGTCTCCATCTCATGAAACTTTTCAAGAAGTTGGTGCTTCTCCTCCTTCATGGCCATCAACTACTCTTGAAGGACAATGCTCTCTTCTCTATCTTCCCACAACTCTTGTACCATATCTCTCATGGTTGCAAACTCCTTCAACATATCTTTGTCAAAGAAATTGGATAATGAAGATGTATGAGAACTATCAATGTTTGAAGCTTCCTCCATCCTTGCAAGATATCAACTTCAACACAAAACTTGCACAATAATACCAATAGCTAAATCTCTAGATATCAATGGCAATCACATGAGAAAAACAAACTAAGCTCTGATACCACCTGATATGGAAATAGGGTCTGACTTGTTATGCTATGCAAGCACCCTCTACTCCATTAAAATAAACTTCAGGACCTTGCTCCATGTCATAGTTGTGCAAGAAAAAGTTTGTGGCAAGTTTATGTATCTCTTGTGTGTTTATGTGTGAGGTTTTTAAAAGAGTTAAATATGTTGTTTACATAAATACAACAGAAAAATTAACTTGCAGCAAATAATAACCAGCATAGACTCACAACAAGAACAACATGATAAAGGAGTTCACCCCCAACTAGGCTACATCTCCTTGAGCCTCCATCAATGGACTAGGCTCTCTGAGATTAGTTTGTCAAATATTCTTTTAAAATATACTTCTCAACTCCAATGGATTTACTAACTGTACCATTGGGTTCAGAATACATAAAAACCCCAAAAATGACTAATAGAACTCTGAAAACGGACCATGGCTCATCCGGGCATGACCTCTTCTACATGTGGCCTTGAGCTTCCCTGAGCTTCCTTGTGGAAAAAAAAGGTGTAAAATTCCTCAAATTCCTCTGAAACCTATCCCAATGTGTTCATAGCATAACAATTAGCCAAAAATGACTATTTAGTCACAGAAAACAGACTTGGGCTCATCTGAGCATGGCCTCCATCAATGAGGGTTTCAAGCTCCCTCGAGCTCCTTGAAAATTCAATGGTGCAAAAACCTGAAAAATAAGTCTTCAAATGCCTTTGAAAATAGTGCCAATGGATTCAGAACATCCAAAAACCCCTAGCTGGGCTTTTTCGGCACCTCATTTGGCCAAAAAATGAAGAATATAGGCCTTCTACCATTTTCCTCCTTCAAACTTGTTGTCTCTGGTTTGCCAAAATGCACCTTTGTGCATACAACCTAGCACACATGCTCATTTTCGTGCTAAAACCTAGCACCGGCACATAATTGCAAAATGGGTGCAACTATAGAATGGTTAACGGAACTAATCCCCCTAACCGCATAGGTCGTTGGGCATATGGTCCATGTGACCTCGTTTCCCGCAATAAAAGGGCTATGTTTGCATGCTTATTGTGGTCGTGACATGTGGTGGGCACAAAGGTTGGAGGACCATTTCAAAAAAAAAATACACGCGAATCCCGAATCCATTTGAACAACGCGCATGGGTGGTCGTATGGTTATATGTATGTGAACGGGGGCTGGGGCTTAGCCCCAACCCTGTCCGTGCCCAAACTTTAATACATTCAAACTTTAATATATTTTAAACCATATATATAATAAGTAACACAGTGTGGTGCGTTGGCAGGGCGAAATTTGTAAAGACTTTGCATTATGGTGGAGGTCTGGGGTTCGATCCCCATGGACTCTATTAATTTTAAACAACCAAAACATGGTGCCACGTGGCAGCCCATGCCTGGGCCATGTGGCACCAAACCATTCGCCACAATCATGCCATGTGTCAACAGTCTATTCATCCATTTGTCCAACCATCAATTCCTACCACTTCAACTGCCACCTCAGCATACGGACATGCCACATCAGATGTACGACCTCTCCCACGTCAGTTGTACGGACTGGACAGTCAGCAACTTTTTTGCCTGTTTGGTGAATCGAACAGATCGTGATATCTCACTCATCCAACGTCTATTTGACCCCGTTCAAAGTGCGTTGGGTTCGTAATGATGCGGGGTACACACCTGTTTGTTTTGAGACAATTCCAAGAACTTTGATTTTTGAGCAAAATTTTGACCCCTGGTCCAGATTCTAGCCAAACTTGGGATGTGCATAGCACCAAACAGTGTTATAATCCTTCCATCTATGAGCCTCAACATGAATTTCCTCATCCTATTATTTTGGTTGTCGAATCATCACCTAAGAAAACATTACCTCCAGCATACCTTTCATATTCACAGAACCACTTCCTGTGGGGATTCATATGAAAGGATGCACTTGAGTCAACCAACCATTCCTCATGATCTTCATGTGTGCTTGAAGAAGCCAAGTACACATCCCCTCCTTCTTCCTTGGAGGTCTCTTCTTCTGTAGAAGAAGATTCTTCAGATCCCTTCTTTTTCTCAACTTTGGATCTACAGTGCTTCTTGTAGTGCCCTTCTTTTCCACATCTCCAACATACCTTTACAAACTTTCGAGGATATTTAGATCTACCCTTAGAATTAGATCTCCCACTTGAGAACTTAGATCTATTTCTTTCCTGGGAATGTTCTCTTGCAAATAATGTGTTTGTGCTCTGTCCTTCCATATTCTTTCGTCTCATCTCCTCCAACAACAAGGATAAGACCAGTTCATCAAACTTCAAGGCAATTGTATTACTACCTACGGCCACAACCAAAATATCTCAGGAGTCTGGTAAAGAACACAATAAACTGATACATTTATCTTCATCTGAAATTTTAATCTCAACAGATACTAACTGACCTACCACAGTATTGAAGGCGTTCAAATGCTCTGCCACCGAGTCTTCATCTCGCATCCTCAGGTTATACAGCTTCATTCTCAGGAATAGTTTATTTAATAGGGACTTAGAATGATACAACTTCCCCAACTTTTCCCATAAATCCTTGGTTGTAGCTTCCTCTGACACATTCAGTAATACTGAATCTCAAAGGCACAGTTGGATTGTCCTCTTTTCCTTCCAATCCAACTTTTTCTAGTCATTTGTTGAATTTCCTGTAGGTGCCATACCTAGATCTACCGCGATCCATTGATCTTTTTCCACCAACAGATCTTCCATCTTTAGCTTCCACAACTCAAAACTTTGCCCATTAAACTTCTCAATCTCCATTTTCAAATTGATTTCCATTTCTTTTCACTTGAAAACTCAATACCACAAATCTCCCACTGTAACAAAGATTATCACAGTCCCGAACGAAACCCTTGACCATAAAGGCATCCCCCTGAATCCCAAAGTTCTGATACCAAATGTAGATTTTAACCTTGTACGATATTTACTGTAAACAAATTTTCAGTAAAAGAACAAAAAAGATACAATGGAAAATACAAACATTACACAGAGATTTTTTGCGTGGAAACCGAAATTGGGAAAACCAGCATATTCTATATTCATTCATTGTGATACATTGTTTACAATACAATATACATATAGGAGCCAGCTGCATCCAAAACCCTAACCCAATGACTTGGATTAGTCAACAACCCTAATTCTTTAATCGGAAAGAGAAAACCATCGGCAAAGAAACCATGTGCCGAAAAACCACCTAAATAGGTGACACGTTTCCTGAGGCAGAAAAAACACCTTTTATGTGACACTACTACTCGTGCAAAGAATATAACACATACCCAAGACTATGGGTAGTTAGTCTCAATGTCGAGTCACAATTCACAATAACATTAATAATCATGTTTGTATAAACTAGAGAGACGTTATTGTTTTTAAAGGTAACTCTCATCCTCCAAGGATAGAGTCACATTAATGATAATTAGTTTTAAAGGGTTATGTTTTAAAGGGTTCTTCATTTTTGTTTTAATAGATTTTTGGGAAGTTTATAAATTTTAAATATTATTTAAGGTTAGAAGAACTTTTCAATATATTAATTTAGATAGTTAAAATCAATTTTAAAAGAATGTGATTAATTAAAAGTGATTATTAGTGAAATCAAAATTTCAGTTTGTTTATTGTTAGTTTTGTTGTTTATTGTTATTTCTATGTTGACCATCTTATCCTATGTATTACTTTTAAATTTCAATTCAATAAATTCTAAGATGGGGAGAATCGTAACATTGAATTTCCACTTTCTTCGACTTCTCATATCATCTATCACATCTACAAGAAACTAGAATTAACCTAGTAACTACCAAAACATTATGGTTGGCCATACCTTGGATAAGATATTTTCCACAACCTTAGAAATTCACATCTCCATATGTGCAAAGACAAAGAGGATGACAACCAAAGGACAAGCAATATTAAGGGAGAATCATTGTACCAATAATCATATATTTAGTTGGACTTCCATTACCGAGGAGGTTGAGGCAAACAATTGTAAAGTACATTGTTGCTTCTTGGACTTCTACAAGGCATTTGGCAGAGTGCCTTAGCACTTGTTCACTAATAGGGTTAACAATTTGGGTCTTCCACTCTTGTTAGTATTGATTGTGATGACACTTTTTATGAGACTATTATTGGCATAGTTTAGATGAGGACTAGTGAAATACAGGAGGTCTATATCATTATAGGGGTTAAATAAAAATGCCCACTCTCTCCTACACTATTTGGACTCTACAATGATAAGTTATAGTAATCATAACATAGTCAATGAGTACCTTAGATGGTTTCATCCTCTTAAGAGTCTCCATTTATATTCTCCTATTTATATATGACATTATCCTCCTGTCCCACTTAGTGAGGGGCCTCTAGAGACAACTTAACATTCTAGCTTCATTTTCTGGCATTCATTGGTGTTAGGTTAATATTGGGTTAAGATCCCTAAAAGGGAGGCAAGTGATGTGATTCTTATATACAAAGGTAAGAGGGTTGAGGTAGTTTTTTCCATATGTATATTTGGGGGTTCTCTTCTTTAGACCTAGCGTTAGCTTGACTCCAGTAGTAGAGAATATACTTAGTAAGCGATATTTGGCTCTCACCACTCTTGAAAAGCAATTTTTTTAGTGTCAATTTCAGGACATTCAATCAAAGATTTGATTCATTCACTATCGACAAAGTTTAGATGAGAATTAGTGAAATAGAGGAGGTCTAGATCATTATAGGAGTTAAACAAGAATTCCCACTCTCTCCTACACTTTTTGGGCTCTACAATGATAAGCTAAAGGAATCATAACATAGTCAATGAGTACCTTAGATGGTTTCCTTCTCTTTGGAGTCTCCATTTCTATTCTCCTATTTGTAGATGGAATTATCCTCATGTCCCACCCAGTGAGGGGCCTCTAGAGATAACTTAACATCCTAGCTTCCTTTTGTGACACTCATCAATATTAGGTTAATCTTGGAAAATAAACTCATGGCCTTTACGATCCCTAAAATGGAGGCAAGCGATGTAATTCTTACATACAAAGGTAAGAGGGTTGAGATAGTTTTTTCATATGTATATTTGGGGGTTCTCTTATCTGGACCAAGCTTTAGCTTGACTCCAATAGTAGAGACTAGGCTTAGTAAGGGATACGTCTCTCTCACCACTCTTGAAAAGCAATGTTTTTAGTGTCAATTTCAGGACATTCAAAGGACTCAACTCATTCACCATTGGCAAAGTTTAGATGAGGACTAGTGAAATAGAGGAGGTCAAGACCATTATAGGAGTTAAACAAGAATGTCCATTCGCTCCTACATTTTTTGGATGCTACAATGATAAGATACATTAATCATAACATAGTCAGTGAGTACCTTAGATAGTTTCCTTCTCTTTAGAGTCTCCATTGTTATTATCCTATTTATAGATGACATTATCCTCATGCCCCACTTAGTGAGGGGCCTCTACAGAGAACTTAACATCCTAGCTCTCTTTTTTGACACTCATTAGTGTTAGGTTAATCTTGGAAATTAAAAGTCATGGCCTTTAAGATCTCGAAAAGGGAAAGTGATGTGATTATTACATACAGAGGTAAGATCGTTGTGGTAGTTTTTTTCATATGTATATTTGGGGATTCTCTTCTTTGGACCAAGCTTTAGCTTGACTCCAGTAGTAGAGAATAGACTTAGTAAGAGATATGTGTCTCTCCCACTCTTGAAAAAAAATGATTTTAGTGTCAATTTCAGGACATTTAGACAAAGGTTTGACTCATTCACTCATTGGTCACACCTACCCTCCTATATGGGTGTAAGGTTTTTTTTTTTTTTGGGGGGGGGGGGAGTACCTTTAGGGGAGGAAGTACTTGTGTTATCCAAACATCTTCATGCCAAGAGATCAATGAATCATGGTATCATTCTTGTATAATTCCACAACCCCATTGATTGCCTCAATGATATTTCATGTGGTCATGATGATACACAAGCTTAAATAGATGGACATCTCATAGAGTGGTATTCTAATATATTCATATATTTCTATCAAATCCTTTATGGAGCAGGTAGAACATAGGACCGATTCAAGGTAGTATGCAATAATCTCTTCCTTGATTCACCTCATTGACTTGGATATTGACAAACCACCCCTGCTTATAGTGGGAAAACCCCCCTATGGACTACACCAGGGCTCTAAAGTGCAGGCAAAGCTAACCGTCTAAAGTCACCTACTTTTAACCACTATCCCGGCATGACCCCACCATCATATATAAAAAAAAATAAGTATAGGGATCTGGTAGTCCTACCTTGAACTTCGTGTCCAGTGTCAATCCCTTTGCGCTTGGTCGTTTCTCGACTGCAAATATCCTTCCAAGGCTGATCTGCATTCACCAAAAGACAAACATGAAAATACAAGCATGCATTCTATATATGGATTAGTGGGTTAGATATCATAACAAAAATGTAAACAAAATGTAAATATTGAAGACATCATTTGGAGGGACGAAAAAATTATTTATTTATATTAATCTCACAAAAGTCGTTTACAACATGAGATCGGCAACTGCTCCTCGAACTCGGTCCTGGGATCCTCTTCACTATGGACCAACTAATTCCACGTATCCGTCTCCTCTTCAGTTCTCTCTAGGGAAATGGCAAAGGGCTTGCAATGGAGAAAAAGGGAATTCTGGCTCAAACTCACAATGTGGCTGCAAAATATTGGGGCAAAGGGGGAATATTGAAATGGGTAGATTTTCTTTGCTCTCATGCTCCCTTCTAGAATGGGACCCCAACCCCTTCTTTTATAGGCCAAAAAGGATAGTAAGAGTTGGGTGGTTGGCTATGGGTAGTTAAATAGTTAAGTAACATCACAAACGCCCATATCCCTTTGCAATTTTTATTTTTCATGCATTTTTGTGAGTATACGCGGGTTGTAATGGTGCAGCTAGCGTGTGTACATGGGCAGTAGTGGTGTAGGGAATGTACATATTCAAAAGGATGTTTTTTTAAAAGATTTTCTCAATGATAGCTTGGAAAAAATAGCAAGTAGGATGGCCTGATGCCAGGTATGCATGTCTGGTGCAATTTAGGGATATAACAGATGCCCCCTAATGTGTGAGGTTAGAAGAGCATCTGATGGCCGAAATACATTATAAATCCTCACCAACGTATGAAGTGATTGAGCCCAGAGACCAGAGTTTGGGAGGTGCCATCTGCAAAAATAAAAATTTGTCTCACCGAGGCAAGCATACCCATGCTCGAGATGAAATAAAACCATGGTTGCCAATCAAATACACTGCAGATCCATGTCATATAACTATATAAAGTGTATCTGTGAGAAATGCACAGTGGATCTACATCTCAATATCAAAAGATATACAAGTAGAGTATCCATATTCAAGAAGCCAATGACACCTGATGGTTGGAGATGAGGCCTTCAGAGCTCGAGCAACAACTTCAAGATCTTCAAAAATCGGATAGGAGTGTAATATCAGTGTACGAATTCACTATCCAGAGGTCTTTGATGGCTCATCGGAAACAGACAAGAGTATCTTGGTAATCAGGCAGAGAACTTCATTGATTTCGAACAAGGACTTGATTGGATTTTTCCAGGATGGCCAGGCATGATGACAAGAAACAAACTACAGAAGGGCCAACTCATTTTTAGTAAAACTTTCCTTGGACAAAAGCACGACAAATGATGAGACTCAGGAAGCATGGAATTAACATAATTCAACGATGCAGGAGGCAACGCAAACTCTCCATATGTTTGGAAGGATAACCAAATGGAGGAGGACATAACTCTATGTAGTGAGAACAACTTCCTAAGGTCATATTAAATCCCAAATCTTGAGGAACAAACGGAAGGATGTGCTTTGTCCAAGGGCGACACATTATGTTGCCAACAAAAAGAAAATAGTTTTCCCTTCCTTTTTTTGGGGTATATTTGATTTTTTTTTGTCTTTTTCAATAATTTTGGAAATCTTGAAAAAGAATAAAAGAATTCTACATTACAAAGGAGGAACGAGTGTCGCAGATATACTAGTTCCAAGTGTAAGGATCACACGGATTCTCAGAGAAAGGAAACATATGCAGGAAAATAACACTAGGGAAAATTCCTCCAGGGGTGAAGGTGTCAAGACAGAAAGGAAAAGTGTGACAAGGCTTGCGTTATAAGGCATGCTTTATATGGTTTCGTTGAGAGCAACATGGAGCCGGCATTAGGCCAAAGACGCAGGGATGAAAATGCGATTAATAAGACACAATGATAACATTCTTCGATGTAATTTTAACGAGCCCAGAGAAGGTAAGCTCGATGGTTTTTCATTTTTAGAGAGTCTGAAAAAAGCGTAAAAGGAGACTCTACTGGGGTACCTTTTTCGAAGGTAGTCTAGCCGGTTCGAAAAAGGGGTAAACTAGCACCGAAAAGACGTCTATTCAAAACCATTTTAACAAGTGTGACAAAGACAAGATCACTCGACAATCTTTTCATGTTTAAGGAGTCTGAAAATAACTTAACTATGGGCTCCGTAAGGGATGTTTTTATGGACCAAATTAACGAGTGTGAAGAAACAAGGTCACTCGGCCATCTTTTCAATTTTAGGGAGTCTAAAAAGAGCTTAACTATGGACTCCGTGGCAGTTCCTTTTTCATAAATTTAGTCCCTTAGGCCTGAAAAAGGGTTAAAATTATACCTGAGAATACTCTTCTAGAGAACCAAAGCTTCTAGAGTATACCTTTATTCGTACAATTGATCGTCCGGACTGAAAAAGGGGTAAACTACCACCAGACAGATGTGCCTTCAAATTTTAATTTGGTGAGCGTGAAGGGCAACAAGATCGCTCGGTAATCTTTTCAAGTTTAAAGGGTCTAAAAAGGGCTTAAAAGAAGACCCGAAGGGGCTACAACTCATGTATGAAGCTGGTTCAGGTAGAGCCCACTGTTAGGCTCAAACCAAGAGTCTCTTTGATAGTCAACTTGGAAACTCTCCCAAGAGGGAAGAAAACACAAACAACAGTGTAAGTCCTCCCATGATATAGAAACTGTAGTCATGGCTTCAAGGATAGCCTCATCTGAAGACAATTCAAAATTTGATAAATCACGCAAATGAGGGTCAGCAGTCCCAAAGGGTGAAGTAAACTGACCGTATTCCATATGACAATGGAGGCTCTGGCTAGGACTGGCAGAGTCTATCAATGAAGAAACAAAAGCACAAGGGCTTGAGGATATACAAACAACAAGATCAGACTCAGAAGGAGACTCAAGATCACTTGGACCAAGAGGAGGAAGCAAGGGATCCCATGCCCCCATTGGATAAACCAAAGGATCAATTGTTGAGACCAAGTCTCGAGAAGGCAAACATGATTTCACAGGTTCCTACTCAGAAGCAATTGAACACTGAGGATAAGACACCACATAATTAACCCGTGGCGGGGTAGAGTCTACACGAACACTATGAACATGTAAAGGGGTAGTCTAAAATAACGTCAAATTAGGATGGTGATTATCAGATGCCAGTTGGTCGATAGTGGTAATGCTTCCATTGTGAGGGAAATGTATCACCCGAAAGAGAATAGACACCACAACGTTCATAATGTTAGCACTCTGTAAATCTGTCCGGCTGAATAGACAAATGACATAGGTAATTTTTTCAACCAGCTTTAGAGCTGAGGCACTAGCCTGCTCAACTCAAAGAGGGCTCTCTCATGTCACTTGATATATTTATGGTAATCGATGGCTAGATTTGGTTTTTTTTGGGGGGGGTGGTTTCATAAAATTGTTGAAGAAAGGAGGACAACATTTGGGCTATGGAGTCAAGAATGAAGAATGAATTTTCAAATTCTTAAAACTATCCAGAGGAAAAGGCTAAATAAGGCGATGAATCTGAGTTATTCTTGAAATAAAAAGATGTGTAGGAAGATGAAGAAAACAAATAATTGTATCAGAGCATTACTTAAATGAATTCTGAATCGGTTTGGAAGATATAAACATAGTCTAAATTGCTAAGCCGAGAGCATCAAATAATGAATTTTGGGCCTCTAATCTCTCAATTTAGACAGAGGAAAAGTAAAAATGAAATAAAGAATAACAGGAATCACATACTATAAGAGAAAATGAGACTCATAACACCACCAGTTAGAATATTTTCATAAACATTTCAAAATCTGCCTTTGCATTCATATATTCATTCAAGCCCTAAAATTTACAAAGTTCTTCCTACACAGAGGGCAGGCTCCCCTTTTCTCCATGCTTTCATATCTTTGAGATAATACATATATAGGGGATTTACTTATGGAATCTGAAACGTTTAGACTCCCCCATATTTCTAAAAATAGAGATAAGTCACTAGTACATATGAGAAAATATGCGACGGTTTTTCGTTGATATTGCCACACTTATCCGTCGCAATTTCCACGAAAGCCGAGATTTTTTTTCGTCGGAATAATTTCGTCGCTATATCCACGATCCAAGTGTGCATGGAAACATTGACAAAATTAGCTCTCCACGTGTCACCACCTTCAATATCAATTATCCCTATGCCTCGTCGCAATTACAACAAACTATCGTCGCAATAACAACGAAGAAATGTGGCAATTACAACGAAACTTCGTCGTAATTGGGACGAAAAGTTATGCCAAGACAATAACTTACGATGCAGCTGCTAAACATGCAACAAAAGTTCGTCGCAACTTGTGGAGAAAATACGTGGTAATATCGACGAGCGCAATATCTGAAAACCAAATTTACGACGCACATGTTGTATATGCAATGAATATTCATGGAAAATTGTGACGAAGTTTCGTCGCTATAGAGACGGTTGTGGTAAAATAGTAAAATATTTCCGATGAACTTGCGTCGATATTGCGACGATGACTT
The DNA here is from genome assembly GCA_000966675.3 of Picea glauca. Lineage (NCBI taxonomy): Eukaryota > Viridiplantae > Streptophyta > Pinopsida > Pinales > Pinaceae > Picea > Picea glauca. Next base: position 289,712 of record JZKD02S1664719.1, read on the forward strand.
TAGGTTTAAAAAAAAAAATTACATGAAATATGGTATACCATATTATATGCCATATTACAATGTAATATGCTAATGACATATTACATTGTAATATGGCATTACTATTACATTGTAATATGGCATTACTTTTACATTGTAATATGGCATTACTATTACATTGTAATATTGTAATATATATATCCCCTACAAATAATCAAGGCACTAATCAACCAAATATTGTAAGCATGTGTTATCATGAAGTTGGATTAGAAGTAAGGATACCAATATGACAATATACACAAAGAATAATTTGGAATATTACTTTCAAAAAAAACATGGATTGCATGAGTGAGTCATTATGCAATTTATATTACACAATACTATGACAATACTTATAATATTTATGGATGATATCTTAAGACCATTTCTCAAACTTGTTTATTGTAGCCTCCTTGGAGTAACAACAAGTGGAGTAACAACACAAAATTCGAAGGAGAAAGTACAATTACAGCATAATGTTGCAGCAAAGTTACAGCATAGTTATAGTGAGTTGCAGCAGAGTTACAGAAAGTGTTGCAGCAGAGTTATAGCAAGTTGCAGTAGAGTAATAGTGAGTAACAGCAAGTGGAGTAACAACACAAGATTCGAAGGAGAAACTACAGTTACAGCATAGTGTTCCAGCAGAGTTATAGCATAGTTATAGTGAGTTGCAGCAGAGTTACAAAAAGTGTTGCAGTAGAGTTATAGCGAGTTGCAGCAGAGTAATAGTGAGTAATAGCAAGTGGAGTAACAGCACAAAATTTGAAGGAGAAAGTATAGTTATAGCATAGTGTTTCAGCAGAGTTATAGCATAGTTATAGTGAGTTGCAGCAGAGTTACATAAAGTGTTGCAGCAGAGTTATAGCGAGTTGCAACAGAGTAATAGTGAGTAACAACAAGTGGAGTAACAACACAAAATTCGAAGGAGAAAGTACATTTACAGCATAGTGTTGCAGTGGAGTTACAACATAGTTATAGTGAGTTGCAGCAGAGTTACAGAAAGTGTTGCAGTAGAGTTATAGCGAGTTGCAGCAGAGTAATAGTGAGTAACAACAAGTGGAGTAACAGCACAAAATTCGAAGGAGAAAGTACAGTTACAACATAGTGTTGTAGTAGAGTTACAACATAGTTATAGTGAGTTGCAGCAGAGTTATAGTGAGTTGCAGCAGAGTAATTTAATTGAACCAAGGTAATTCATGGGGTTAGAAAATTATTTAGGAATGAAGTGTCTCTTCAATAAGGCTCAAATGTTCACCTTCTCTCTTGCTTGGCCTCCTTGAATGAATTATCTTGACTCCATTTGTCCTAGGAAAGTAGTCAACACTAGTCTTTATGTTTGTGAGCTTTATACTCTCAACAGTTCTCTTTTAAGGAAAAATTTCATTTCCACGAAGTGGTTTCTCACAATCCATGGGTGTGTTGGAATACCTTGTTCTCCTTTCCAAATGACAAAAATTTCTTGGCATATGAAGGTGCCCAACTATATTGGTCAATATGGGGTAGTGTTTTAAAGCTAGACCATAATTATGGGGATTTCTTAAAATGTATCATTACGTCAATTGGTAATTTCATATGACATGAGCTTATGAGGTTCTTCAACCTATGGCCTTAGAAAATGGGTTTCCTTAAGAGTCAAAATGTTTAAAGACCTTAATGAATTTATGTACATCTAGATGGCAATGAATTTGGGGGGGGGGATTCACGAACCAGTCTAGTAAATTAAGCTCTTGAACATATGTTTCAATGCCGAATCATTGACCATAGAATTAAGGATTGCCCTCGACCAACATGGAAAATGTTGAAACCCAAGTTGCAAACAATGTTCAAATGCAAGGCTTTGTGTCCTTTCCCTTCACAAATAGTGAAGGTTGTAAAGAAGGGAAAAGATCCTCAAATCCAAAAAG
>JZKD02S1664719.1:356267-369821 GCA_000966675.3 Picea glauca
GGAAGCCATCAGAATGTTTCTTGCTTATTCATGTCATAAGAACTTTAAAGTTTATCATATGGATGTTAAGTCAGCATTTCTAAATGGAGATCTAGAAGAAGAAGTATATATGGAGAAACCTGAATGATTCTTGTTAATAGATAATCCTAATCATGTTTGCAAGCTGAAGAAGGCCTTATATGGACTGAAACAAGCACCATGAGCTTAGTATTATAGACTGGACAAATTTTTACAAGACAAAGGATTCAAGAAAGGTACTGTTGACAGCAATCTCTACATTAAGTTTGAAGGTGATAATTTACTAGTTGTTTTGGTTTATGTAGATGATATTATTTTTGGTTGTACTAATAAAACATCTGTCCAGTGGTTTTCTAACTCTATGCAAACAGAGTTTGAGATGTCCATGATAGGAGAACTATCATATTTTCTTGGCTTACAAGTAAAACAGAGTTCTGCAGAAATATTTATCTCTCAAGAAAAATATTTGAAAGAGATGTTAAAGAAATTTCAGATGGAGGATTCCTCTCCTGTTAGTACACCTATGGTGGTTGGTTGCAAGTTGAGTAAAGATGATATCTCACCTGATGTTGATCAAAGATCATATCATTCTATGATAGGTAGTCTTCTGTACATCACAGCATCACGTCCTGATATAATGCAAGCTGTTGAAATGGTAGGTCGTTATCAGTTTTCTCCTAAACAAAGTCATTTGGTAGCTGTCAAAAGGATATTCAAATACTTGAAGGGAACAATGAATTATGGTATGTGGTATCCCAGAAATCAGAATTTCCAGTTAACTGCTTATTCAGATGCAGATTGGGCAAATTATGTTGATGAGAGAAAAACCACTAGTGGAGGAGCATTCTTTCGGGGTAACTCATTAGTAGCATGGCTTAGTAAAAATAAAGGATCCATTTCATTATCAACTACAGAGACAGAATACATTTCTCCTGCTAGTTGCTGCACACAAATTTTGTGGATGATTCAAACTCTCGCAGATTTGAAGGTGACTTACACTGAACCCATTCCAATACACTGTGATAACACCGGTGCTATTAATGTCTCTAAAAATCCTGTTCTTCATTTCAAGACTAAGCATATTCCAATAAAGTATCATTTTCTCAGAGAACAAGTTACAAATAGAATTGTTCAACTGAATTATGTACCTTATACAGAACAGATTGTAGATATATTTACAAAACCATTAGCAGCAACCCCTTTTGGATATCTTCGTCAAAAGTTGGGGGTTATAATTTATTGTGTCTAATCTGTTCACCTGGTCAGGGGGAGTACTTATTGAATATCTGGTGTATTTCCATGATGCTCATAGTTGACAGGGAGAGTATGTACTACACCAGCTCAGGGGGAGCATGTTTCTTCTTTGACATTGATGTCAAAGGGGGAGAAAAGAGTCCAGATGCATGTGGGTGCTTGTGTTTCCATCAATGCCAAAGGGGGAGATTGTTGGAAAATATTTAACAGACAATGAATGCTTGTCACTGATGGAAAGTACAACAACGAAGATGCCATGAGTACAGGAAGTATGTAACAGATGAGAAGATGTTGCAGTATTATGGGAAGACGCTGCAGATCATTTCTAGAACAAAGTAATCTCGGGAGGAGAAGCATTTCTGATCGTTGGGCTACAGAGCATTTCTGGAACAAAGTAAGCTCGGGAGGAGAAGCATTTCTGATCGTTGGGCTACAGAGAATTTCTAGAACAAAGTAAGCTCGAGAGGAAAAGCATTTCTGATCGTTGGATCCCATTCAAAATTCCCGAAAGAATGAGGACCGTCAAATCTCAATGTAGATAAGAAGAGCACATAGATATGGAGGATAGATATTGGGCATTAGATCCGAGCTCGAGGACTAACCATCGTAGGATCCAGGACAAACTGCACGATCTTTAAAAGTGCAAGGTGAAGCGAAATCACGAAATGAGAAATCGCGAAATGATCTGATTTGTCAGATCAAGGATTGATTGGGACCGTCGATCTGACTCCATTTTAGAGTTTCGTGGATCGCGAATTGGAAAGGAAAGAAACAATGCAACAAAGAATGTGAAATCGCAATATGCGAAATCGCGATTTAATCGCAGCCGTTGAATCAAGATCAGATCTGGACTGTTGATCCAACTCCATTTCGGAGTTTCACAGATCGCGAATTGGAAAGGCAAGAAACAATGCAACAAAGAATGTGAAATCGTGATTTAATCGTAGCCGTTGAATCAAGATCAGATCTGGATCGTTGATCCGACTCCATTTCAGAGTTTCACAGATCGCGAATTGGAAAGGCAAGGAACAATGCAACAAAGAATGTGAAATCATGATATGCGAAATCACGATTTAATCGCAGCCATTGAATCGAGATCAGATCTGGACCGTCGAATCATAGGACAATTGGCAAGCGATTGGAATTTCACTGACTTGAGTCAACGGAGCTTGGTGTATAAAATCACGAAATGTAAAGCACCTTTTGGCATAGTCGATGGTCACCGTCGGTGGTCACGAGAAGGGAAGGAGTCAGCCTAGCCAAGCTCCTTTTCGGGGTTTCGGGGATTGCGACTTGGAGAGTCGAGTTGCCTCATCCCCAGATTCGCGAAATGTGAAATCACGAAAGCACCTTATGGATAAAGTGCTTGGTCAACGCTGTTGGTCACATGGTCGAAGAGTTGTAGAGAAGAGCTCGAACAGAAAAACTCCACTTCGGGGTTTCGGGGATCGCGAATTGTAGAGTCGAGATGATTCATCTCCAACTTCAGGAACCACGATATTGCGAAAGCTCTTTATGCATAAGTTCTTGGTCATGGCCATGGTTATATAGAGGAAGGAGCTAATGCACAAAACCTCTGTATCAGAGTTTCGAAGATTGCGACATGAAGTGTCGAGACACTTGGCCATAGGAATGTTGAAATGTCGAAACTCGATTTAAAGGAAAGGTTAATAAAGTTCATCCAATGGTGCAGATAAACTTATACATGATCAGAGGGCTACTGTTCCTTCTCGTATTTAATTGTTCAGTTATGAATCAGTTAGCTAAACTAATTCATGATTCTTGATCGGTTGGCGTTTCAGTTACTGTGATGGGTTTTCTTTTTCCCTAGAAGATTCGAAGTGTAACGGCGATGGAAGGGGTGCATAAAAGAAGAATTTAGAGACAGTGTGTGGTTAGTTGTTCTGACTGGAAAATAATTTGTACTGTAGAAAGGTAAAATTACAGTATGTGCAGTGTGAAGAAAGCACTGAGAAAAGGTCCAGAACCTGAATAGAAGAGAAAGGGAGAAGAGAGTAGAAGGTACACATATCAAAGAGTATGAGAAGAACAGAGAAAGAATAGATAGAAAGAGACAGCAAGTCAAGCCAAGTATGAACAAAGCAAAAGATTAGTGTAGCAGAGAAGAATTGCAGAACAGTGAAGAAGTGGTAAGAAATGATTTATCTGTGTTGTTGATTATTCAATCATTTATTTGTAACAGGGTGGTTGGGAGGTGCTAGGGAGGATTGTTGTCCTCAGAGGTTCAAGTAGGAGATTGAACACAAGGAGTTTTAGCTTCCATCTAGTTGCAGCCAGAGAAACTAGGGTGGCAGGGTGGTGCAAGGGATAACAAGTGTTCTCTGTTATACAGGTTGGTAACTGGAATTTGGTGCTTCCATCCAGTTGGTACTGGAATATTAAGGGAGTTGGTGCTTCCTTCTAGTGGGTGCTAGAGAAACTAGAGAGTTGGTGCTCTCAAACAAGTTGGAGCTTGTAAAATAGAGGTAGTAGCCTCACATTGTGTCGGTGCTCAATTACAGATGATGTACAGAACTTAAAAGACTGCCTATCATTTCGAAGAAGAAGAAGTTTTTTCCCTTTATGGGTTTCCTCGTGAAAATCTGTCTCTTTGTATATATTATGTGTGACTAATGCTCATTATTTATATCAACTATATGTTGTATAATATTGATGGTCATTTGAAGAAAACTAAGAATGGTTTAATAGATTAATAATTGTTTAAGCACAGAGACAACTGATTCACCCCCCCCCCCTTCTCAGTTGTCTTAGTAATTTCAACACGTATATCAACAAAGATATATTTTTGAACATCTTCAGATGTGACAGCCATAGTATGTGCATCCCCTTGCTCATCAAACAATTCTAATTGGGTCTCTTGAGGACTGTCATTTTGACTTTCAAACGAATGAATGGAAACAAGTCCATGCTCATAATATTCTTGCAAATGTGAGAAGCTGATATCATGAATTATTTCACAGTCTACAGTTCCCATAGACATGCTTTCAAAATTTTCATCTATGTATATGTTGTCAAGAAATTTGATCACTACTTCATTTTCAAAAAAAGAAAAACAACCTTGGAATACTTTGTCTTCCTTTGAATGTTGTTGAACATTTGCATCGGTCTTAGGAAAAGAGAGATGACCTTTAATCAAAACTCCAGCTCTTTCTTACTCTAATGATTAGGTGCAGATTGCAATTCTGAATTGAAATATCTCTCCAGGTAATGATCGTTTGATGTATGTAAATGTGATTGGTGTCTTTTAGTGATGACATCTCTTGTATGTACAACAACACTACTGTGAATACAGTCAGGACTGCTTATTTTTTCTGAAATCTTATGATTTTATTTTAGCCATTCAAAAGAAGAAAAACATAAGGGGAGAGAGTTTTTATTTGTAAACCCGTTGCTTTCCTTACTTTTAATGTCATGCTTGGATTCTTTTTGATTTGAAATGCTACAGACATTTTGTCTCAACATTTCGAACGAGGAAGAACACAAAGGAAAGGGTCTGTTACCTGGCTCAAAACTTTCTTCATTTTCTCCAACGTTTCCATAAGTACATTTCTCCATCTCTTTGGATTGTTGGGTATGCTTGCTTTCAACTTTGCCTTCGACCAATGACTGTGCTTCTGACCCGACAAGATCTTCCACAAAACTAGGAATAGGGTCATCAAGCACCTAAGGAGAGTGCTCCAATATCTCGTCAAATCGTTGGTGACTTTGCATCAACACAAATTCGCTTGCTTCAATAATGATCTAAGAGTTTTCTCTCAACCATTTGAATGCAGCGAAGCAGAGGGGTAGAGAATTTTCTTCATCTGATCTGGTACTTTGATCTTTGCAACTGTGATATGTAGGCCGATTTCTCTCATTATACTATCGAAAAGGAATATTTTTTGATAGAGAACATGCAGTTGGTTGACCTAGAGAGTCAACATCATAATCATCATCATATTCATCATATATAGGCAAATCAGCAACATATGCAATGTCATCTAACAAAAACAAACTTGGAACATCAACATGTTCCTCATTAATTTGATTTGCAAATTCATCTTCTTGACTGTCTACAAATGAATACATCAAACAATATGCCCCCTACTTATCATGGGACGGATCGGAAACTAAATCAACACCTCCTCTTTCAACAAGTGGAATATATTTTTTTGCAAAATCATTAGCATTGGAAACTTCAAGAGGACCTATGATATTGTCAATTCTATAATCAAGATTCCAGTCAACTATGTTCTGTTCATATTCACTTTCATGTTCTTTATCATTCAACCCCTCATTTTGGATCTGTTTACATGCTTGAATGTTGTGTTGAATATCCCGAACCTCATTAAACAATTGTTGTAAGGACTTAGGTCTTCTTTCCATTAGGATGAAAGACAAATCTGGATGAAGAGTAGTTGCATAATGGAGCATGGCAGCCGGTTGAATTTTTTTGGATAAATGGTAATAGATACTGGAAAACCTTCTACTGAATATAAAAATAGTTTCATTGCTATGCTTTTTTAAGGCATAGAACTCTATAAGCTATAGATCAAAGATTTCTTCCTGCCCCAAAACTTTAAAAATGCATCCTTCAATTGCTCCCATGAGCTAATTGTCTCTGGCTACAAATGTTTAAACCAGTATTTGGTGTCTCCTTTCAAGGATTGAGAGAAGGCCCTCATACAAACATCATCATGGTCGATCTCAAACAAATCTATAAAATGCTCAAAACCTTGGATGTGTTTTTCAGCTGAGATGGCATGAGCTTCCCCATCAAACATAGGTAGATACTCATAGTGTTTTGGAGGGAAGTCATGAAGAAATTGAGGTAGCTTCAAGGGTGTGTATCTATGTTGGGTTATGGAGGAGGTTGGAGAAAATACAGGAGGGGAAATATCAGTTTTGGCTTTATGAGGCTCATCAACTTGATCATGGTCATCACATAGCCCAGGTGAAATTTTTTTATAAAAATCAGTAATACATTGGTGACACACATGTACAAATTTAGGAGGAAAATATACAATTGCAAGATTTCCATGATCATCCTTAGGATGCACCAGGTAAAGAAAAACCCATCTAGTATTTTCATGAAAGAACCAAAGACAATTCATAACAAATAGTAAAATGTTTTTTAAAAATCCAATTTTAAGTACTTGTTTTCTTCCATAATGTCTTTTCATACCTCTGTCAAGGGATCTCATCTTCCAGTGGAATTTTTGAATTACATTCGAAGCTTGAGTGGAGTCACCAATAATGTTTTGGATGTTGGATTCTGCATTGAGGATGGAGTCGCCATTGAAGATTTGAATTTATGGATTCTTCTACCAGTGGAATCACCTTCAGACTAATTTTTGATGTGTGGAGTCGCCAGAGCAGGAATATAGACAATATGTGCCTAAGTGCCTGCTTCCCTCGGACCTTAGAATTCAACCATGTCATTCTTCCCAGGGAAAAAATTTCAATTTCGTCCCCGGCAGCGGTGCCAAAATGTTAGCACTCTGTAAATCTGTCTAGATGAATAGGCAAATGACAGAGGTAACTATTTCAACCAGCTTTAGAGCTAAGGCACTAGCCTAATCAACTCAAAGAGGGCTCTCTTGTGTCACTTGATATATTTATGGTAATCGGTGGCTAGATTTTTTTTTTTTTTTTTTTTGTTTCATAAAATTGTCGAAGAAAGGAGGACAACATTTGGGCTGTGGAGTCAGGAATGAAGAATGAATTTTCAAATGCTTAAAACTATCTAGAGGAAAAGGCTAAACAAGGCGATCAATCTAAGTTATTCTTGAAATAAAAAGATGTGTAGGAAGATGAAGAAAACAAATAACTGTATCAGAGCATTACTGAAATGAATTCTGAATCGGTTTGGAAGATATAAACACAGTCTAAATTGCTAAGGTGAGAGTATCAAATAATGAATTCTAGGCATCTAATCTCTCAATTTAGACAGAGGAAAAGTAAAAATGAAATAAAGAATAACAGGAATCACATAATATAAGAGAAAACGAGACTCATAACACCACCAGTTAGAATCTTTTCGTAAACATTTCAAAATCTGCCTTTTCATTCATATATTCATTCAAGCCCCAAAATTTACAAAGTTCTTCCTGCATAGAGGGAAGGACCCCCTTTTCTCCATGCTTTCATATCTAGGAGATAATACACATATAGGGGATTTACTTGTGGAATCTAAAACGTTTAGACTCCCCCATATTTCTAAAAATAGAGATAATTTACAAAAAAGGAATGATTCATAATAACAGTTATCCTATTTTAAAGGGACCATTATGAATAGGTATGTCATATCTGGGGCCCCTTTCTTTGATCACCATCTGTCCAAAATTTGCTAATATGTGCGCCATCCTACCTGGGAATTTATTTTAACTTGGCAATTTCCTCTTGCAAAGTAATCAACCAGGAAAATTGGTTGTCTCTGACGCTCTCCATCATCTCTGCTCTAATTTCAGTTTTCTCTTCACCGTCTCTACTTCTCTTCTTTTTTTCCACTCATTTATAAGGTTCTTCCACCTGCTCATTTATGATTAAGTCTCTCATAACAGGGTTTAACCTTATCCCTGCTACCAGTTCAGTCATGGGTTATGTATGTAACTTCATTGCCAATATCTGTGCAACCCACCTCCCTTCCTTTCTCATAGACAAGCTTGAGACATTAGTTGAGAAACCTGTTGTGTTGGACACTGTTCTATTAAAGTTGTCCACATCCTTAGAGGCCATGATTTTACCCTCCTTAATTCTATAGCACATTTAATTTTATAGCACATAGAGAATCGAACCAACTCAAGATTTCCTCGTTCATGAATGAGAAGATGTTCGTCGGGAGTAGAATAATACCATCCATACTCGCATATCAGTAGTTATCAGGTTCCAATCATTAATCACTGACAAGATATGTTAGTTTTCCATGCTTCATCAATCCATTTCGAATGATGAGCTTTTGAGTTCGTTATGCAACGGCGTTCGCTTGACATATTGAACAAGAAGTACTGACGACGTAAGATGATTTGACCAACCGTCACTTTCTCCCACGAGTTGTTGATTTGACACTTTAAAACACGTGACATCGGGGCTTCTGTGAAAGTGGTTTCAGGCAGACCACATTTCTCCTCAATGCACCTCTAAAGGTGCCATGCATCTATGCCCGACACCACAGTGGTTTTCCCCAGCCCGTCCTCGATCATTTAAGTCCTGTGTTGCTTCGTCGCCCGATATGGGCTTCAACCGTTGATTCAGGTTGTTGCGAGATCAATGGTCTATAGGATTCTCTCCTTCGCGCTCCCGCTATATTTTTCCATACCCGCCATATGTAGCCCGGTCTTCCAAATCGCATAGCATATCTTCGCTACTTTATCCCTTTGCTAACTCTGAAATTTACAATCCATACAGAATCTTTATGGTGACAACACATAGCATATACATAATCATGCCCGAGAAGCATATTGAAATCTAACGGGCCTCGCACCACTATAACATCAATAAGGATAGTCTTCCCACCTAACGAGATAGGTAACTGAGGAAGAATCTCGAAATATTCACTAGGACGTCTGTCAAAATCCAACAGAGCATGCGAAGAAGACACAATCTCGGGAGATCTGAAGACTTTCCAAACCGAGGAGGATAAAATACTTGCAGAGGCTCCTTCATCCACAATACATCCATAAATGTTTGTTGAATTAAATTCAACCCTTATTTGAAAAGGTGCAGAAGAAGGAAGACGAGGCTCAACAAGATCATTTCAATCAAAGGAAACCATCTTAGGGCTTGAAGGGGGTGTTCTTGGAACGAGTGGAATGCCCCCTTTTTCTGAAATTACTTAACTGGAAATGTTAAAAACATAGTCGGTAGACACTTCACTCCCCAAGAAAGGAGTGGGATCAACCGAAGATTGCATTGGCATGACCACTTTGGTAGATTCGACGCTCTCCAAAAGAAGAGTGGGATCAGCCGAAGACTGCATCAGCGTAACCACTTTCTCAACCGCTGGTTTAATAGGCCGCGATACTACATGGTTGACAGGCACATCACCCCCCAAAAGAGGAGTGTGATCAACTGATGACTGCATCGGTGTGACCACTTTCTCAACCAATGGTTGAATAGGCTATGAGACTACGTGGTCTAGAGGCACATCACCCCCCAAAAGAGGAGTGGGATCACCCGATGACTGCATCGGCATGACCACTTTCTCAACCAATGGCTGAATAGGCTGCGAGAAAACCTCATAAGACTCAAAATCAGAAGAGATTGCAGACAGGGACCATAATCTTTGTACCTCTAGAATTCCAGGGCATAAATGAGTAAGGTGATCTCCCTTGCAAAGCTTACAAGGGAACTTAGGGTTATGTCCTATCCATCTAGGTTTCTCAACAAAACCAATGCCCCCAACATGACTAGCAATGGTTGGTTTTTCATCTCCAACATGACTTGCAGAGGTTGGTGATGGGTCGATAACATGACTCGCAGAGGCTATGGACCTATTTCCAGTATGACTAGTAGTGACTGGAATTTTTCCCTCCACATGGCTTGCAGAGGTTGGGTGCTTTCCCCCAGCATGACTTACAGAGGCTAGGTGTTGGTATTCAACATGACTTGCAGAGGTCATCGACCTATCTCCAACATGACTCGCAGAGGTTGGTGATTCCTTCTTTCTACTTCATTTAGACTTCCGGTTACTAGTAACTGTACTTTCACCAGAGGCGGGAGAAGGAAGAGGAGAAGACTTTGTTGACGAAGGAACATCAACAGGGTGCCCATGACATAAGGTGCTTAACTGAGAAGCATCAAGATCATTCAGGACATTTGGAATGGTACCCAACTAAACTGGTGGTCCCACATTCAATCCAGGAATGCACAAAGTGGCCATGAGAGAGACACCAACGTTTCCAAAGAAAGGAAAAGCACAAGAATTCCCTTGCGAAGGGGTTCCTTGGTTGGTATCTTCAGGAACTTTAGCCATGAATATCCTATTGCATAGGTTCTCCCCTTGCGGTCTCGTTCAAGTCCGTAAATGTCTCACACACTGACTCCAGCGAACCAGTGTTATAAAAACAACGCCTATAGAGAGGGGGATCCACGTTACTAAGCGAAAGACCAAAAAGTCCTCACAACTAGCGAAATGGATGGTCTACCACCCTAGGTCAGAGACCCAAAGAAATGACTGACTAACTCACTATGGAAAACTAGGGAGCACAGAGCACACACTGAAAAATCCTAAAGGCAAATCAAGCAAATGACTATCTAGTTGGAAGAACAGTTACGCCAGCCAACACTAGAGCAACTTACCGGTGCAAGTGCAACTCAAACATAGAAGCACCCTCCAGGTATACTTTGTAAATCGTGGCCTGATGTCTACCCTAGGTACCATGGTATACCCCCGCAGTCACCTGTGTAAGTCCCTAAAATATAGGAAACTAGGTTTCCAGCGCGCGAACAGTCACTAAGCGGGTACAGTCGACAGTCAGGTAGACCGCAATGAGCTGGGTATCAAGCCCAAAACCTATCAAGGGTATCGAAAGCAAGTGTTCCAGAAGATGACTGAGGACCTCGAACGGATTCAAGACCCATGAAGCTTCGTGGCAAATACGATCAACGGAATCCCAAGATAAGCCCTCTATATGCGTTCCCCACTACGCTTGGTTCGACTTTGGAGGGCTTATCTCCACTACCTTTTCACTTTACGGCTTGATTTACTCAAAAGGTGTGGTAGTGAAACTGATGTTGTTAAGACTCTTGCAAAAAATGATGAAACTTACATGAACATTGGCAAAGAATGATTATCTTTCTTATTTTTCTTTTGAAATACTTTTAAGATGAGAATAAAACACAAGTCTATGCTAATTTCTTTTTCTTTTTCAAATAACAATGCAAAGCAAATGCCAAGAAAGAAAGAGACCTAACAAGCTAAGTTATTTTTCTTTTTTTTTAATATTTTCTTCCAATCAAAGCAGAAACAACAAAAGATTCTAAAAGAAACTGATGAATACACGATTCATTTCCCCCCCACCCAGCCATGAGGGGGATTTTTTTTTTTTAAATGCAACTCATTTTTCTTAAAATTTCAAGCTAAAAATAAGGAAAAAGCTAGGAAACACAAGAAATCTTGATAAAGAGGAAGCTAACTAACGTCATACCTAGGCTAAAGACTGTAAAAACAGAGGACCGAGACTAGATCAAGAAAACCCCTGAGAAGTATGACTTCTGATAGGGAAGAGGATGACTGCCTCTTCTTTAAAAGATATTTTCTCAACACAGGCATGCTACTGACACTTCAGCAGCCTGTGTATGTACGCGGGTTGTCTAAAGGTAGGGTGCATATGTACGCGTGAAGATCCACTACAGACCGTGTACACCTATGTAACTTTCTAAAAAAAAGAAAAAAATAGCCAAGCTGACAAGGCAGGGAATACTGGTATAAAAGACCAGATTCCCTTAAAAACACAAAAACTTACAGAAGCTCAGAAAAAGTAATTAAACTAATTAAATCACCCAAAAGAATATCCTCAAAAACCCTAGAGGTCTTTCCCAGTACAGACGCCAATTCTGCTTATAGTGGGAAAACCCCACTATGGACTACACCAGGGTTCTAAAGTGCAGGAAGAGCTAACCATCTAAAGTCTCCTACTTTTAACCACTATCCCAGCATGACCCCACCATCATATATAAAAAAACAAAGTATAGGGATCTGGTATTCCTACCTTGAACTTTGTGTCTGGTGTCGATCCCTTTGTGCTTGGTCGTTTCTTGACTACAAATCTCCTCCCAAGGCTAATCTGCATTCACCAAAAGACAAACAAGAAACTACAAGCATGCATTATATATATCGATTAGTGGGTTAGATATGATAACAAAAATGTAAACAAAACATAAAGATTGAAGACATCATTTGGTGGGACGAAAAAAGAATTTCTTTATATTAATCTCACAAAAGTCGTTTACAACATGAGATTGGAAACTGCTCCTCGAACTCGGTCCTGGGCTCCTCTTCACTATGCACCAACTGCTTCCACGTATCCTTATCCTCTTCAGTTCTCTCTAGGGAAATGGAAAAGGGCTTGCAATGGAGAAAAAGGGAATTCTTGCTCAGACTGACAATGTGGCTGCAAAATATTGGGGCAAAGGGGGAATACTGAAATGGGTACAGTTTCTTTGCTTTCATGTTCCCTTCCGAAATGGGACCCCAACCCCTTCTTTTATAGGCCAAAAAGGATAGTAACGGTTGGGTGATTGGCTATGGGAGGTCAAATAGTTAAGTAACGTCCCAAACGCCCGTATCCCTTTGCAATTTTTATATTTTGGCCATTTTTTTGAGTATACGCGGTTTGTAATGGTGCAGCTAGTGTGTGTACCCGGGAAATAGTGGTGCAGGGAACATACATATTCAAAAGGATGGTTTTTTAGAAGATTTGTTCAATGATAGTTTGGCAAAGATAGAAAGTAGGATGGCTTGATGCCAGGTATGCATGTCTGGTGCAATTTAGGGATATAACAACCCCCACATAGTTTTTCAATGAATGTTCTTGATATCTCTAAGATAAAAATAAACAAGGGTATTCATTTTGAGATTTATAGAGACTACATTCATTCACATTGTCTAAAAGAGAATTGTTATCACCCAAACTCTAGTATTACTCATACTTACATCTCTAGTGCAATGAAAGGAACATTTTGTTTCTTGGGTACACTAAACTCTTGCTCCCTTGTTGTCTGAGGATCCCTCTCACTTAGTGTAGAGTTTTCTCCCACTAGCTTCGCATTGAGACAAATAACCATATTTCTCAAGAGCATCGTATTTGTAAAACTTGCTCCTTAGACCTCAAGTTTGATGATCGCTTTATATTTCATGCCCACATTATTATGATATTAGAGGATAGTTATTTTGTCCTTTTAGGTATTTACTTGGTTATGTCCAAACACTCATGGATTATGACGACTAGAGATTCTTAGCTCTCTTCCTCTGGTGATGTTTGACCTTTTTCGATGATTTACCAGATACCAATTCTCCAATTTGACATGAAACAAGTTGATTACCTCTTACTTCAAGTTCCCTGACACTAATAGGAAGAGGTTGCAAGGTCAGTGTCCAAAGCTCACATGATAGGCCTATTGTTGATTAAGGTTGGTTGTCATTGATGTCAACCCTTGAACAAAGACCCATAGAACAAAGGTTTGGGTAATGGACCCAATATTGTTTGATGTAAATATGACTCATTATTGTTTTGTCATGGTTGATAAGAAGTAAATATGGATGAACTCCAAAGTGGTCCC
>JZKD02S1664719.1:410839-433375 GCA_000966675.3 Picea glauca
TTTGTCCATCAACAAATGGCGCTAGAAGGTGGGCCTGAACACTATTGATGGCACATGGAGGTCGCAAGACTCCTCCCCCACACACCCGCTCACCTATAGTAACAAGAAGTCGTTACGGTGACAATATTACCTCTCAAACAACAACCACATCAAACGAAAATCCACAAATTACCGTTAAACCAGTAACACCAAACCCCCCGGGGGCTGACGTACAAGAAATTGTTCGTCAATCACTTCTAAGGACACACAGTGCTTTGGCCCGTATCAGACAACTAGGTCAGCCATTGAATCAACCGCTAGATTTTTCTGATATTAGAGAGCAACTTGAAAGCACTAGTCTTACCCTAAATCCTATAGATCCAGATCACATCATCACTCATGCAACCAAAGGATCTGGTATCCCACCATCACCACCGTCTTCATCCCCCTCCTCTTAGGAGAAGATTCATCAGACGAAGGCAATCCTTCATCTCAGCCTTCAACACCACCCACACCTATGGCAAATCCAAACAATCCTGCTAGACCTTGGCTGGATCAAGATGTTGTGGCCATACTTGGACCCCAACATTCTTTGCCTAAACATCCGGAGAAATGGCTCCCTAAATTCGATTTAGATTCCAAGCAGATCACTAAGGATCACATTAAAAAATTCATGCTATCCATTAGACTCCGAAGCGTAGAACATGAAGACGTAGTATGTAGACTTTTTCCGTACACATTTGAAGGAAATGCCTCTACCTGGTATTTTTTCCAACAACCCCACACCATTGTATCTTGGGATAGATTTGAATCTTGTTTCCTTGAAAAATTTGGAGACGACAAATCTCCTGAAGTCTTAGTCATGGAACTCTCCAGTTTAAAGATGAACCCAAAGGAAAAAATAAAAGACTTTAATCAAAGGTTTTTAACATTAAAGAATCGAATCCGCACCGATTCAATGCCTACTGAAAATATTATTGTCGCATACTACACCAAAGCCCTGCACCAAAACATAGCAATCTGGGTAAAAAGGTCTAAGAAAGCAACATTATTGGAAGTCTTCGAGGAGGTAAGCCAAATTGAAAAAGATATTCTAAGCCTAAAAGACAATATCAGTAACGAGGCAGAGATTACCTCATCTTCCAAGAAGAAAATAGAAATTCTTCCTAGACTTCCCCAAACCAAAACTTAATCAGACAGTTCAGATATCGAAAGTTTACACAAGGTCATTCAGAAGTTGTCAAATCAGGTGATAGATTTAAGGAGATCAGCAAAAGAAGCTTATTTAAGTAAAGGGTCTTACAAACCCCCTTTTAGAAAGCCTTATCCCACAAACCGGCCTAAATCTAGAAAGCCTACAGTATGCTATCCAGACAATTCTGGAAGCACATGATAACTTAGTTCCCCCCAAGATTTCTGAAGACGTGGTTGAACAAGAAATAGTGGAAGAGGACGAATCCTCTCCCAACATCTTCGGGCATTTTTCGGATAGTATCTTTCAAGCCAATTTTGAAACAGTGCATCCTTACAATACCAGAAGCAAAACAGTGAATAAACCCTCCTCTGAAATTGGAACTAATGCACCTCAAAAATAGTCTAAACAAATTGAAACTAAACAGAATTCAACAACTCCAAGTTTAGAATATGTTTTGATTGAGGATCTAAAAAAACTTAGAGCTAATATTTATGTTTATAAATTATTGAAATTTCTTTTTCTTTTACAAAAGATGCTTCAGAATATTGCAGAAAATAGCAAAAACAACAATCTGAACAGCAACAAATTTGCAGAAAACAACCATAAAACACCTCAAAAGGTCTTCGTTAAAACGACACTAGAATCCTCTGATAAAAGAGACATTGTTGTAAAAAGCGTAACAAATGTAGATAAAATAGTTCCAGGGGCTACGACTAAAAACCAGCAAACTTCTGATGTTAATACTCGTAGAAATGTCCCAATGTTGACTTTTGAAATTTTCAATAGGAATGTACATAATTGTATGGTAGATTCTGGTGCATCATTAAACGTAATGTCTTGGCCTATCTGTCAAAAAATCAATACTAAAGTTCAACCTTCCAGTCTGAAAATTATTCAGCTTGATTGGACCAGTGTTAAGGTAATAGGTGAATTAAAAAATGTCCTTATCAGATTATCATCTAATCCTAAAGTCCACCAGATTATTGATATTACTGTCGTTGATATCCCTGAAGTATATGGCTTATTTTTAAGTAGGGATTAATCCGAACAGCTACATGGTTACTTTGCGACAGATTGGTCTCATTTGTGGCTGCCAAAGAATGGAAATCCTAACAGAATTAAGATCAATCGTGAGCGTTACCTCAAACTTATGGTAACTAATTTAAATGATCCTAATGAACCATTTACCGCTTCCACCAATTCACCCGAAATGCAAAGGATGAACACCTTTTTCGGCAACTTCGTGGCTGAAACTTCTACCATCACTGACCCGGAACAGCAGTCCAAACTCCTGACATGCACGCAGTCAACAGTCCTCTCTAAAGTGTCACATACAGCTGATGAGAATCATATCTGGTCTCTTTACTTCGATGGATCTAAATCTAAAGAAGGAGTCGGTGCAGGATGTGTGCTCATTGATCCAGCAGGTAAAAAAACTTTGATCGCTTTCCGATTAGAATTTGAATGCACAAACAATACAGTTGAATACGACGCGCTCCTGCAAGGTCTTAGAAAGGCACTAGATTTAAGAGTTCAGAATTTAATGGTTTTCAGCGATTCAGAAATTGTGGTCAGACAGGTAAGAAACTCTATTCATTGCCTATCTCCACACCTGAAAATTTATCAAGCTAAGGTATGGAATCTAATGAACAAATTTTATGTGTTTAACATTAATTCTATTCCAAGATTGAATAATTCTAAGGCTAACTTGTTGGCTAATGTCGCTTCTAAACTTTTTCCCACAGAAGGCCTTTCTCCAAACGCGTTTTCCGTCGAGTTGTTGTTCAGACCATCCATCCCGGACAACATCACCAATTGGAGAGTTTTCGATGACAATCAACAGATCATCATTTTTTTGCACATGGAAGATACTTTCCAAGGTGCAGTTATCAATAAAGGTACCTATGACGAAGACCTCCGCAATTTTACGGTAATATCAGACCCAAGATCTCCTCAATCAACATCGGATCTGGTAAATTCTATCCCAAAATCCGTGGTAAGATTAGAAAAGTTTTATGATTTGCATGATAAATTCATAAGATCGGTAAATTGTAAAACGAATAGTTCTTCCTTGACCCATGAAAAGGTAAATCTAGGAACTAAAGATAATCCACAATGCATCAATTTGGGAATGGGATGTTCTGAGCAAGAAAAGTCATCATTTATTAAGTTGTTTAAGGAATTTAAGGATGTCTTTGCTTGGACATATGATGATCTAAAAACCTTCGATCCTAACATCATACAACACATTATTCCCATGAAACCCCAGACTCAACCTTTTCAACAGAAGTTAAGAAAGATGCACCCAAAACTTGAACCAATGGTCAAGAAAGAACTAAACAAACTTTTGAATGTTAAGATAATCTTCCTGGTAAGACATACACAATGGGTCTCTAATCTTGTCCCTGTAAGGAAGAAAAGTGGCGAAATCCGACTATGTGTCGATTTCCGAAATTTAAATGGAGAATATGATAAAGACAACTACCCTATTCCTCCCATGGAACAGATTCTTCAGCAGGTATCCGGTTCTAAAAGATTGTCATTGTTAGATGGTTTTTCAGGGTATAACCAAGTCCTAATGTCTCCCCCAGACCAACTGAAAACCACTTTCCATACTCCATGGGGTACCTATGCTTATAGAAAGATGCCCTTTGGGCTTATAAATGTCGGTGCCACTTTTCAGAGAGCGATGGATATCGCTTTCCATGGTTTAATCAATCAATCTATAGTAGTCTATTTAGATGATGTCATTGTCTTCTCAAATAATAAAGGAGATCATTTAGCTCATATAAGATCTATTCTACAACGATGTCGTAAATACGGCATCTCCCTAAATCCCAAAAAATATGTCTTTGCAGTGGAACAAGGTAAGCTACTCGGATTCATTGTATCCAATGAAGGGATGATCATTGACCCTGAAAGGACTCAAGTCATTTCAAAACTTCCCCCCTCCTCTTCCAAAAAGTCTATGCAATCTTTCTTAGGTCAAATAGATTTTGTTAGAAGGTTTTTCCCGAGTTTTTCACAAATGGTCAGGCCATTACAAAACTTAATAAAAAAGGATGTGAAATACCATTGGGGACCTCTAGAAAGTCAAGCTTTTGACTCAATAAAAAAGACCATAGTGGAGGCTCCATCCCTAATGAGCCCTGACATTTCGCAAGATTTCACTCTCTACACGTTTGCCTCTGATCAGTCTTATGCCGCTGTGCTAGCCCAAAAGAATGTTGAAAACAATGAAGTTCATATTGCCTTTATGAGCTCAGCCTTTAAGGGAGCAGAGCTTAATTACCCAGCAATAGATTAGCAGGCTTACGCTGTTTTTAAAGCAGTAAAATATTTTCGATCTTATCTACTGAAATCTAGGACGAAATTCATTGTCCTTTACCCTACTGTCAGAAATTTGTTAGTACAGAAAGAACTAGGTGAGAAATGAGCAAACTGGGTCACATCCTTACAAGAATATGACCTTGAGATCACTCCAGCACAAATTGTTAGAGGCCAAGGTTTATGTAACTTAGTTGATAATTCAGCTATAGAACACCAGAATCAAATCGATATGTTAATTAAAGATCACCATAATCAAAATCAAATCTGATGTGTACAAAATCCTACAAGTCCTTGGTACGATGACATCAAGTTTTATCTAATACATGGATCAGCTCCCCGTTACCTTGATCCAAAAAAGAGGAGAGCGTTGAGATTAAAATCTGCACCTTTCCAGCTGGTGAATGGTATTTTGTTTCACCAAAATTTTGATGGAATACTTATGCGTCGTCTAGAAAGAGATGAAGCAGATAAATTTTTATCAGAATTACATGCAGGGAAAGCTAGTGGGCATTTCGGTGGAGATACCACTGCCCACAAAGTATTAAGGGCAGGGTATTACTAGCCCACCCTTTTCAAAGATGCCCATGCGTTATGCCGCAAGTGTGTAATTTGTCAAAAGGCTTCTGGACGAATACAGAAGTCAGCATTCCCGCTGCAACCTGTCTCGATGGATTTCCCTTTTCAGCAATGGGGCCTTGACATTATAGGTCCAATTAACCCCACATCCTCGCAGCAGCATAAATACATCATTACAGTGACAGACTATTTCACCAGATGGTCCGAGGCTGCACCATTAAAAGTGGTAAACACCAGTCAGGTAATATCCTTCCTTAATTCAAACATTATCACTCGTTTCGATATTCCTGAATGTCTAGTGTTCGATAATGCTTCGTATTTTTCATCTCTCGAAATGAGTGCTTTTTCTTTAGAAAAAGGAATAAAACTTAAGTATTATGCCATCTATTGCCCCCAAGAAAATGGTTTGGCAGAATCGACCAATAAAAACCTGATCAAGATCATCAAGAGAACAGTCTCCGAAAACCACAAAAACTGACATAATGCACTATTCAATGCAATCTGGGCTGATAGGGTAACTCTGAAAATTGTTGTTGGTAATTCCCCCTTTTTTCTCGTTTATGGTAGGGAAGCAATTCTTCCACCGCATGTTCTTCTTCCATCTCTGCAGTTATCGCAGAAGGTTCAGGAAGAAGACTGTCCTCCTTTGGAAAGTCGGATTAATGCTTTGCTGAAGTTAGAAGAGTTAAGGGTTCAAGAAAAACAAAAACTGGATCAACATCAACTTATTGTCAAGAGTTGGTTCGATTCAAATTCTGCCTCGGACAGAAATTTTGAGGTAGGTGATCTTGTCCTTAAGTGGGACAAACCTCATGAGGGGAAAGGCGAACATACTAAGTTCCAAAACCTGTGGTTGGGATCATTCCTAATTGCTGAAAAACTAGGTCCCAGTTCTTTTCACCTGCAGAATTTAGAGGGACAGCCAGACACCTTCCCGGTGAATGGCCAATCTCTCAAAAGGTATTTCACCTGACAACACTCCTATACACCTTTTGTACATATTTTTTTGTTTTGATTTCCATGCTTTCTGTTTTCTTTTCTGGTTTGTTTTTACTTTTATTTTTTGTTTATTGGCCTTTTTGAGTCAAACATGCCTGTATTACAGTCTAGTTCAGAAGAAGAAAATATAATGCTTCATCTTGAGATAACTGTCAAGGGATGTCAGAGCATCAGTTGTTGTTTTTCCTTGAAAATGTAGGCTAGTTAAAGATGATATTTTGTTTGAGAGTCGATTTCTCAGTTTCAATTTGCACTTGAAAGTAATCACGACTATCTTTAAAAATCTCTTTACGTTGTCCCTGATCTTAAGAAAAGAAACTCAATGATGACTCCCTGCCCTCGAAAATTAGTTTTATTAGTAAACTGTTTTCAGATCTTGATGAAGGATTAGCAAAAAAAAAAAAATTAAAGGCCTGGAAAATATTAAGTTGTGTGAAAATTGGAATTTTCAGCGTCACCCCACTCTGTTGAATATCTTTAAAACTATCTCAGATTGTGAATAATTTCTCAAAGAGTTGTGGGAAGTGTTTGTAAACCCGCAGGGATACTGAACAGGTCTGTTGGCAGCGGGTAAATGCATGCATGATGCCAAGACAACTTCGTTGGGGTACTAAACAGGCCTGTTGGCAGCGAAGCAATGTCAAGTAGAAGAAAATTCTTAGGTATAAATCTTGTTTTTGGCCATAAGCATCCTTCATTCTGATTTGAAATTTCTTGGACAGGATACAGACGTCAGAGTGGGTTAATTGGCATCCCTGTCGAGGCTATGGACGCCTGCTGACAGCACTGGCCCTATCAACAGTATTGGAGACATTAACTTAAACTTCGTGGCTTTCTTTTGTGAAGTTTGTCACCAGATTTCACTCATTTTAACGAAAGATGTCTTAAGCTGGACCACGTCATGATTATCAAAGATGCTCAAATAACCTTTCAGTTGTTCTTTGATTTAAAATCATTCAAATGTTTCTAACCTGAACTCATCAGTAATTCAGAGATAACTGCTTATCCCAACAAGTCGCCATTGTTGGCAGCCCAACATATTTTTAACTTTTTATATCAAATAAATGATCTATGTAGCTGCCTAACTGGAGTCGTTCATTTTTATGTTCTTCATAAGCGATTTACGAAACGACATTTGTAAGTTTTCGGTTTTTCCTAGCGTTTTTGTTTTCATGCTTCGTTCATGACTAGAAGCATGAAAACGAAGCATTAAAACCTACAACTGTGTTACAACTCTATTTAAAAGGTTTATGAAAGACAAAATTGCTCCACAGTTTTTATGAAGTCTTGTTCCTTACTATGAAGTTTGTTCTCTTTGTTTTGAGTTTTCGAGCATGCTTATGGATTGTTATTTGTATCAACAAAGGACTTTTTAATTTGAGCATTGATATGTTTTTGTATGGTTCTTGGTCATATGTTCCCTCATCATTAGGTTTTGGTTTACAAGTTTCACTCTCCCAAACTTTACGACCGAACCCACTATGTTGCGCACTCATTTTTATTTTAATGCTCTGGTCGTGGCCTGTACTTTATGAGAGGTGACAATACGATTACAGTCAGTCCATCAGTTCAAAGCTTAGTCTTGGGCTTTGCAACACCCCTCGCATTCATTTAAAACAATGCTTATCTTTTTGTTATGAATTTTCTGCTCATACGCCATAGACTGTTGATGTTTTTCAGGCCTGGAGTATACCTTTAGTCTGCTCTTACAAACCCTCCATACGCACTGTTTGGGTGATTGTCTGTAGATGTTTAAATG
Organism: Picea glauca; assembly: GCA_000966675.3. Lineage (NCBI taxonomy): Eukaryota > Viridiplantae > Streptophyta > Pinopsida > Pinales > Pinaceae > Picea > Picea glauca. The sequence continues at coordinate 418,678 of JZKD02S1664719.1, forward strand.
GCTCCGGTTGTTAGAGTCGAACCTAACGCCACTTAGACCTTGCTCCTATGCGATGATGCCAGGCAGGATCTCGAGGGTAACGGTTGGCTCGTTTTCCTTGAAAAATTCCAGGGTTTCAACCTACAGACTGCTCAGGAATTCACTCTCTCATTCGATGGATGTAGAGCTAAGGTGGGGGATATTCAACTCGAAGTCACAGAGGACTTTTCAAGCCAAGCAACAGGACTCCATGCGAGCGGGCAGAAGTGGTTCAAGAATGCTAAGGTAGAAGAGGTTCCATGGAGTCTTTTCTTTACATCTCGGAAGATCAATGGCTATGAAAAAGGTATGCCAGTCTCCTTACTGAAAGCCTGATGGCATGGTCTGCTTGCAGTGTTGAAACAATTTGTCACTTGTGAAGGCCATTTTGGTTTAGTGTTTCTTTATCACCTGCGTCTGCTCATGAATTTCATAGGGTTCCCTTTAAACATGTCTTATTATCTGTGGAGGAGCCTTTACAAAATGGCTAAGAGGTATAAAAAACAACGTTTAGATTCGAGCCTTTTCCACCACGGTTTAATAAAAATTATGCTTGCACATCAATTGAAGTTGCAGAACAATGATTGGGATTCATTTTTAACCAGGATCGGTTTCGCTAACCCTAATGCTAACCCTAATGCTAAAGAGGTTGACAAGCCTGTGATTGAGGAAACCTTAGTCTATCCTACAGCGCCCCCCTCACCTACCCTGGCCTGTGTTACGGCCACCTACAGTAAGCCTTTACCCGACCCAAAAGTTGTTGAGCAGGCCCATGAGCAAGTTGCACAGCCTAATGACTCTGTCAAAAATTCAAACAGACCTACAGGCAAGTCGTCTAAAGGCGATGTTGATTTGGGTTTTAAAAATAAGAGAGATGGAAGGTTGATTTCGAGGAAGCTCCGAAATGAGTCAAACCCTCATGTGAGCTCGATCAAGATGATCAAGATCCATGATAGCTCGAATTCTGAAATTGATAGATTTCTTGCTGAAGAAGACCCTCTTTCTTCCCAACAAGACCTCGATCAGTCTTACAACTTCGTGGACAATCTACCACCTTGTCTGAAACACAGTGAAGGGTTTTCTGGTATTAAGTTGGGTACCAAATCTACAGTCCATGTTGGGGATGTTCCAGTTCACAATCGTGGTTATTCCCAAGGGACCATCGCACAGTCGCAATGTGAAGCTTGCCTATTCTGGATTGATAAGTACTACACAGATATACCTATTTTACAGTCATAGATTAAAGCTCTCAATGATCAGGTCGACGCCTTAACAAATGAAAATGATAGGCTCGAGTCTATCATTCAAAGAAAAGGGAAACGTATGAAAACTATAGGGAATGTGATATTAAAAAATGTTGAGACTGCAACAATAATAATAAATTCTGAGATCATGTGATATGATTTGATTTCACAGTTAAAGGTAAGATTTCTTTTTGTCTTAAAATAGTGTTATATTTTGTTTATTAAATAAATTAGATTATTTTGTTTATTGAATAGATTAGATTTCATTTTTTTTTAAATAGACTAGCTACAGAATCAGCAGATTCTGTAGCGAGTCTTTTTCTAATTCGAAATTTGCAAAATTATGGTTAAATATGTATCTAAATTTCTCTATTTTATCTTTTCTTTTCAGGATATCTAGGAGTTCATGGTGACCAAGTGATCTGAAATATTTTTGGGGCTTGTTAGCCATATCTATGATCCATTTTGTATAAACAGTAATAAACTCTTTTTTAGCTTTAGAAGATTTAGTATGATATGGGTGGTTATATTCCCCCTCTATTTTTGTAATCGATATCTGATTTCAGAAGATAAGATAGTTATCTTTCTGAAGGCTTTAAAAACTCACTATTTTTTGTAATCAAGACATCTTGGCCTGGGGCTGAAGGTGGACAGCTTATACACGAATTTGGACAAAACATATGTTTATATTTCTGCTTTAGCTATCTGTAAATATTGTTGTTGTCTATGGTTTGTTTATCTTGATAATTCGATAATTGTTGATAGCTTTTGTCTTCACAAATTATTATGTCGTCAAGATAATTTCTTTCATACAGTCCACAATGTTATACTTCAGTTATATGAAAATAGTGATTGATCGTTCAATTCAAATGATAAGGTTTATCTTAATCTTGTTGAATGATTAAAAGCAGGTTGTTACTATTAGATTTATCTTATGTGTAATTGCTTGCAGTCACAAATATCACAGTTATTATTTGCATCCTATCGTTCTATCATTAAAATTCAACAGTCAATATACTGTTTGACATTTATTCCGAATAGCATAAAGGTTCATTGCAAATTTATCTCGTGGACAGAGTGGATGGACGATTCATGATCATACAGATGTTGGATGCATGCTCATCAACTCATTAATAGGTTAGTTTGTTTCTTTTAGTTTGTTTGTTTATTTAGGAAACTCTTATATGTAGTCTAGTTTTCACCGTCCACATATTCTTGTTCCATAGTATTTTGATATTTAATCTTACAGATACGTAGAGATAAAAAAAACAAAAAAAACAAAAGAAATAGTTTATTTTGTTTTCTTTATCTATTTTTATCAAAAGAACCATCTTTTCATAGATTTTCGTGAGTTCAGATTAAAACTCACAAATTGTATAACATGCACATAAATAAGAGAAACAAATATGTTGTGTAAATATTATTTAAAATAGTTATATACATACATGTACATATATATATCAGTTATTAGTAATTAGTTAGTTATTTCATTCCTTTATTTATTTATTTGTTTCTTTTAGGACTTTTAGATTGGCCAAGAGAGCCATTAACCCGTCAGAACGAGTCATACCAAACGGCTTGAGTTAATTAGACAACCCCAGATCGGACTCGTTCTTTCAATTGACGGACGATCATTTTCGCCTGTCAACACAGTATCAATTTTATGTCGATACTGCATTTTAGAAATGAACTTGATTATGTAGTTATTTATCAAAAAAAACGGCATTTCAAAGTATCAAAGTCCATGAATCAACACAAAGTGTTGTTGCCTTCCTTCTCCCCCCTGATCAACCTCACCAAAAACAAAACTCAGATCAACTCATCCTGGGATTGCATTATTATTTTCCTACAATTGGGAAACCGAAACAAAACATAACAAAAGAGGATGTTGAAGTTTTAGGAGTTGATTACCTTTATTTGAATAGAAACAAGGACCAATATGACACCAAGGCACCAAACAGTCCTACTCCATTGCAGCACCATCATAACAGTAGAGAAGAACAAAGACTTTAGTGGCCAACTTCTACTAAGACAACTATCTAAAAATTAGACTAAGCTCTCTACAATAGAGCATTAGATTCCTTGATATATCTGGTAAAGGAGATGAGGGCCAAGAGCTATGTGTCCTTGATTTACTTCCACATTCACATTCGCCCTTTTAAGAAGTATGCTAATATGTATATTATTAATAGAGATTATCTAGCTATTTTAAAAATAGCTTTTTTTTTTTTAAGAAGTATGCTAATATCTATATTATTAATAGAGATTATCTAGCTATTTTAAAAATAGCTTTTTTTATCAAAATCCTGCTATATACCTAGCAAACCACATGATGCTCTGGGCCATCAGTAAAAGTTGAACCGGACATGATGCACACCGCCCAAGATGCTCTGATCCCTGATGCACAAGATGCTCTGCCCTCTGCACAAGACAAAATGGTTTCCCGCCAGCCCTGGAATTTGACGCCCTGTTTGACGGATTTTCATTTTCAAAAAGTATTCGACGGCCAGTTTTAAATGTATAACGTACAAAGTCACGTTCAATTCAAATTAACAACTCGACGTGGCTGTATTTGTATAAGCCGTCTAATCTTTTTTAACATCTTCTTAATATGTATATTATTAATATACATTAATTATATATAATAATTTCTATTATTTCTGCAATCAAAATCCTTAATAATTTCTATTGGGTCCAATTAAAATCAAAAGATTCGTTATGCATTTATCATAAATGGGAGTAATCGTTCATTTTGTTCCCAATTTACAACTGTAAAATTACAGTGGTAGAATTACCATATATAAGTTGTAATTTTGAAATTAAAATTGGAATTGGAATTTGGTTTGACTCCGGATATTGCTCGCCCTCATGGCGCGCGACCTCTCCGAAATCATTCATTGCTCACACTGCATCTTGGGCGATGTGCATCTAATTCGGTTCAGCTGGCCATCTTGTGCAGTGTGCATCTTGTCCGATTCAGCGTTTGCATCTTGTGCAGTGTGCATCTTGTCCGATTCAGACTCCGGAGCACCTTGTGAGAGAATAGATGCCATGCATCTGAACATACATGCATCTGGATATTGCTCGCCCTCATGGCACGCGACCTCTCCGGAATCTGGTAAAGGGCCAGTCGCGACCTTCACACTGCATCTTGGGCGATGTGCATCTAATTCAGTTCAGCTGGCCCAGACTCCAGAGCATCTTGTGCAGTGTGCATCTTGTCCGGTTCAGCGTTTACGAAGAGTCCAGACTCCAGAGCACCTTGTGAGGGACAACTAGCCTGCACAGATGCTAAGGGTAGGTTATATAATGACCTCTATAGTTATATAATGACCTTGCTCGCGAGTCGCGACCTTCAGACTGCATGCATCAATTCGGTTCAGCTGGCCCAGACTCCAGAGCATCTTGTGCAGTGTGCATCTTGTCCGGTTCAGCGTTTACGCAGAGCCCAGACTCCAGAGCATCTTGTGCAGTGTGCATCTTGTCCGGTTCAGCGTTTACGCAGAGCCCAGACTCCAGAGCACCTTGTGAGGGACAGCTAGCCTGCACAGATGCATTAAAAAAAGCGTGCTAAAATAATTAAATTCCTGTTCACGTACCTGGGTGCAGCGATCGTCCCCTCGCATCATTGGACTCTGAGATCTGACAGTCTGAGATTCAAATATAAAATAAAAGCAGTAGTTTAAATGTTCTTTTGGTAGTTTTTTTGGTGAATTTTTTGGTTTGATTTTGTTTGAAATTCAGTGAGAAATGGTTGAATCTGCAGATGTGAGTGGTTAAATTTGTATATACCAAGTGTCTCGGGGATTTTTCAGCAAGCTGAATCCATTTATGCATTCAAAAATGCAATTCAAATAACAGAAAATAGTGATTTTCTCCAAAAAAAATCCAAAAGGTAGAATTTTTAGCCAACTCCTAAAATAAAATGGGCAAATTGGAAACCATCACTAAATGGATGATTGTCAGCTTCACCTTTATCATTTATGGTTTTGGAAAGTTATAAATGTGGTGTTTGATGTGGTTGTGACCAATTGTGTACCTCTACTTAAATTGAATCATAATGATGTATAGAGACATATTAGCCATTGGGCAATAATATATATTAAAATAATATAAAAATATTTTAGATTACAATGTATAGAGATACCAATACATTTTAAATCTTATTTCAATAAAATTAAAGATCAATGGAAGACAATGTTATTACAACAACTACAATATTTAAATTACTAATTTAATTTGTGCTAAGAATTATATGAATATATTTAACACAATACTGAAACTTTAATATCTATAAATATTCCATTAGAAAATGAAAAACAAAATTGAAAATACATATATACAATTTTAACATATTTTTAAAATTAAACTTTATATATAAAAACTTCAAACATCTTTGTAAATTTGAAGCATTATTCTTTTTTGATTGGAAAAAGCATAATAATACTACTCTTCTAATATGAAAATACAATAAAAGTCAATGATATGGTTGGTTGATATCAACTACAGAGAAGTAAATGCTTGCCATGGATAGAGTATTGATTTATTAAACCTTTTTTTTTTCCAAGAGAAAATTCACTCAAAATTATATTAAAGTATAATTCCTTCTACATCATCAAAGATCCTTTTTACTATGGATTATCTTGTTCCGCTTTATACAAAAAGCCTCCACAAACTAGACAAGATATACTATCCTCAAAAGGCCAAAAAGCAAAATACAGTGCTAGAGTCAATACTTCATAACCAAAAGACAAAATACAGTGTTAGAGTCAATACTTCATAATTACAAAACATAGGTAATGTCCACTACAAACAGTAGAATATTTCAAAGATGTTTAAATGAGTAAGTGGTTCTCTTGTCCTACGCGGAGTAAGGTTTTGATAGCTCTGTGATGTAACTGATGATTGAAGATACTAATAGAGAAGAAGAGTTGGTAGACATAGCCCCAGGGTGGGAGTGACCCACGTAAATCTATGTGTCGTGCTTTGTGTTGTTACTTTTATGTGTTTTCCCTGTCTTGCTAAGTGCCATGACATGATTAGGTAGACCTATTTATGCTTTATGCTTTTGAGTTGTGAATGAATGTTAGATATGATATGTATGGAGATGCTTAGTGCTAGTCTACTAGATCTGATCTGTTTTATGCTGCTAAGTGTTGAATTATCTTAGATTTAATTATATACTGTGATGCTCTGTGTTGTCTGCGAAGTGGGATAAGGGTGAATTCTAGGTGAACTATTGATGCTAAGTGCTTTGTTAAGTGCGTAATCACAGATATGCGTCCCAACTAAGGTTGCAGACACCTGAGTCCTGCAACCACCCCTGCCTCTACCTTGGGTGAGACTTCATCTGCTTCGCAGGTGTTTTCGAAAGGGTCGGTAGTTAGGGTTTTGTTGGTGCGTTGTTGTAGCGTTGAACCCTGGGTCTGCCCCTGTGCCAACAATTGACATCCAAGGAGGAATGCTAATGTTGATAACAAAAATAGGCCACACTGAGTAAACAGACCGAAGCTCTCCAAATGGATTAACACCGTCGGTTGCCAATGAAAGACTAACATTACGAGGTTCATCTGTAAATTCTGGCCATTTTGCAACAATTTCCTTAAATGCACAACCATTTGCATGCATTCTAAGAACACCATCTTCAATTCTCTTTCGTGCGTGGTAATCCATAAACTGTGCTATGCTTTGGCACCCGAACAGTCACTGCAAACATGGAATTATGGGTATATGCCAGAGAACCTTTCGAGGGACCATTTTTGTTACTTGATCGGTTTGATATCTACTGATACCACATACTAGACATTATATTTTCGACGTATGTTGTCCATAATATATAATATGATAATCAGGACATGAATCTATACTTTGATACTCCATTCCAATGTCTTTCATAATGGCATGTAAATGTCGATATGTGCGAGGTAAAATATTTGACGAGGGTAACAAAAATTCACCTAACAATCTAAAACATAAAAAATAAATAGTTAATGTAAATAATAGGGATTGTAAATATTGCATTTTTATTTTACACATTAATTAACACTAAAAAAAATGGGGAATAGTCAACCTTTATGTAGATGTGAAGAAACATATTACATACCTTAGGATCCGTGTCATACAAGTGTTAAACAAATGATTCGTAAGTTTCAAATTCACCAGCAACAATGTAGTGGAGAGAAGATTTGCTCTTGACCCTTTATAAAGTCGTTTATTTGCCTTTTCAATTAGAGGTTCATCATAAATACCATCACTATTGTCCCCATGATCCTCATCTGGATGACCGAATAAGTCTTGAATCATTTGATTTGTCTCATCATCTTGAACTATGTTATTATTGTCATCTACTTCCATGGGATCATTAACTTGATCTTCATTATCTTCTTCAAGTTCTTCATCTTGTACTACAACATCATTTCCGCTACTACTTGGTGCTTTCTGCATAAAGTTAGGGGGCAAATCTAACTTTATAATTACAAACAATCATGAAAAAATAGTGCATGTATAAAACATTATAAAAGTTTGAGAATACAATAAATATTAAAACAAATAATGAATGTATATACCATGGGACGATATTCATTTGATCGCCCGTCCATGTGCCCATATTTTCTACAATGTTTTGTAGCTGTTGCTATTAAAACTCTTTCAGGACGTCTAGTACAACAATTTTTGCAAGGGAAATAACATTTATCATCACACTTTTCACCCTCTTTAATTATTTTCCCAGCTCTAATGTTTTCTGATATTCTTCCCCACAGACTTATACTGAAACAAATACCTGTTTTTTGTTCACTGAGAAGACCCGCAAACCCTTTCTGAAGCGTTGTTATTATAGCAAACTTGTCGCAACATCTGTCACATGCAACATATTTATAGATTTTATAACGTCGTAATTCTGATGTTATAAAAACCTAAGTGACCGTTAGTATTTTGACTTGGTCAACATACTAAGGTGACCGTTGGAGGGTGAAAACCTAGTTTCCACAATGTCGCAATTTCGACAACAATCTTCACAAACGTGGAAAGAGAGAAGACTATGTCACAAATGTGGCAAGAGAGACGACTAGGTGGAAAACGTGGCAAGAGCGAAGAAAACGTGGCAAGAGAGACGTCAACGTGGTAATACCGACAGTATCGGGCAATATATATATATTTTTTAATTTCCTCTATTTTCCGACAGTATGGACAATTTTGTCCATAACGCCGCAAATAGAACGTCAAAATTTTTACAATATGTACTAGTGTTTATTTTCAAAATACTTCTTGAATTATTTCCAAGTAATATCTTTTTCTCTAATGCGCTGCACCTGCACAAGTTAATCCCACCACATGGATGCCTTTCCCTTCAGTTGATACATTGCAATTCTTCCTTCTGCATGAGAGGAATAATTTTGTAGTTGGAAATATTTCCCCATGCCAAGAAACCATGTTTCAACATCTTCCTCCTTCTTATGTTCTCCATCAAACGTAAGAGGCTTAATCTTGTTCATTTCTCCCTTCAGTTCATCAACTCCAGATCTCCTGTGCTTTCTGGTAGGAGATGGGCTTGAACTACTGTGTGCCTCCTTATTGGAATGTTTCGGCGAGTGATGATGATGCCTACTAATGCTTCTCGATCTTCTTTTCTTCTCAAGGGTTTTTAAACTCCCTGTTTTGCTTAAGTCACTCTCCTTATCCAACTTCTTTTCGATTCTCTCCAGACTCTTCATCAACTTTAAGTTGAATTCTTCCTGTTGTTCCTTAGCTTTCATAAGCTTCTTGTTATCTGCTCGATGAGTCTGGGCATCTTTCTGCAATCGATCAATGATTTTCATCATATGCCCTTCCTTATCTATCTCTTCTCCATGTCCATTGGAGTTTGATCCTTCAACTCCCAGATGGACATCCATTCATTTTGCTTCATTCTCTGAACTGGAAGCAATCCGTTCCTCTTCCATTTCTTTGTACTCAGTGGCAATTATCTGTGGTCCTGACACTCGTTGAACTCTACAAACACAACGTGCAGTCAACCGGAATTTGTTAGACCATCATTCCTTAACAAATCCCACCGCATTCATAAACAAATCTGATTACAGAAAACGTTCAAATTTCACTTTCTTTCAGGGCTCTGCTCTGCGAAGTTTTCGGGCACTAACCCCTTTCTCTCAGTCCCCCAACCTAGGCGACCATGGGTTGTGACCAAGCGCTAGATCAATAACTGCTTACTCAAGCCTTCGACCTTCGGCTTCGAAAGATTTCCAAGCACCACACAACAATCACTTGGAGTTCCGAGTTACCGAACTCGCAAAGGTGTATACTCCCGAGTGGAAAAGGCATGTGGGAAATGAGAGTCCGTGAGTAGTGGGCGTAAGAAGGCTCCTGGAGATAATTCTTCCGGTGGTACTATGCAACTTTCCTGTAACCTCAGCCTAGTTTAGGATTCCCTTGCCCTGGGTGGAGCTTGGTCCCAGCTCGGGGGTGACCCACTGCTGAGCATGATGAGCAACGTGGTCTAAGGCTGGAAGGTTCGTGGAAGGTCTGCACGTAGTTGGTGGAGTTACTCCAGTTTCAAAGATAAGTATCATTATGTGTTTAATCTCAATTAAAATGCATGTCTGTGATGCTTGTATGTTTTCATGTATTCTGCTGCATGTATGAATTGCTCTTAATTCTAATTAAGTCTGTATGATGGCAATAACTCTATGTTAAATGTGTTAATTTGATTTAATGCATGTTATATATAAGTGTATATTCCGCAGTAGTGACATTTCCCGACTTGTGGGTGGCCGGAGACGTTATAGATGCCAATGTCCATTAATTAACGAGGCTATTTAAGGGCATCATATGCACGCTTTAACCCAATGAATGCAAAACCAAAATTTCCATATGACATCAAAAAAAAGAATGCCTTACTCAATCAAAAACATTTTCCATATCCAACTTGATGACCATCCCTTTTTCCTTGTTTCTTTTTCTCGAATGAATCACCTCCTATACCAATATAATATTGTCAATCATTTATCTTTTTTGAATAAACCCCCACCCCCCCGATTCTTGGAAATCGGGGTGGGTAAAATATTTTTAAGTCGATTGGTAAGGATTTTGGTCAAGATTTTGTAAGCCTTTCAAGGTTGATATCAAGAACTCAAGGAATAGTTAAGTGTTTTGACAATGTGGAGTTTTATCATATCCTTCAATCTCTTAATAATCAAGTACACTCTTTGGAAAACAATGGAACAAAATATTAATTGTATATATCAAATCTCTCTTTCTCTCTCTCTCTCAATTTTTTTTCTAAGAAAACCCTCATGGAAAGTACTTCCCCATAATCAACGGGGTAAATTGTCGACCATGATTACAAAGCCCAGCCTTGAGGGGATCAAGAGAGTTGAACCTATGGTCTCTCTAACTTTGGGGGAGAGGTAAGAGATCTCACTTCTAGCCCATGATCACTTCAGCTAACCCTAGAGGCTATTCTCTCTCTTTCATATATATAGAGATATTACTTAGGTAACATACAATATTACTATTATTATTTCTTATAGGTTGGTTATAAATATACCTAGATAGTGATTGCAATGATAAATTCCACTTATGTGTAAATCCAATATCTCCCTTTTTATATTTTTTATATTAAGTGCACTTATCAAAACTCTTTATTAGTGTGTGTGTGTATTGTATGATTAACATTTATTATTATTGTTATTTGTTTGGTAACTCACCCTTAACATGGCTAGATTTTTTGAGTGTAATAAATCATAAAAACCCTTTTTTACACAACTAATATTTATTATAGAGGTCATTATATAACTAATCTTACCTTTAATTTAAAATTTTGATAGAAAAATTCTATTTTGGGAACTTGAAAGCTTCAACGTCAAGAAAATAAGAGATTGTGAATGAGTTTCCTAAAAGAAGAGTTTTAAATTAGAATTATATTAAATTAAAATGTAAATATTTTTATTCCATTATTACAAATACATAATTTATTACAAATATTTTCATTATATTTATTCAAAATATCAGTAACAAAGACTAAACTATAGGTAAATATTATTTCAAAAATTAGTTAAGTAAAAATATTAATAATACTCACTTTATAGTTGTGGATATGAAAAACTTTTAATGCATGCATGTTTTCCTTCAAACCCAAACTAAATAAAAGTTTAATAGTGAAATGCTGGAGTTTAATTTATAATTTATTTATGATTTAAATCTTTGAAACTAGAGTAAATAATTAATAAATATGTAACTATGTTATCTTGTTATAATATTGTTATAATAGTGTTAGGGTTTCATTTTAAAAGTAATTAAATGTTATTGTGGTTGTTGCAAATCAATTTTATTTTATTTATGAAGGAAAATAAAAATAATAAAATGAATTATAGTAATTTACTTTCCTGGTTAATTATCAAATTTTTTTTAGGAGGGTTGTCAATGAGTGGTGAGGATAGTCATTATTCATTGGTATTTGAGAATGCTAACAATTATTAATGGGTGGTAATGATAGCTATTATTGATTGGTATTTGAGAACATTGGTTGAAAACCACGAGACTACATTCAATGCTACTAGATGCATGTGGGTCTTGGGATATTAACTAGTTGAAGGAAGACTAGCTCTTAGCCAATGGGAAAAAGTGTTAGGTTTTATTTTATAATCCAAAGAGAGTTTCAACTTAGGTAGTAGTTGCGAAAAGACCAATATCCCTTGGGGTCATTACTTAAGATACCTTCAATAAAATTATGTGATTTTTAATAACATTTAACTTTAATTCCATACATGAAACTAAAAACTATCCCATTTACAATTGAACCAAAAAATATGAACTCTATCTTACTTATTACATATCAACTATAATTTTATTTATGAAGATAAAATAAAATGAATAAAATAATATATTGAATTTCACATACTAATTATAATTTAACTCTAACTTAAGTGTGTTGATATTTCAAATGTTTTTAAGCTAAATTAAGTTTAATTAAATTATTGAAGGAAAAATCATTTTGTTTGAGGTTTCTCAAATGGAGTAGCTTAACTCGGGAGCAATTTTCCCTCAGAGTTCTTCTTTTCAGGTTAAAAAAAAAGGAGTTGAATCCAACCAAATTTTGTGGGATAGTCTGAGTTTCTCATGGATCAAAGTTCCATGCATTTCAGATCCCCAATTTAAAACAACCCAATTGCTTAGAAAATCGATCAAAATTCTGACCACCAGAAAACCTGCCCAAAAAGTAACTCAGAAAAAAAGATTGCTCCAGAGCTAACCCAATCCTTTCTCAAATTACCAAAGGAATATAGCGGTGTCTCTAGAAGCTTTGATTTAATTAGCAAAGGAATCTGATAGCCTGTCGTTGATAGATCGAGAGATTGATGTATATACACATTGAATCCATCACCAACTTGTTTAGGGTTGGTTGAACACCCACCGGCCCATAAAGTAAAATGGGCCATTGGCCTCTCCATTGATCATGTTTCCACTCTCTTAAATCGTACTGGCTGACCATCGACTCCGTCAACATGTTTCCACGGCCTTAAATCGTACTGGCCGACCATTAACCCCACCGCCCCATGTCTTTATCTGTGGGTCAATACAAGTCATATGGGTGGGGTCTGTGTGTTTGCAGCGTGACAGAATAAGAAAAATGTAGAGACGGTATATGGAGTACAATTTCACCACCCGTTTGAGAAGATAAGATGTTGACAACGTAAGAATAGATACCACTCACGTACAAGATGCTCAAACTGTTGTATTACATCTTCATGGCAGAATGAGAAAAATGTGAAAATGTGGAGACGGTATATGGAGTACAATTCCACCACCATTCGTTGAGAGGATAAGATGTTGACAGTGTAAGAATAGACGCCACTCACGGACAAGATGCTCAAATAGTTGTATTCACCGTCATGGCAGAATGAGAAAAAATGTAGAGACGACATATGGAGTACAATTTCACCACCATCCGTTGAGAGGACAAGATGTTGTCCGTTGAGAGGATAAGATGTTGACAGTGTAAGAATAGATGCCACTCACTGACAAGATGCTCAAATAGTTGTATTCCACCGTCAGGGCAGAATGAGAAAAATGTAGGGACAGTATATGGAGTACAATTTCACCACAATCCGTTGAGACGATAAGATGCTGACAGCGTAAGAATGGACACTACTTATGGACAAGATGCTAAAATAATTGTATTTCACTAGCATGGGCATTGAATGCTGCGACAGGTGGATTATAGGTCGTCGAATTTTAAAGCAATTAAGATCTGATGGCTTACAATCCATCTGCTGCAGTATTCGATGCTGCATAGTAGGCCAGATATTGAGAAAAATGTAGAAACAATATACGGAGTACAATTTCACAACAAGCAATATCCAGTCTGCTACTCAACATTGAATGTTGTGGCAGGTGAAATATAGGCCATCAAATGTGAAAGAAATTCAGATCCGACGACCTATAATCCATCTGCTGCAGCATTCAATGCTACGTAGCAAGCTGAATATTAACCGCCCAATTTCTCCATCATCCGTTGAGAAGATAAGATGCTAACACCGTAAGAATAGACACCACTCACGGATAAGATGCTCAAACAATTGTATTCCACTGAAATGGCTTTGATGTTTTCGATTTCCGAGTCAAAACAACACTGTCCTAAGTAAAAAGGGAGGACTAATGTAAAATTCCACCAGTTTTGAATTGTCAATACATACTTTCCAAAACTGTGTCAATACATGCATAACGCGTAGGCTATTCATTCTATAAAATGGAGCCCGATGGGACATCTCCGATATCGAGACCCAATCCCGTAGAATGAACGGCGGGTCGTCAACGTAGCTCCTCGTCTGGATTGGCCCCATTCCACCCAAGCCCACAACACCCCTCCATAACGCCCCGTTCCTCCAGTTCTGCCCCTCCGCAATGCCCCGTTCCGCCAATCCTGTCCCTGCATTGGACGTCCTCTCGGGCAATCAATGCAAGGTGGCAGATGGGCCTCTGCCGCAAAACTCTTCCCGTGCCCCTCCTCACCTGTTTCAAATCGGGATTGGATTTCTATGGAACTGCGCTCCCGCTTTGCAAAAAATGAACCAGCTCCTGCCTGAAATGGCTCATGAATCCTGCACCTGCTCCTACTTGGTGAGTTGCTCAACGATTGTATGCCAAAACGTTTCGACGAGTCGTCGGTGTAACTGCTAAAAGTTGTTTTATATTATTTTTGCTTGATGGTAATGAACAACTAGTTAAAGAACTTTGTTGAATCACTCGGTTCAATTATGCGTCATTTTCATGTTTAAAATGTTTTATTTCTATTTCTATATATATATATAAGCATTGTCTAACTATTCTACGAAATGGTTTTTTTCGCCGAAATCTAAAAACATAAATCTATATGAAATAATGTCCTCGGAAAAAATCGTCGGAAAACCTTCATTTCATAGAACATTTATTATATATAT
>JZKD02S1664719.1:442537-455039 GCA_000966675.3 Picea glauca
CATGGCATTCGTAATTTTTTCGCTGAATGTGATGTGTGTCAACGCAACAAGGGAGAAACATTCAAATCTCCAGGCACACTACAACCGCTTCTGATTCCACATGCTATTTGGAGGAATATCTCTATGGATTTTATTACAGGCTTACCCAAATTGGGAAATAAATCATTCATCGTGGTGGTTGTTGATCACCATTCCAAGTATGCTCATTTCTGCGCTCTTCAACAGTCGTTTACATCATCCACGGTGGCTCAAAATTTCATGGATCAGGTCTTCAAGCTTCATGGCATGCTGCACTCTATTGTTTCAGATCGCGACCCAACTTTCACAAGCAATTTTTGGCAAGAACTATTCAAGCTACAAGGCACCCAATTGCATCTCAGCACAACTTATCATCCCCAGACTGATGGTCAAACGGAAGTTTTCAACAAGTGTTTGGAAACATATTTGAGGTGTTTTGCCTCGGAAAAGCAAAATCAGTGGGCTCAATGGTTACCCCTAGCTGAATGGTGGTACAACACTTCATACCATACAACGACATGCATGACTCCTTTTGAAGCGGTATATGGACAGAAGCCACCTTTAGTTCTCTCATACTTACCTGGTGTCTCAAAGGTCCAGGCGGTTGACCAAACACTTACAATTCAAGAGGCTATTCTCCGTACCCTCAAAGAGAATTTGGTCATGGCACAGAATCGCATGAAGAAACAAGCAGATATAGGTCGCTCTGAATGTCAATTTGTAGAAGGGGATGAGGTGTTTCTTTGACTGCAACCTTACAAGCAAACTTCCCTCAAGGTCGAGCATTGTGAGAAGCTGGCGCCCAAATTTTATGGTCCTTATACCATTCTTAAGCGTGTGGGATAGGTGGCCTATCAGTTAGCTTTGCCCATTCATTCAAAGCTACATCTTGTTTTTCATGTTTCATGCTTAAAGAAGGTGTTTGAAAATGCCAAATTCAAACCAACCTTATTGATTTAGCTGAAGAAGGATCCATTTGTCTACAACCACAAGCAGTTTTGGACCAGTGTGAGAGTCGCTTGCGTTAGAGAACTATCAAGGAAGTGTTAGTCCAGTGGAAAGATACAAATCCAACAGATGCCACTTGGGAAACAACTACCATTCTGCAACAATTTCCACATCTCAAGCCTTAAGGACAAGGTTGTTTCTAAGGGGGAGGACATGTTAGGGTCCTAACCCACACATAGGTAGAACAATATATTCAGATGTAATAAAGGTCAATATTAATAAGGCCTTGCAATAAAATAGAATAAGTTGAATGTAAGAAGACCTAATAGAAGCTTTTGCTTCTAGAAGGATCTTCCTCTAGATGCTTCTTTTGATAGACATATTTAGTATAAATAGGAGTCGAGGGTATGAGAACCCTAGATTGGATATTATTGTAATAGAGCTCTGCTCAACTGGAGGTTGCCCCCTCGAAGGGGCTCGTGAACATTTCTTTCATAATCAAAGTGTTATTTTTGTTGTTATTCTTATATCATTTCAGTGCTACTGTGGTGATTGTTCTGGTTATATTGTTGTTATTCTACCATTTCTAGAATTTTATTTATGTTCTGCATACTTTTTATATCTGGTATATTACACTAGAGAAGGATTCTAGCTCCTCAATATTTGAATGGCATACACCTTGAAGTGAAAAACAACCAAAGGTGCAAGATAAGTAAGAGATAAGGTGGAATAATGAAAAAGAATTCAAATATATTGTATCTGATCTCTCCCTTCTTACCAAAATAGGAGTAGTGCCAACCAAATGAATAATCATTGATGGTGAATTGACATAGGGCCACTTTGCACAAGCAATCAAATATTTATTGGCTTCAAATAGGATATGCTATCAAATAGCACAACATCAGTTTATGCTTCCTGTCTAAGTATAACACTATTTATAATTGACACATGCTATATTTTTATATCCTTTCCAAGTAGCAACTCATAGCCTATTTTAAGAAACTTGTCTGTAACAACTTTTTTCTATAACTTATACTATGAGTTCTTTTTTCCCTCTAGTTACTAGTTATTCTATAATATTTGGAAGTGCCATCTGAAACTTAGCCATGTTGCAGGGGGGAAGAAGAGATGGAAGAACTTGTGGCCTTGTCTTTTGAAGTGTGCATACTACAAACTGGTTGATGATGTTTTAAATGATACTTACTACATTTGATTGAAGTTAGACATGATAAAAGATATCAAGTTAGTTTTGTTAAATTATGTCTAGCGGGTTATATTGACAGCTTACCTTTGTGTACATAAAGTCCCTTGCAATTGATACCCCAACTAAAAGGATCCAAGTGATGATGCATCAGGGTTGCAAGATTTTAAAGAATTTGATATGCTAAAGTGGCTTGGCATGGTTTTTTTCATTTTAACTTTGAAACAACACTTAGAAAAATTACTCCTAACAGTTTTGAAGCTATGCATTTAAATGTTTACTTAGCCTCTATTATAACATTTCTCAAATTATATGTAAATTCTTGTTACTAAATGCATTTAAATTCAAGCTTATGAATTTATTTCTAAATGCCTATTTTTTGATCGAAATTTGTTGTTTGTATTTTCTTCGGCTTCTTTGAATCATAAAGAATGGTGCATAAGTGAGAATTTTCCATTGAAGTGTCTTGTTACCCAAACCCTGGTCAAGGTGATTACATATGTCCTTCACAATAAATCACTAAATCATGTCCTGCAAAGTCAGAGAGAAGTTTATGGGAGGACTACCAATAATGAAGCATACTATATTGCCCTTGTTGAAGGGCTCAAAAAGGCGAAAAAACATGGTTCCAATGATATTGTTGTCTTCACCAACTCAGAACTAATATGCAACCAAATGAAAGGAATTTATCAAGTTCAAAAATACAATCTAAAACTTCTTCATAGAGAAGCAAGAATTGTTGCTGCTCAGTTCCACTCTTTTACAATAAATTACCATGCGGATATAAAGAGGATGTCAAGTGATCTAGTATCTGGAGTGGTGTCAACTATAGGCGGGGGTGTCAAAAATGACTTGGTATCGACATCTACTCCAACAAAAGTCATTCATGGACATCGATATAGATCCCCATTGTGTGGATTTTTTCTTGTTATGATTGTTGTTGTGTCTTTCATGGCATGGTTGGTTCACTAGTGGAGAATGGAGAAATTTACTAGTACTTATTGTTGAGAATATACCTAAATGGTTAGAAGTCTTACATTTATGCTGGAAAAGTAGAAAATTAAGGTAAAAGTATAGGTTTTTGAAGTTTTGTGCAAGAGCTCAATGTTTTTGAATTAGTTCCATGACATGTCCTTCGAATAAATAGTGAAGTAAGGTGTGATCCATGTTGACTATTCTTTGTGCAAGGTTCTTTGTGTTTGTTATGAATAATCCCACAAGTATAAAATTTTTGAGACAAAGGTGCTTAATGAGGCATTACTGTAACAAAAATTTTGCTAATATAGATGCTTCATTACATTGCAAGTCCTTGAGTTGATGTGATTATTTATTATCATTTATTTGGCACTTTGTATAAATGCACTTTTAAGAGTCCTTCAATGTTTTGTTTAATATTAATGTGGAACTCTGTATTGGTCCGGCCTGCATTTGATTATGGAATTGCCCATTCTAATTTTTGGTTGCCATTCCAATTATGAGATCATTTTCTTACCAATTTCTGGTTGAAAGGAGTATCATATATAATTCCATGTTTGTCCATCAAGTATATGTAGTTTCACCTTGATTTGGGAGGTTCACATAGTGTATCTGCTTACAAAATTTCAATCATACCAGTGTATTTCAAAAGATAAATTGATGTGTATGTCAAAGCCATTTCTGGCCACATATATAGAATCAAATAAAATAACATTGATGTATTCCTTCCAGAAAATACAAAACTTCAAACAAAGATTTGTCTAGTAGTCATAGAGTTAGTCACTAGGTGAAACTTAGTTTGTTCACAGGGGATTATGTCTATTTATGAGTTGGCCTAAATGTTTCTTTGTTAGTATTTTTCAAATAAATTGGCTACCTTGTGTACCCAAGAAAATAAAACATTGTGCATGTACTTTCTACCATCATAATTCAGTTCGAGTGCCATTCTACAACAAGATCTTCAAATCAAGTTTCAAAGGTTGTTGTTGCATTGTTGGTGTGAAGGAAATGTATTGTACAGGAAAATCGCTACTAAATCTTATTGTAGCTCTCTTTCAAAGGAAAATCAACAGGTTTAGTGAAAAGTGCTATGAAATGTCATTGGAGTGCCAATATAAAAGGAGGTAGGGAAAAAATCAGGTAGAAAATCAAATCACTTAACGCAACCTTAATCAAATCAAATAAAATATAATGAAATTCTAGTGCAATGAAAGGGAAATCAAATCACTTAATGCCACATAATCATACCATAACACTTTTCCCAAACCTTCTAAATTAAATGAAAATTTAGTAAATAAAGTGGGTTCTACAAGTCCTCTTTGACAATCCATTTGCAGTAATTTGACTCTTGGAAAATATGACAACTGAAATCCCCGATCCTACACAATTTCTCTTCGACCTTTTTGATAAGACGATCTAGAACCAAATACAAATACCTGCTCTGCCCTGAAATCCAGTTAATCACCAATTGGGAATCACAAATATTTGACTATTAAGGATGCCTCTTTCCACTGCATTATCCACCACCTCTTTGACCCTTTTGATAAGATGATCTAGAACCAAATATAAATGCATGCTCTACCCTGAAATCCAGTCAATCACCAATTAAGAGTCACAAAGATTTGAGTATTAAGGATGCCTCTTTCCACTGCAATCTCCACCACCAGCAATAAGACTGCCTTAACCTCGGCCACATTATTAGAATCGAACCCCAATCCATGGGAAAAGGATAAAGAGTGTTTCTTTGAGAAGTAGAGGACCCCTCCCACCCCACAGTTTCTTGAAGTTTCTTCAAAGGAGTTGTTGAAAAATCCCAAAAGCCCGACCTTGTCAATATATGGTTGCATATTCTACCTTTGGATTTTGACAACAATCTCCTTCTTGTAACATTCAAAATCATATTTGATTTCCCCTTTGAAAGAATATTTGATATCCTAAAAATGATGTAAGGGGGAGATCGATTCTTCCTCAAAAAGAATCCCATTTCTAGTTCTTCAAATGGCCCAACATACCAGTAATGGTGGTGCTTCAAATTCTTACAGCCTTTTGTTTTCCCACCAAGATTTAAGAACACCTTATAAGGATTCACCTTTCCAACTTCCAACCCCTCTTTATAGTGTCAGTGATGCATCCCAAACATCCAGTGAGAAGTGACAACAAACCAATATATGATAAACAGATTCTGAAGCACCTTTGCACATTGGAGATCATCTAGGGCCCTCAAGGGATATTTTAATAAAATTGTTCTAGATAAGGACTTTGTTAGAGAGAGTCATTTGCTTAAACCTTCCACTATAGAAGAAAGAATAGGTGTGACAAAGGATGGACCTAGCTTAGTTTATTCCTCTTGTAGGATGAAAAAAGGGTGAAGCCGAACCATTAATCAATGGTGAGAAAGAAATAGATAAGTAATACCCCTCCACCCAATTAACAAATTCACAAGAGAACCCTACTTGCAACGTCATTCACAAGAGAACACTAATATATTTTCTCATTGGCTTGCAGGATGCATCTTATTCTTATGATTGTTGAACATAGATATTTCCCTAGTTCAAAGTGATCTCCCTAGTTTTGACATTACAATTAAATGGAAAAATGAAAGGTACCTTGGGCCAAATATAAACAAGAGATTGTTTACCCAATAGACAAGGTTTTCAAATTGTATTTCCACAGAGACATTAAACTTTATGATAAAAAAGGGTTCTTTCATATAATCAAATATTAAACATCCTCACTAACAAGGTTTCTTAATACAAAATGAACAAACAAAGGATTCTTCCAGGTTAAGCTCGAAACTGAGCTTCCTTCTTCTCTATTAATTCAATGCATGTAAATTGTACATAGGTTACATAAGGCTTTGGAATTCCTTCTTTAACCTAAAACACTAAATATGTCTTCTCTCTGGCCTAATCTTCCTATTCTAGCCAGAATCTTACAGTCAAAGACAGGGGTGGTGATCAATTGCAGTAAAAAATCAAAGCTAATGAGATGGTGGATGATTTCTCAATAAAAAACATTGGCATTGATTCCTATTGAGAAGATATCAGGCCCATTTTTGTATGGATCTAAGATTTTAGTATTTACTATGAAACTTCTCCAAAGTAACAATGTACAACAAAAGTATATTGCTTTCATAATAATGTACAAAATAGAGAAGAAGTTTTGTGCAAGAGATCAATGTTTTTAAATTAGTTTCATGACATGTCCTTTGAGTAAATAGTGAAGTAAGGTGTGATCCATGTTCACTGTTCTTTGTGCAAGGTTATATGTGTCTGTTGTGAATAATCCCACATGTATAACAATTTTGAGACAAAGGTGGTTAATGAGGCATTATTGTAACAAAAAATTTGCTAATATAGATGCTTGTTTGTGTTGCGAGTCCTTGAGTTGATGTGATTGTCTATTATTATTTCTTTGTACTCTGTATAAATGAACTTTTAAGAATCCTTCAATGTTCTGTTTAATATTAATGTGGACTTTGTATTGGTCTGGCCTGAATTTGATTGTGGAATTTCCCATTCTGATCCATCATACCAGATGGGGCCTATCATCTCTCCTAAGTTTTGTATTTATACAAACTACAATAATCTTTTCTCTTACTCACCATGGAATACCAAAAAATATACTTGTGTTAAGCTAATTGTTTGGGTTTGCTGGTCTACTCAACTCATGCTTCACAACTCATTCTTATTTATTTGTATTCTATTAATTTATTTGTACTGTATTGTTTAATATTTATATCTATTACTCTATTGGGAAGATACAACTCCTTAACCTCCCACCACTTTGGCTACTGGAATAATGTTGGATGATTTCCTTACTAACAATACCACGATGTATACAACCGTCACTTTGACGAAATCATATACAACTTTAACCACTGGCACTCTAGTTGTGAAACTATAGAACATGAGTGACTTCTTTAGCTTAAAGGTATGGTATCACTGTGTTAGTGGTCCCCAACAAACATTTTTCTTGTAAAATTATATCTATTTCACTTTATTCCATCAATGAAAAACATCAATATCATAATATCAATTGTCTATATTGACTTTTGACAACTCTTACATTTGTGTTTTTCTCCCTTTCTCCTACAAGCCCTCCTCAAGCTCTCAAGTATACCTCTCACACTCTAATTTGCAAGTATCTTATCACATTGGCGGTTTTGTGGTCTACTCCCAAATCTCTTTTAGGGTTGTAAGCATCACCAAGTGGTCATTACATTTAAATGTTTAGGATAGGGTCCCCACTCCCACACTTGGATTTTCTTGTAGCTTTTGCTTTGCATGCACCTTAGGCCACCATTCTCCCTCCCCTCCTTATTGTTAGAGCTTTTTTTTTCTCCTCACATTCGATTTGTCTCCAACATTCTATTGGATCCAATTTGATTGAAGTTGCATGATCTTGATTAGAACCTTCTCTAAAATATCCTATCATTTGCAAAGTAGGATATTTATCCTTCTCATCGATGGCATCAAGTTGTCCTTCTCATTTTGTTTTTCTTTCCCGTGTCTTTGGTCGCCTATTTAATTAGAGTTCATTTTAGTTTGTGTACATACTTTATTGTAAAGAAATGGGAAAATTGTCCTCTTCTCTTATAGGTAGGGTAGAAAAAGTCATGTATTCCTGGAGACCAACGCTCTCCCTTATAGTTCCTAATCTATGGCTTCTTGTTTGTTATTTCTCTTTGCTCTATGTTTAGTTTCACTTAGATGCAAAGAAGAGCACTAATGCCCTACCTATAAATTAGGCTACTAAACGAGTAGCCTAATGCTCCATTTAATGAACTCTTAAGAAAGCACACACAAAAGACAAAGACAATAGACAAAGACCAAGGAAAATACCACAAAAAACAAAGACCAAATAAACTTGTTTGTTTTCTATACCCTAAGCACACACAAAAGACAAAGACCAAATAAATTTGTTTGTTTTCACGCCCACGTCTCTCTTTCTTATAGATGTTTTCAAGTCAACACATGTGAGCAATGCCTTGCCCTTTCCAATGGGGGAATTTACTGCAATAAATTGAGTACGTTCAACAACTAATGTAAGATCCTCCAACTAAGATGTCATGACTTAATGGCATCTATTATGTCATTTTTGTCCAAGACTTGTACCTAGCTCTAACCATATGAAAAGGGGCATTTGCATGAACAACATAGCCCACAAGGGGAAAATATGAGTATGAGGATTTGAACTTCAATGAGGGGAATAAAAACACTGTCGATTTACCAACCAACCAAGCCCTTGTTCAATTATTGTTTATATGAGTTAGGTATTCAAAAAGAAAATGTGTACTTTCAATGCTTTCTTATTTATTGAGTCTAAATAGACTAGATTATGCACCAATATTTCTTTTTTCGTGCATTTATTTTTTTGCAACCTTTATTCTATTCCTCATTGTATAATTTCTCTAAATCACCTTAATTCACATTAAAGTCATATAAAACCCTGATAAACCACCATTAATCCACTTACACTCAACACCATTAGTCCACTTACACTCAACACACAAATTTCTCCTATGTATGTATCAGTTATCTAATCTCCACTTTGTAGAGATCACAAAAGGCCTTCCAACCTCAATTCATAACAACTAGTAAATCAAGATGACTGCTACAAGATCAAAGAAGACAGAAATCAAAATGATAATTGTTTTAGTTGTTATAATTGGACAACATAGAATATATATTCAAGCATTTGAAGATGTTCAATAAAAAAAATGCATTGTAACTAATACATGCCATGACCCTTATTAGTCCTCATTGTATACTATAACAGGTACAAAGCAGTATTCAATAGATTTAGAGTCTGGAAATGTAACATATGCAACAAATTACTTCACACGACCTCAAGAATCAAAACCATAAGAAAAAGAAAGCATGCCAAAGCAAGCTGCAAACAAATCTCAGCTTGTATACATATGTACATTTTTCCCTTTTTTCACAATTAATTTTGGAAAAAAATCATATTTGAAAGTGTGAATTTGTATTTAAAGTTAGAAGTTTTTAATGTTCTTATAAATAATAGCAGACTTTTTTTTCAAAATCATAATATATGTGTTTGGTCACAATCAAAGTTATTTGTAATGGGATGATTATAAAAAACTGAGATAACTACCGCGAGGTATGAATTTTCCTTGACATTATAATTGTAGACTCACCTCTAAGTAACTAAGGATTGTGTTCAAATCCTACAGATGTGCTTTGAAATTTCAAAAAATAGGCAAGATATCACCCAAAAGGGTAGGCTTCCATGAGATGGATAGTTACAAATGCTTTATTGTTTCCAGATTGGGGTTTCCTGTGCTTTGGGTGCTATAGTCATCCATTTGTAGTGATGTTATTTTACATTTTTTCTCAGGAAACATGGTAAATGGATTTTAGTTTTGTTTCCTATTATTAAGTAGCACAGTTGTTAGGCAAGTAAGATTGGTCTCTTTCCTAGTGGTTAATTTCCCAGTAAAGTGGTCACAGTGAAACTCCCATGCATCAATTGCACTTTGTACATATGCTAGAGATCTGAAAGACATGAGAGGACATACGTGGTTGTAGCTACCACTTGAGAAGAGCACTTGATATAAGTAGTATTTATGTGAATTGCTTGTTTTTATCTGTCTTTTGCTCCAATGCCTTTTCATAGTCTGGTATAATATGGAAGATTATTTGATTCCGCATTAGTTTACATTATGTTTGGAGTCTGTGTGGTATTTAGTATTGACCAAAGAATTTTATGATTTTGAATGTAGTTTAGACATTTGATATTGACATCAAATGCCATATATTTGATGCATACAAGGAAGGACAAAGAAGTGTTATTGTGATGCTAAATTTCTGCTTTTTTAAAAAAAAAAACATTTATTGTCATATGAAGTTGACAAAGTTCTAGTTAATTTTTGAATATAGTGTAACTTCAATTTGCAGTGAAATGTAAAACTGCAGTTATATTTGATTTTGGATTAGTTTGGTCTGATTCTTAATAGCTTTAATTTAATATTGGTTATGTTTTAGGTTGCGTTAAAAACATTAATTGTTATCCATCGAGCTTTGAGAAAGGTTGACCCCACGTTTCAGGAGGAACTGATCAATTATAGCAGATCCATGGCCCACATTCTCAATTTATCTTACTTCAAGGATGATTCTAGTCCAAATGGTATTTCTTTTTCCAGTAGCTCCTATTCTAAGCCTTTTAAATCCTTTCTTAAGTGATATCAACTGGGAAATGGTTGTGGTTTTGTTCTCAGCTTGGGAGTATTCAGCATGGGTACGTTTGTATGCATTGTTCCTGGAAGAACGATTGGAATACTACCAGGTACTGAAATATGGCATTGAAATGGAACGCTTGGTAAGCAGTCCTTTACACCTCATATTTTCCATGTATGTATTGCATGATTGGAAATCATTATGTCTTTGTGTATACTTTGAGTTGATTGGAAAAGATTGAAGTTACTTTTAAGTATGATTGTTGTATACATCGTGTCGGGTAGTGACAAAAAGTATGTGCACTTTTTGTTCATATCAATTAGTAAATAAAAGATTATGCTGTTAGGAAGAGGCAGAGTAAAACTATGATCAAAGAAAAAATGAATGTGGAATAAGCTATGCCACTTATTCTATTAAATACATAATAGAAAATGAGGTGTACAGATACATATTTGAGGTGAGATGACATGTATACATGTACATATTTGTGAATGAAAAACAGTGAACATCAAGACCAAAATCAATAAATAGGGAAACTATCCACCTTGACACCCTTAGCAGTGGGGCAGCTGGCCAAAGGACAATGCTCCCCACCAGTTTATGGATGTGTTGTTGAGACCCAATGCAAAGTATAGAAGTATATACATAAAGGCTAAACAAACATCTAGGCCAGTGCAAAAGAATATTAGATAATCCCTCAGTAGCAGAGTCCCTAGATATTCTTGTTATGATTGTCATCTTCTTCCATATAGTTATTCAATCAAATATCGTATAACTAATGATGATGTTGATCTTCTACATGGAACTCTTATGTAATTAATAAAGTAACCCATAGCAGGACCACCGCCTATCTATCTAGCATTGATTTCAAGTTTCAAGTTGACTTATCCCATATTTTAAATTATCATCGTGAGGGATTATCTAATATTCTTGTTATTCAAAACACTTACTCACTCTTGAAGAAGTGTAAGTTATCTTTCAGCTGTGAGAGTTTATAATCCAAATATCACCGAATGCACTATGTTACTGTTCATTTATTGAGAATTTCACTATGTTACCCTTCATTTATTGAGAATGTGGTTTTTGATAAATGATCAAATAAATAATAAAATATAGTATATATCTAACATCAACATGGTTGTTTATTTTCTTCTGTAAATGTAGATCATTGAATGTTCTTAGCAAATTAGCATACAATAATTTAAGTGGTTTACTTCTAAAATAAGGACCTTCGAATTTTCAAAAAGATATATTTTCGAAAAAACATTGGCATTGCCATGAAGAAGGATGGAAACGAAGCTCATTCCATGGCAGTCCATAAACTTAAGTTTTGATAATCATGATATTAAACATATACACAATGTATAATGTATAACAAGCTATAAAATTGGTACGATACCAAGTGACAAGATATTGCTTATTGGGCTTAGTTTGAATTCTAACCCAGTAAGCGTGAGATATATTCTCATGATGTTTGAAATCACTATCTAGAATTCTTCTAGCCTTTTTTATTGATGATTCAAGATGCTTCTCTTTCTTGTAGTTGTTCAAATACCCTTCTTTTTTCAAAATTTCCTTGAACCGGTAACAAGGTTCAACATTTATCAAAAGGATATAGAACAACCAATCCATCCTACGAGCACATTTTTTTCTTTGATCGGATAGAAAGTTTGTCTTCAAGTAACTATGGTATGACTCAACAACATTGTTTGTCTCCTGATTTGCATGGGGAAAATATCGACAACCTTTGACCCACATCCCTAAATATAAAAAACCAAGTTAGTGGAGATATCTCATGTTTATGAAACAAAAAAATGGAAACAAAAGAACGAGTATGTGGACTTATTAATCTTATCACCAGTAACCCAATTCTTTTGAAAATAGTCCAAAAATTTCTCTTCATTTGTGAATTTGATGAAAAAACAATTGATTGCATTGCCCACTTCATATTTGGAACAATTCTTCATGATACAATCTAGCTCATTGGACATTTCTTTCACATTGTTTGGACTACTAGCCCAGCGATTCAAATTTTTTAGCCACGCCCTTCGTACATGCCAAACACACAAGATCACTTTGGTCCTTGTGATCCTCCTGCCACATACAATTAATTTTAGGTGAGACAATTTTTCGTGTAAATATAAGTTACAATGTAAAA
>JZKD02S1664719.1:455089-475837 GCA_000966675.3 Picea glauca
AATCATAATTGCATAAGAAATTGTGAAATGTTAATACATATGAGAAATAATAAAGTGATATTGTTACCAACAACTAATCAAGAAACTTTTAAAATACTTATAACTCATATATCTTGGCAGCACTAGCCCTTGAGATTGGGGGTTTGTTTTGTCGGTGAATGAAAGTGCATAGAGATATTGAATTATTTTCTTCTCCTCTAACAAAGTCAGAAACTCTAAGTAAAGGGATTTTTGCAACTCGATCAATGCTCAGTTTGTTTCCATATACTTCAAACCACACCAAATCTTCAATAGAAAAGATGATCTTCTCTTTTGGGTCTTGCACTGGGAGGTCCATGATAATATTCCATTTCTTTAACATTTTGTATCAATGTCTACAAACAATGTGCAAACATATTAGGAAAAATGTAAAACCCTTTAGAAGAATTGCATTTTAAGCCTTCTCTTACAGTTAGAAATGATAATATTCTAAAGAACTCAATTTATTACCATAAACACACACTCTTCTATATAAAACACACACTCTACATTGATATAATTCTACGTGAGTGGTTCCATGTGACTTGAACCTTGGTTGAGTAGTTGAAAGCCTTCTTTCTTCTCCTGTCAATAACAGAAGTTGTAGATAGACAAGTCTGCCTAGTTAACACATAAATAGGTTTGAGTTGTTTGTTTCGTTATTCATTAACTTACTCCTGAAAATATTCATATTGGTTAATATTTTAGGGGTTTAGTTGGTGGGCCTCCTGGTAGCTTCCTTTTTTCTCCAATCTTATGTATTATTTACTTTCTCAACTTGGACTCTCAGGTTTGGATTTTGATGGTTTCCCATAGTTCCCTATGTTTCATTGAGAAACTTGTTCAGGGACTGCTACTCTTAGCAGGAAAATCAGGTGTTCAATATTTAGGAACCTTTATTATTATTATAATAATAATCTAATCTAGGGTCACAACCTAGCTATATGCAAAAATTGGCGTATGAGACCCCCTTGTCTATGGGACGTGGGACCCCCTACACACAGTGATTTCACTGCTTAACCTATGGAGGTGTACATACCCTACCTCCCTTCAGATTCAAACCTGTGACCTCCACATAGGAAGCACATGTTCTTAACTATTAGGCCCACCCACCCAAAGCTCATACAATTTATAGCCAAATATATACAAGAATTTTGAAATGGCATTTTTTAATTTAAATGAAACCTGTGATTATTTAATGTAAAGAAACACTTGGCAAGTAATATATTTCAAGATTTCATTTTTTCTTGATCCTTGGACTCCTTTTCTCTGATTTCTAATATTTTCACATTTGATGGGTGAAAATAAATCTGATAGTATTTCATGTAAAGCAACAATTTGTAGGCAATATATCTTCAAAATCCGTCTTTGCTTGACTTGTTCCTTGATTCTTTTTGTTTGTTTTCTAATGTGGGTTTATAAATGGCATGTTAAATTTCATGGTAAAAAATATGGGAGTATTTAAGAGAGCACAACACAAGATGTATCAGGACTCTTTTCTAAAATTGGTACTCACTTTCCTTTAAATGTTGATGTATTAGGATTTAATTTGGGCTCGTAAGTTGTTCAAGAATGCTTACTTCTTTCATTTTGTTTCTTCAGAGCGTAAGGCTAAGATAGAAACTGGAAACAAAGAACTAGTCCAGACATTTCGAATACAGTTAACTCAACAGCTTGAAGTATTGCATAAGAATGTTGAAGGTTCTATGAGCCAACAAAAACGACAACTACAAACTATGGAAGATCAAATGAAATCCTTTGTCTTACAAAAATTGAGGTAGGTGAAACACTGAGCCAACAACATTATAATTTTTTGGTTGTTGTTTCACCTATTTGAAATTAGCCAATTTTGATGTACAATTGCACTGTTGTCATAGGCTACAAAAGATCTTAGAAATAGGGTTGAGAAGTTGAAGAAAATCTATGGCTCTAGAGTTAGGGGCCTACATGACCTAGCTAATGCGCTTGATGAAAATTCAGTGTCTACTCTTGGAAGACTCAACTCAACAATATCTATGCATGCTTCTACTCTTGAGAATGTAAGACTTCTTGACATCTGCTATATAAGCTTTGCAAGGATTGGATCAATAACAAATCTATTCATGTGTTTTTGTTCCTTATTAATATTCATTTTGTGCCATGCAGTTGGTGGGAAAAAATGTTCTAGATGCAGAGGCATTGTTGGGTGAACTTCATAGTGCTATGTCCAAGCAAGAGGCCACAATGACTTCATATTCCCAACAACAATGGGAGGTTGTCACATATCTAATATTTCTTTAAATATGTTTGAACTGTTGTATGGGAGTCAAATCCTTTCACAGAATTCAAGTCAACTGCTACCAAGTTGACAATTTTATATTTCAAAATTCCATGAGTGCAGGAAATTCAAAGAACCATAGAGTCTAAAAGGATAATTTCAAAGGTCAATATAGATTTCTTTGCAACACTTGAAAGACATTCATCTAAGCTTAGTTATTTTATGGAAAAATGCAAATAGTTCACGACAAGAAGTTGGAGGATCTTGAAAGAAAAATTGAGGTACACTAATTTCTTAGTCTAGATCCTTTTTTCCTTATGAACTAGTTATTTAATTATGTTCATGCTACTATTTAGATGAAACATTTTTAATGCAAAAAAAAATTCAAAGGAATGTGTTGCAAATGAGGAGAAGAAACTCTTGGATAATTTTGTTAAAATGTTGGTAGGTTCGACAGTTTGAAAATCAGAATTGGTTAGTCTCTTAATGTTTCTTTCCTATTAAGTATATACTATATTGTATATGTGGCTTATTTTTAATGCTCATTTTAAATGCATGCACTGCCAATTTGTATGTCTAACCAATTTAACATAAGAAATTGCATACGTGTTAATGAAATTACTCTGCTCCTTATGATATTTCAACAAAAATCATCCTTTTAGGCCCAGATCCATATGGTAATTCAACAAAAATATGCCCATAAAGTGTTTGGAAAATATTCTCCAAGTTCCTAAATGTCTGAAATCCACAAATCTCCCCAAAACCTTTCTTGGATGTTCTTCCAACAATTCTTGTGCTCTGCAAAGCTCAAGCAGAATTAACACCATTCCTTGCAACTGTCCATGAACTCTTAACAATGACTTGGACTAGAGCATCATCTTTCATGATTAATACAAACTAATTTTGTGATGTTTTTTTTGTTGTTGTGGTATGTTATCACACAATTTGTACTTATTCCAAGGGAAACGATTAAGGGAAGGAAAATTGGTGTAACGTGAGGTTATCCTATCACTGTCACCTCAACAGGATACCTCTTTCTATTTACGGTTGATGGCCCAGGGGAGATGTCCCCAATGACCTGGGGGTTTCAGAAGGAAAAGGTTAAAGTGTCTATGAAAATATCCCCTCTCACAAGTAAAACTGATCAGAAAGTACCATGGTTTTAACCAATGAAGTAATGAAGTATTAAGATGTACCTTCCCAGAACAAAGCAACAAGAAAATATATCTTTTGCAAGTACAACTTGCTGTTAGTACTTCATAAAACCATGGACTTTATCAATAAAAGCAATAGTTGATATATGATGAAGCAAATAGAATTTTATAGCAGCAATGTTTATAAGATAATTGCTTCACAATACAAGCCTTAAAATGGCTTCACAATGACCAAGAATAATTACTCAACAATAGCAAAGTACTAGCATTTGTCGGAAGAAAATCAGGCAGTGTATAAATCGACTTTACAAATTCTTTTAGATGCTTTTAGTGTTGCAATAGATGGTTGTAGCTTACTTTAGTAACATAAGCAAATAGGTTAGTAGATTAGATTGTTCTAAGGTTAGGAGTAGTTAGTAGAGAGCTTAAGGTAAAGGTTTTGATAGTAGTTTTTGTCAATCACTCAATTGTAAGGCTTAGATCAGTGCTTTTTAGGGTAAATGGAGTTCTTTTATGTAGGAGAAAATCTTGAAGGAACAAATGATAATAAGAGAACTAGAGACAAGAGGGGTCAATAATTGAAGTGTTGGTAGCCCAAGGCTTCAATTACGAAACGTTAAGGGGAAAATGGATACTAGGAAGTAGGTAACCCTAGGACCTAGTAATTTTCCTTATTCTTTAGCTCAAAGATGAAAAAAATGACGGCTTGGATGAAGCAGAAGGTGCTAGGGTGTTTCAATGGCAAGGCCCTTAGCAAAAAGCTTCAAGAAAATTGGTTTTTCTAGAATAATCTAGTAGGTGAAAGTTATTAAGGCAAGAACAATAACATGTGCTTTAGCCTCCTAGGGTTTTAAGCTAGCAATTTCATAATCTTAGTATAAATGCAAGCTAAATACAACCATAACCATTCAATGAAGAAGAATTGCAGAAAATTTACTTACATTCACCAAGAATCATTTAGCAAATAGCCTAGTTGAACACTTCCACCAAGAAAAATGCCAAATTACTCCAAAATAAGCCTCCTTCAAGAAGTGCGCACACAATTTCAGCCAATAAACCCTAAGTAGGGTGGAAATTCCAGACCTCACTAAGTGTGAGTGAAAGATGATGAAATAATACAGGGGAAAATCCATTATTTATACAGTTACAATGACCAGAATTAGGTCAAAAAGGCCAAGATGGCCAATTTACATGTAATATCCAGTTTGTACATAAAATGACAAATTAAAACCCTAAATCAAGAAGAAAAGGTGATTTCATGTGCTTTTAGGGTGACGTTAGGCCTTTTTGGTGAAACGTTGGCCTCTAGGACAAAAACGTTAGGCCTCCCAAGGCCTCTGGATCAAGCCACATGTGCCACTTGGCACATAATTGCCTCCAAAGTGTCCATCAAATGTTGGTGATGTCAAGGGTCACAAAGGTGACGTCATGGGCCTTTCATGGCCAACATCATCGTAGGAGGGAAAGACCCCCCTGGGTCCAGGCCTGTTGGGTTGTCTCTGGTGGAACGTCCTCCTCTCTCTCTGGTGCAAGCCTCTGTTCTGTCTCTGCCCCTGGATGGGGTCTCAACATCCATCTGGTGGGATTTTAGCCATATGGAGGTTCGAACTAATCATCTCAACATGTGTACATTTCTTTCGAGTGTGGCACTGCAACGACAACAAGTATGCCCTCCATGGGTTCATAAGTCATAGGGATCATAGCAATGTCAATCACATCTAATAATCAAGTTATTTAAACATGTGCATAAAACCCCCCTTTCCCAGACAAGTGATCAAAGACATTATGCTATTCTACAAGCTAGGTTGGAGAGGATGTCAGGAGGTCCTATTGGGCTAATTCTCATTGGACGTGGGATGTTTCTAGGTGAATACAAATCCAGGCCATGTAAGTGGATGAGGTGGTGAGGGATGTTTGAGCAATGGGTTCAGTGATGACAGGGGAATGTATGGATTACTTGTGGGTGCCTTTGAAGAGGGTAAGCTACACCTTGTCATGGATGAAAATGTTTCCAAGCCCATTCAATGCCTTTTATCTTTTATCTTATTGCCTTTTCTTTCAAAATACTAGTTAGGGGACACTACCCTGGCGTGGTGACCAGTGGTGACAATGTTACCCACATGCATTTCACAGAGATGAGAAGGTTGGCTCATGATGAGACCTCCTTTCTCTTGGCTATGCCACCAAGAGCCACTACCCTGGCATGGTTACAAGCTGAATGGTAGTGACATATTGCTACATGCCCATGGACCTAATAGGATGGCTCATGATGAGACCCCCTATCCTCCAACTAGGTCTTGATTTTTGTATTTTATGGGTCCCTCTGTTTCTTGCTAAGAAGCCTTTTATTTATTTATCGGGGATCCATGAGAAAAGCATATGAAGGTTTTTTTCTTTTGGATTTTATATTTTGCCAACTACTTTTACCCTTTGGACCTTTAGCCCCTTCTTCCCACAAGGTAAGGTACAAGCCTTTGCTATATTGGCAAACTGAATGCCCGAACTAATGTATGGGATGGATGAGAGGGAAAAAGATGAAAAATGGTAATTATGGTGGGAATGAACGATGACCTTTCATGAACCCACCCAGTGGAAACTCAAACCCCATGGAACCAACTTGCTAGGGCATCTTGTCATTCCCCCCAGGTGTGGAAACGTGGAAAGGAATAAGGTCCAAGCACACGTTAAAAGTAAAAGGAATTAAATGCACATATTCAAATGTTTTTTGAGAATCAGAGTGACACATACCATGATACCCAGACTCATTACCTCATGGAGCAAGACCCATTGCTGCTGAAGGACTAGACCTATGGGGTGGATGTTTCTACTGCTGACAAGGTGGAGGCATTGAAGAAGAAATATGGGCCCTCCAGGGATAGGCCCAAGTCAATATGTCTCTTGATACTCCATGTCTAGGACTTGTGGGCCTCAAGACATAACCTCCTTAGTTATTCCTAGGCTAGGTGATAACATCTGGCTCCAACTCAAGGACATGTGCTCACTGTAGAGCACATGAGAACCTCAACATCTCTGGCATGACCTATGACCTACTTGATCTCAACAAAATATTATTAGTAATCATTTGGGGTGGTGATATCACCCCAGGCTCATATATGGTAAAGTAAATGAAAATAAGCAAGCATATATACAAATGGAAATACAACTACTCTAGCATGAAATGTAGATGGTATATACAATGAATGAAAATTCCTACCTACTTGCATGTACTTACTTGTGAAGTCAAGTCTCTTCCCCCTGATGGGGTTTGAGGAGGTTCCCACTAACTGGTAATGGGCACCTTCTTCCTTCCAATGTAGACAAATAGTAGGCATCATCGACTGACTTTCTTCCAACTCTGAAGGGTCCAAGCCAAAATTGTGCACTTCCCTTGACAATAGTAGGCTCTCCCTTCTTTGTGTCCCACATCCAGACTATGTCTCCCTCTTTTTAATCCTTGGTTTTGAACTTGGTTGTTTCTTGCACAACCCTGGTGTACTGTCTTGAGGGAGGAGGGTGGGACTCTGCGGTGAAAACTTCTTGTTGGGACGGTCAGATGAATATGTTATCTTATCCTTTCTTTAATAATTTGACAAACCCAAATTCTTTGTCTTTATATTTGTTCAGGAGTTGATTATAATCCTCTTTCTTCGGCCATTGTATCTAATCAAAGTCTTCTTCTGTAGAAAAAGGCATGTCATCAGGGGAAAATTCAGGAATACTCTATTTGATCGGCTCATGTGTTTCTTCATCTTCAATGTCATCACCAATTTCTTGCACATGGATTTATGTCATTGGAACCTTCGAGAGGCGACTTATTGTTCCATCATTCATAGGCACATTGATATAAGTGAGATCCATCTCTAGAGTGCCTCCCAACATCGCAACAAATTTCCTGGAAAATAGCGTTCCACACACATATGGGACATCCACCACTACGATGCCCATATGGATCACTCTCTCGGGGTATCTTCCAAGGCATACTTCCACGTTATCAACTACCACATGTGTGGGTATGGCTCTGGACTCAAATCCACACACATTCTTGTAAGGTCGTGTGACTTTTAGGCCCAATTGTTCCATGATCTTCAAAGACATCATGTTAGCACCTGCCCCTGAATACAACATACAGTTGTTAAGAATTTTTTATTGATAAATAAGGTCATGAGGAAAGGTGGATTTCCATGATACTGAACCCTAAAGTGATTGGCTTGTATCATAATAGGAGGGTCCATTGGTCCATCTGACCCTTTGAAAAAATTATCAAACTTTTCTTTGACGGATGACACCTTGATGACTTCTCTCAAGGGGATGGTCACATGCATTTTGGCTAATGCCCCTTCAAAGTTGAAATTTAAATCCACTTTGTCGGTTTTGGGAGGATTAATAGGAAGGAGTATGTTCATGGGTGGAGGTTTTGTTTGTGATGCTACAGGACCAGTATGGAGAGGTTGGTTCATTATCTTTTGTCTAGTATACACTTGGAATTCTTGTTTCTTCAAATTTTCTCTTGATTCTTAGTCAAGGTTGTTTATCACCTCCATCCTAGCCTTCCTGGATACTTCTTTTATGCCCTCTTGATGTTCCTTGGGAGTAATATTAAGGCAAATTTGAGGGTCCTTGATGGTATGGTCCATTATGTTCACTTGGTCATGGCTGCCATTTTTTAAAGGACACTCATGCTCCCAGTGTGACTCACTACATTGTAGGCACCAAGGGTTTTCATCCACTACATTTGCAGGGGCTAAAGCATTTGGAACCTCTTGATCATTCTTTGGTCTGAAAACTTGGTTCCCCTTTTGGAACTGACCCTTGTAAGGAACCCCAGGGGCTTGTTGTTGAGTCCTTTCTAGGTTGAAAATCCTATTCATCATTAGCTCTTGGGTTTTTACCATGCCATCTATAGTTAGTTGTAACTTTGCCAAGATAGCACTAATATCCGAGGTAGGTTCAACATTGTAGACTATCTTAGGTTTAGTGCCTATTCTGACTCTTGGGGCTGAGAAAGGATCGAATCTATATGATGAAAGGTTCTCCTCAATCCTTGTAGCTAAATCTTCAGCTTCTTGGATTGTTTGAGGGTTTTTAAATCTGAGGAGATACCCTAGATGACCTGTAAAGGCTTTGGTATAAAGGAAAAGAAGGAAACTGTCAGAAGGATGATGACTCATTGGGATCTTTTGCAACAAGGTTTCAAACTTGTCATGGAACTCTCTAATGATTTCATTCTCTTGTTTCATGAGGTTATTCAGCCTTATCAACAGCATGTTGGGGTCTTCCTTGACACTCCATCGTTTGAGGAATATTTCCTCTAACCTATCCATGGTTTTAATACTAGCATCAAGGAAACCATTGTACCATCATCTAGCACCATCATGGAGGGTGGAAAAGAACAATTTCATAGCTAAATATTCAGCATCATCGCTGATGGGATGAAGTTAGAAGAAGGCCCAAAAATTTCTCATGTGATCTTCGACACTGACTACATCATTTCCGGTGAATTTGGGAAACCATTTTTCATACTTAGGGGGCATTTTTCTAGGGTAGCCTGGTATAGTTGTCATGTCTAGAGGCTTGAAAAGCCTGGATGACCATTGTCTTTGGTTATTGGCTTGGTTTGGATTGAAGATATGAGTTCTTGTTCTATACATTGTATTTAAGGGAAGATTGCTTCCAAATAGTGATTTTACTACAAGAGATTTTCGGGGAGGCTTTCTTCTAAAGGATTGGGGAGGGTTGGTGTACCTCCCTGTGGTTTTTGGAGTCACCAGATATTTTTATTGAAACTGTCAAAGGGATGAGGGGATCACCCTTAGTGGATTCCTCAGGTAAGCTTTGAAAAGTAAAGGCTTTTGAGGAAAGTCTTGGGAAAAGGTTAAGGGAAGGAAAATTGGCGTAAAGTAAGGTTATCCTATCACTTTCACCTCAACAAGATACCTCTTTCTATTTAGGGTTGATGGCCCAGAGGAGATGTCGCCGGTGACCTGGGGGTTTGAGAAGGCAAAGGTTAAAGTGGCTATGAAAATATACACTCTCACAAGTCACACTAATCAGAAATTCCCATGGTTTAACCAATGAAGTAACAAAGTATTAAGATGTACCTGCCCATAACAAAGAAACAAGAAAAGATATATTTTGCAAGTACAATTTGTTGTTAGTACTTCATAAAACCATGGACTTTATCAATAAAATCAATAGTTGATATATGATGAAGCAAACATAATTTTATAGCAGCAATGTTTATAAGATAATTGCTTCACAATACAAGCCTTAAAATGGCTTCACAATGACCAAGAATAATTACTCAACAATAGCAAAGTACTAGCATTTGTCGGAAGCAAATCACGCAGTGTATAAATCGACTTTACAATTGCTTTTAGGTGCTTTTAGTGCTGCAATAGATGGTTGTATCTTACTTTAGTAACAACAACAAATTGGTTAGTAGATTAGATTGTTCTAAGGTTAGGAGTAGTTAGTAGAGAGCTTAAGGTAAAGGTTTTGATAGTAGTTTTTGTCAATCACTGAATTATAAGGCATAGATCAGTGCTTTTTAGGGTAAATGGAGTCCTTTTATGCAGCAGAAAATCTTGAAGGAACAAATGATAATAAGAGAACTACAGACAAGCGGGGTCAATAATTGAAGTGTTGGTAGCTGAAGGCTTCAATTACCAAACCTTAAGGGGAAAATGGCTACTAGGAAGTAGGTAACCCTAGGCCCTAGTAGTTTTCCTCCTTATTTATCTCAAAGATGAAAAATATGATGGATTATATGAAGCAAAAGGTGCTAGGGTGTTGCAACAACAAGGCCCTTAGCAAAAAGCTTCAAGACAATCGGTTTTCTAGCATAATCTAGTAGGTAAAAGTTATTAAGCTAAGAACAATAACATGTGCTTTAGCCTCCTAGGGTTTTAAGCTAGAAATTTCATAATCTTAGTATAAATGCAAGATAAATACAACCATAACCATTCAATGAAGAATAATTGCAAAAAATTTACTTACATTCACCAAGAATCATCTAGCAAATAGCCTAGTTGAACACTTCCACCAAGAAAAATGCCAAAATACTCCAAAATAAGCCTCCTTCAAGAAGTGTGCACGAAATTTCAGCCAAGAAACCCTAAGTAGGGTGAAAATTGTAGACCTCACTAAGTGTGAGTGAAATATGATGAAATAATAGAAGGGAAAATCCCTTCTTTATACAGTTACAATGACCAGAATTAGGTCAAAAAGGTCGACATGGCCAGTTTACATTTAATATCCATTTTTTACATAAAATGAAAAATTAAAACCCTAAATCAAGTAGAAAAGGTGACATCATGCCATTTTAGGGTGATGTTAGGCCTTTTTGGTGAAACGTTGGCCTCCAGGAGAAAAACGTTAGGCCTCCCAAGGCCTCTGGATCAAGCCACACGTGCCACTTGGCACATAACTACCTCCAAAGTGTCCATAAAACCTTGGTGATGTCAAGGGCCACAGAGGTGATGTAATGGGCCTTTCAAGGAAAACATCATCATAGGAGGGCAAGACCCCCCTGGGTCCAGGCTTGTCAGGCTGTATCTGGTGGAACTGGTGCAAGCCTTTGTCCTATCTCTATGATGTAGATGGGAAATCCCCCTACAGAATAGCACTAAGGGTTCTGTAATGCATGTAGATCTAACCATTTAAAGTCTCATACTTTTCATTATTATCCCAACATAGAACCCCACATTCATGCATAAAACACAAGGATAAAAGGATCTGGTAACTCTACCTTGAATTTTGCATTTGGTGTTGATCCTTTTGCGGTCGTTTTCTCCTTGACTGCAAGTCTCCTCCCAAAGCCAACCTGCATTCACAAACAAACAAACAAAGAACTACAAACATGCATCTTATCTATGGATTAGTGGGTTAGATGTTCTAATAAAATATCAATCAAAACTGAATATTGAACACCTCGTATGGTGGGACAGAAAAAGTAATTCTTTTTATTAACCTCACAAAAGTAAATTACAATGATGAGATCGACACTGCTCCTCAAATCTGGTCCTCGGCTCCTCTTCAATTGTGCACCAACCACTTCCACATATGCTTCTCTTCTTCAGTTCTCACAAAATGGTTGTAAAAGATTGGGGAAAAGGGGAATATAAAAAAGGGCAGAGTTTCTTTGCTCTTATCCTTCTTCCTTTTGGAATGGGACCCCTACCTCTCCTTTTATAGGATAAAAGAGGGTAGTTATTTGGTTGAGTGACCGACTATGGGAGGTCAAACGGTTTAGGCATTTACTGGGAAATCTGTATTCTGTCTGCAGCCTTCTATTTTTTGTGCTTTTGTTAGTATACACAGACTGTAATGGGTTATATAGCATATATAAGTGGGAAACAGTGGTGCAGGGCGCGACATTTTCAAAAGGATGGTTTTTAGAAGAGTTTTTCAATGGTGGCTTGGAAAAAATGGCAAGTGAGATGGCCTGGTGCTAGGTATGCATGTCTAGTGAAAATTAGGGTTATAAAAGATGCCCCCTAATGTGTGAGGTCAGAAGAGCATCTGATGGCCGATATACATTACCAATCTTCACCAACGTATGAAGCGAGTGATCCTAGGGACCCGAGTTCGGGAGGTGCCATATGAAAAATAATAAATGTCTCACCGAGGCAAGCATACCCATGCTCTGAATGAAATAAAATCATGGCTGCCAATCAAATACACTGCAGATCCATGTCATATAACTATGTAAAGTGTAGCTGCGAGCAATACACAGTGGATCTACATCTCAAAATAAAAAAAATATATACATGTATAGTATCCATCTTCAAGAAGCTAATGATGCATGATGGCTAGATATGAGGCCTTCAGAGCTCAAGCAACAACTTCAAAATCTTCACAACTTGGGTAGGAGTGTAGTATGAGTGTATGAATTCACTACCCAGAGGTCTTCGACAGCTCATCGGGAACAAACTGGAGAATCTTGATGATTAGGCTGGGGGCTTCATTGATTTTGAACAAAGACTTGATTGGGCTTTCAGGATGGTTGGGCATGAGGTCAAGAGACAAACTGCAGAAGGGCTGACTCAAGCTTGGTAAAAACTTTCCTTCGACAATATCACGACAAATGATGAGACTCAGGCATCATGGTATTGACATAAGTTCACGATGCAAGAGGCAACACAAACTCTCCATATGTTTGGAAGAATAACCAAATGGAGGAGGACACAACTCTATGTAGAGAGAACAACTTCCTAAGGTCATATGAAATACCAGAGCTTGACGAACAAATGGAAGGATGTGCTTTGTCCAAGGGCGACTCATTGTGCTGCCAACAGAAAGAAAATACTTTTAACTTCCTCTTTTTGGGGTATATTTGATTTTTTTGTCTTTCTCAATAATTCTGGAAAGCTTTGAAAAAGAATAAAACAATGTTGCATTACAAAGGAGGAATGAGTGTCACAAACATACTTAGTTCCAAGCACAAGGAACACACTGATGCTCAGAGACAGGAGACATGTGCAGGAAAAGGACACTTAGGAAAATCCCTCCATGGGTCAAGGTGTCAAGACGAAAAAGGAAACATGCTACAAGGCTTGCGTTATAAGGCATGCTTCAGATGGTTCAATTAAGAGAAACATGGAGCCGACATTAGGCCAACAATGCAGGGATGAAAATGTGATTAACAAGACACAATGATAACGTCCTTTGATGTAATTTTAACGAGACCAAAGAAGGTAAGCTCGACAGGTTTTCATTTTTAGAGAGTTTGAAAAAGCGTAAAAGAAGACTCCCGTGGGGTACCTTTTTCGAAGGCAGTCTAGTTGGTTCGAAAAAGGGGTAAACTAGCACTGAAAAGACGTCTATTCAAAATCATTTTAACAAGTGTGACAAAGATAAGATCACTCAGCGATCTTTTCACTTTTAAGGAGTCTGAAAAGAGCTTAACTATGGACTCCAAATGGGATGTTCTTATGGACTATTTTAACGAGTGTGAAGAAACAAGGTCACTCGACCATCTTTTCAATTTTAGGGAGTCTGAAAAGAGCTTAAATATGGACTCCGTGCGGGTATCTTTTTTCGTAAATTTAGTCCCGCAGGCCCAAAAAAGGGTTAAAATTATACCTGAGAATACTCTTCTAGTGAACCAAAGTTCCTAGAGTATACCTTTGTTCATACAGTTGACCATCCGGACTGAAAAATGGGTAAACTACCACCGGATAGACATGCCTTCAAATTTTAGTTTAGCAAGCATGAGGGGCAACAAGATCGCTCGACAATCTTTTCATGTTTAAAGGGTCTGAAAAGGGCTTAAAAGAAGACCCGTCTTTGTTTGGGAGTCCCGAGGGTGAGGTCAAGAGTGATGATGGATCATGAAAATGAGGCTCAAACTTGTAATTAGGATAAGACTAACAAGGACTCCCAAGCCTATAGTCATTAACGATGGCATGGATGCCAAAAATGCAAAGAGGATCTAGCTAGGGCATCCATGTAAAGGCAGGCTCTACCACTAAATTATGACACTTCTAAAGCAACAATGGTGGCTCTGTGTCACAATTTGGTGGGGTTGATCCTATGGAAAATCGAAAAAGACAATGAGATGCAGAAAGTGGAGGTGGAATCCTAACTTAGATGCAACAAGTTGGAAAAAATGACCTTTTACCAAAGGACCTTTAAAGTGACCCAAATCTCCAAAAAGTTTCCCAATACCCAAAGTGACACTTATCGTAACATTCCATAAGAAACTCTTGAACCATACTCAGTGATTTTTAGGCTAGAAAAAACGACAAAGGGGTCCAAAAAATGACAAAAAGGGGCCAAAAAGTCTATAAATAGAAGCTAGCAACTCATTATCACCATTGTTAATTGAGAAATTGGTTAAGAAGACAAAAACACCCCTTGGTTAAAAGAGTGGATACCGAGAGTTCCAATGGACGAAACGAACTTCTACTTGGACCAAGTAATTACATACTAGCCCCTCCTGCATTTCATTTCTTCTTTTATGCATTTCCTTTTTTTTTTGGGGGGCGGGGGCATTGACATTTAAAAAGATTGGCCTTACGTATACACGGGTTGTCCTTTCACAACACCTGTATGCCCATGTGTAAAGAAAATACTGCACGTGGGCATACGCGATTGTGTATATTACAGCCCGCGTATACCCTCCAACATGTGTAAAAAATAAAAATGCAAGAGTTAATCCCCCCTTAAACTTTGTCAATTGCAGGATGTATGTTCATTGGAGAGAGAGGGAGCATGAGGACGTTGATTTTTTTGTCGGAGAAGACGCTAATGCTACTACCGCATTAGCTCAATGCAATTTGTTGAAATTCTTCCAGTGTCCATTTATGCGGGCACAACTGAGGTTGTTGAACACCTTGGTAGATTACTGGCACCTAGATGCAGAGGCATTCATGCTCGAGGGACAGTCGTTGACTCCAATGACTGGAGATATATACTTTCTGACTGGCCTCTCAAGGAGAGGGGAACCAGTCAAATTTCACACGTTTCCTCCTGGGCCTCACAACATAGAGGAGTTCATTGAACTCCATTGTGAGGTTGGCACTGAGAAAGTGGGTTCTCAGGTGCTGATAAACAAGATCAACAGTCTAGCACTGAAAGCGATCATTTTTCTCATTGGGTGGATCACTAGATCCACTTCACTACATCAGGCTTCCCGGGCGCACATGCATTGTGCGGTTCAGTGCTTAAATGCACAAGTTTTTTACTAGAGTACAACCTTACTTGACTACATGAAGAGGTAGTTGACAGAGTGTCGTATGCGGAGACACATGAAATTTGGGTTTGGGACTATTCTTTGCTCGTTCTTTTTCGAGAGAGTACCCAGCCTTAGTCCTCGGGAGATGGTACAAGGGCACATAGCCTCTTCTCCAGTAGTGTGTATATGGGCGACGTTGTTGTCACGACAGGGTGGAGGGAGGACGATTAAGGCCTTCGACGACAAATTTTTTGACTAGTGGTCTCGGTAGATTCCGGCCAAAGAGGACTACCCCTATGCCGGGATCGACTTATCTAGAGATCTGGATATGCCTGTACCTCTTGGAGTAGAGCGGGGAGAGATGGGTAAGTTTTAATTTTTTCAAAGTTTATTTAATTTTTATTTTGTTTTATATATATCATTTTTATGTGTATTAGAGTATTTGACAACTATGTATATATGTATGTACATATGTGGGACCAGTGC
Source organism: Picea glauca (assembly GCA_000966675.3). Classification (NCBI taxonomy): domain Eukaryota; kingdom Viridiplantae; phylum Streptophyta; class Pinopsida; order Pinales; family Pinaceae; genus Picea; species Picea glauca. Next base: position 470,682 of record JZKD02S1664719.1, read on the forward strand.
ATCCAGCAGACTTCACGAGGACTAGGTGACATCCTTGACTAGAGGCAGGGCCAGCCGCAGCCGGTGGACCAACAACAACAGGAGGACCTCCAGCCGGGGAAGCTGAGAGAGTTTTGCGGCGAGTGGAGCAGAACCTTACCACACTCACTCGTAAAGTTCCTATGGCTGAGATCGAGGATATCCCACCGTCGATGTAGCCTCACGTAGTTGGAGTGCCATGGACCTAGGTCTAGCTCTTCCAACGTTTGGCCAACACCATTGTTTTCTATGGCAAGGCCAACAGGCCCCGCCCTTACCCAGGCTTAGACTACTTATGTGCTGAGGGAACCTTTTGTATATTTTTGAGGGCATAAGCCACGTGACTCTTATTGGACATATTTTTGAGGAGCTTGTGCCCACCCATGTACTCCGATATTTTTGATATATATATATGCATATTCACATCTTTTTGTGTTTTTATGGATTATATTTATTTACAAATGTATTTACATGTGCTTGTGTGTGCTTTTTCGTACATGTGTGCAATATGCCAATATAATATATGATTAGCTAGAGTATTTGTGATTTGATTCAATCTCCTAGGAACATGGATATACATAATGTAATCAAGGCTTCGTTCTAAGAGACGTACCCTAAGAAATCGTCGGTGTAGAATAGGATCGTAAACGTGGTAAACCCCATTTAACTGTGACACAACCAACTGAGCGTCTAAGAAGACCCAGAGGTGAGAGATACCATGCGACAAAACGTCACGAAGAAACTCTATGACTGCATTGTATTCGGTGACATTGTTTGTGGCGTCACCTAAACAGATGCCTCCCGAAGATAGCAACTGGCCCTGAGGTGTGAAAATCACCCAAGTTGTGGAAGCAAGCCTCCGAGTGTGCCAGCTAGTGTTGTCGGAAAACCTAACAAACACCTCCAATTCACTTGACATCTGCCACCGTGAAAAATATGACCTCAAAAACGACACGTCCATAAAAACAAAAAGACAAAAACTTAACAAAACAAATGTACAAGAACTATACATATGTTACAAGAAGTCACCCAAAGATACCCACCTATGAGTAATACTTCTTGAGGTAGAGCCCATTTCTAGGCTCTGCCAAAGCATTCCCCTCAAAGTCTACCAGACGATAAGCACCCTTCTTTAGTACCTCCTTCACGATAAAAGGTATGAACCACATGGCTTTGAACTTGCCTGCCCCCAGGGGATCCTTGTCTTGGTCATATACTAGGACCAGGTCTCCTTCAGAGAAAATCCGAGGACGAAGGGACCGATCATACTGACACTTGACTCTTTGTTTGTGAGCCTTGTTAGCCAAGGATCCATCTCGACGCTGCTCATTGAGCTGCTCAAGATGTAATAAACACTCTTCAAGCGGTGAAGTGTCTGGAAATAACTGTACTGCCAACTTTAGAGACGAGATCTGACACTCTATAGGCAAGACTGCTTCCAGCCCGTAAACAAGTTGAAAAGGTGAGAAACCAGTTGCAGTCTTAACAGACATTCGGTAGGCCCATAATGCCGAGTATAACATCAAATGCCAATTTGACTTGGCCAAATTGATCATTCACTAGAGGATATTCTTAAGAGATTTATTCACAGCTTCCACCTAACCATTTGCTTGTGGGTAGTAGGGTGATGAATGTTCTTTCCTCAACCCAATATTTGATGTTAACTCAGACATCATTTTGTTCTGAGAGTGATTGCCATGGTTAGTGACAATCTCTCTTGAGATGTCGAACCTTGCTATTATCTGGTTGAACAAAAAGAGAGTTGTCATCTCACCATCATCTTTGAACGTTGGCATAGCTTCAACCCACTTGGTGAAGTAGTCTATTGATATGATGATATAACGATGCCCCCTTGTTGAAGGGGGGTTGCAAGTAGTGAAATCAATCCCCCACTTGGTGAAGGGGCCAATTGTGATGACGGGAAACATGAGAGCAGGATGTGCCCTCATCTTTCGATAGAATATCTGACATGGGTGGCACTTCTTGACTGATTAAACACAATCCTTGATTAATTTCAGCCAAAAGTAATCGGCTCATAGAATCTTTTGGGTTGTTGCCAACCCAGACAAATGACCGCCACATGATCTAGTGTGTCAATCGTTAAGCACAATTTTCTCTTCTTCATGAGTGAGACATCGACCAAGGATGCAATCTACACCTCGACGATACAAAGTGTCCTCGAGTATGAGATAGTTCTTGGTCTGATGGCGTATATGGTGACACTCATCACGTGAAGCAAAGGCGGGGCACTTCAAAGTCTGTAGATAGACAAGTATATCTCCATACCAGGGGTCCGAAGATGTGATCAAAAACATGTCTCCTTTAATAGGTGACTCTTCGGGCATAACATCCCCTGTCTCAACCGGAAGTTCTGAGATGAGTTTCGCAAAGACCAATGACTTTTTGGATTTTTCCGAAACAAAAGCTAAGTCAAATTATTGGAGGATAACTACCCATATACTGATCTTTCCACCGATTACACATCATGTTAAAATGTATTGAAATGGATTCATAATGGAAATGGTGGTGGTCTTGCGAAACAAGATATAATGACGGAACCGTTGGACAGCATGAACTGCTACCATCACAATTTTTTCAACATGGGAATAATTGAGTTCCGGTCCAACCAAGCCTCGGCTCAGGTAATAAATCATGTATTCATCGAGTATATCATCTTCCTAAACCAATACCATACCGATAGTTGACTTTGCAGCGACCAATTACAATAAGAAATCTTCATTATAATTAGGTGGCCGAAGCAGAGGGGTTGACGTGAGGGCGCATTTCAACACTTCAAAAGAGCGTTGAGAGGCTTCGTCCCAATGAAAAAGGACATCTTTCTTTAGTAAACACATGAAGCCCTTTGTGATCTCGGCATAGTTTTTGATGAAACGCCATAAAAAGTTCTCTTTTCCCTGTAAACTCTGAAGTTGAAGGACTGTACGTGGGGGAGGAAACTGAACTATCACCTCAACCTTTAGAGGATCGACCATGATCCCTATTGTTGAAACTATGAAACCTAGCAGATGACCTGACATTATGCAAAAACTGCACTTGCTTGGATATAAGCAGACCCGGTAGTAGCGACATCGCTCAAAGATAAGTCAGAGGTGTGTGGGATGATCAACTCTCTTGCGAGATCATGATGCTAAATCATCTAGATAAGCCTCGACTATGTGTTTGAGATCGTGGAAAGAAAAATACATGGCCCGCTGAAAAGTAGCTCCAACATTTTTCAGACCAAAAGGCATCTTCCGGTAAGAAAAAATACCCCATGGACAAATGAAATCATTTTTGTGTTGGTCTTCAGGTTTGATCTGTATCTGATTGTATTCCGAAAAACCATCCATGAAAGAAAAGGCCTCGTAACATGCTCATTCATCGACTATTTGGTCAATAAATGGCGTAGGGAAATTATCCTTTGGACAGGCCTTGTTCAAATCATGAAAGTCTGTACATACGTGAATCGTACTCTGTTTTTTGTCGACTGGAATAGGATTTGACACCCATTGATTCAATTGGATGGGGTAGATGAAACCATCTTTAAGCAGTTTCTCTACTTCAGCCTTAATAGCTGCTTCTTTCCTAGGATTGACCAGATGAAGCTTCTACCAGACCGGCCTAGTGTCAGGATAAGTCGTGATTTCGTGTTCAATGATTCTTGGATCTATGCCTAGAATTTCCTCGTAAGACCAAGAAAACACATCACAAAATTCTTTAAATAAATCTTTGGAGATTCAAATCTCCTCAAGGGAGCAATCCACTCCGATGAAGACATTCTTCACAACGCCAGGGGTTCTAGAGATATCAATAGGTATCATTTTAGATATTGTTTCCATATTTCCTTCAACATAAACTGCATGCATAGCCAAAGGATTGATAGGACAAGACCTATATCCAGTCATAGTCAAAGTGAATTCACCTACTTCAATTCTTCTTAACTCCGGGAGGAAATAAGATCTGTGATGAAGATCATCCCAGGGTTTGTCTAGACTAGTCATTGCCTCAATAATTGCCTCATCTGAAGGCAAGATCAAGTATAAATAATCACTATCGATGAGTGTTACACATTATTTTCATCATCCCTATGATCGTTAATGATGTAAACCTATCTATTTCTTTCAGAGGGGTCAGTGGCCTGTGTTCCTAAAGAGAGAAGGGAGAAGAACTTTTCCTGAGAAAAGAAGTTGCATTTTCCTATGTAAAAACCTTATAAAAAGGGAAGTTCGTAGGTTGCTATATAGGCAAGGTGCGAGAATGACCCATTCTCACAGGTTGCACTATAGCCAGGGTGCGAGGTGTTCGCAGGTTTCTATATAGCTAGGGTGCGAGAATTCTTGCACGTGGGAAAAATGAGCGTTTTCTCGAATCTTCTAGAAGGAGAAGCTTCTATGGTGAGGTGGCATCCGAATGGTTTAGATCTTACTCACTTTCATGATTTAGTGGGATCATCCTAACATCCTCACCTTATCCTCTTCAACTTATAAAAGGAGAGGAATTCTAATGGAGAAAGTTAGCTTTTGTTAGCTTGGGTTAGCTTTGTTGGTTCTTGAGCTTGTTAGCTTTGGTTGTCTTGGAATTATTATCTTGGTTGGAGTGGCTTTGAGATTTGCTTTGTCAAGATAGATTGTGAATATCATCAGATCCATGCTCTCAGAATTCTTGGAGTCAAAGTGTGTGGGGAACAAAGGACATTTGGAAGGGACCTTACGACATCAAGGCCATGGTTGTAATCTCTCTTTCACATTTAATATGATACAGTAATATGATTCTTTCCTATAAAACTTGTTGTGTTTTATTGTATGATTCCTTGATCACATACATAGGTTTATATTGATTTTATGCTATTGCTATCACTTTGGTTGGTTTGTGTTGTCTTGGTCTTGACTGCACGAGAGCACTGGAGCAAAGCGGGAGCAACAAAGACCATAGGAAGCGATTATAAGGTATGTTACTTTTTCTTGCCTCCTAGTTAATTCAATAGTCAAAACTTAAGGAAAGCGTCATGTTCTGTCCTATTTTTTTCTAGATCCAGGTGGATCTAGGGAGATCGGTTTGTGTCCGCACTTACGGATTTATCCAATAACAAAATTGGCGACTCCACTGGGGAACAGATTGTTTCCTAGTTAGTCTAGTTT
>JZKD02S1664719.1:487908-507413 GCA_000966675.3 Picea glauca
AGATTTATCCTGAAACAGCTTCTCTGAGGCAAACTCGTTAAAAAATGAAACAGAGGTCCTTGAGCATAGTTTTCTAATTTCAAGCTCCTTAAAAAATGAAACCATTCAAGGATAGTTTTTGCGTCTCTGTAACAACCTTGTTAAAAAATGAAACAGAGGTCTTTGAGCATATTTTTCTACTTTCAAGCTCGTTAAAAAATGAAACCACTTGAGGATAGTTTTTTTGTCTTTATAGCAACCTCGTTAAAACAATGAACTAGAGGTTACGAGTATAGTTTTTGTTTCTATGTCAAGCTCGTTAAAAAATGAAATAGTTTTCCCCCTCTCTATTTGAGTCAAGTCCTTCGTCGAGTATTTGAAGATTCATTTCATTCTCCTTTGCAGTTGGATGAAATGAAGCTTGGGGGGCATTTGCCTCAGCCTCTGGACTTCAGGCCGAAGTAGAGCCGCTAGTTTCTTAAGCTGGGGGCTAAGTACCAACCATGCATTGGGAAGTTGCAAGCATAAGTTTTCTATGGTTCAAGCTTGTGTAAAAATGAAACCATTTACCTCAAGCATAGTTCTCTCTAGTTCAAGCTTGCATAAAAATGGAACCAGGTCCAAGCATAGTTTTGTTTATTTTTTAAGCTTGTGTAAAAATAAAATCTATCCCAATCATAGTTTTGTTTTGTTTTAAAGCTTGCGTAAAAATGAAAACAATCTCGAGCGTGGTCTTTGTCCGTTCTTGCACTCGTAAATACATAAGAACATGATTGAGCATACTTTTATCACTTTTTCGGGCTCAACAAGGTTATACAAAAAAGGAACCCCCCTGGAGTTCTCTTTAAGCTCTTTTCAGACTCTCTAAACATGAAAAGATCGCTGAGTGACCTTGCTATTTTCACGCTCGATAAAGTATTTGAAGTAAGCATCTGGTGAGCGATAATTTATCTCTTTTTCGGTCACATCAGACTATTTTACGAAAAAGGAACTGAGAGAGTTCTCTTTTAAGTGTTTTTCAGACTCTCTAAACATGAAAAATCCATGAGTTTTCTTTCTTTGGACTCATTAAATAAACATCGAAAGACCTGAAATGGGACCAAACCACTCCTTCCTAGGGTTTTTTAAACATACTCTGAGGGACTCATTCGAAGGATGAGTTTAAATTAACAAGCATATGTTATCCTCCTCAAGCTTGCGTAAAAATAAAGAGGTATTCACCAGACATGGTGGGGGAAAAAATTGGGAAAGAATTGTGTCTAAACCTGTATTCCATGAAAGAGTCACTTTTGAACATGACACCCTTTCACTCGCCTTATGTCTAGGTTGGAAAATCCACTCGTCTCCTGATCATACTCCTATAAGATTACAAATTGGTCTGTGATCGTTGTTGTTGAGTCAGTGTTTCCAAGACAGTTGTTGTGTCGTCAATCCGTTCAAAAAATGTCCAACTTGAAAAGCCTTATATTGCATTAGCCATTTCTATAGTCTTTAAGCCTTCTATTGCGTTGGCCATCCCTGAGTCAGTCCTCAATCACTTATTACTCTAATCTACATCAAATCTTGTTACTTGTTTCATGTCATTGATGTGGGATACATTAAGGTCCTCCTGTGACGAGTCTTTTCCTGTCGACTTCAACTCATTATCCAAGAATTAGACTTAGAAACTATTTGGTACCTTGGGACTTGCATACCTCAATGGCAAGTTTCCTCACTTTCGACAGTGGGTTTTCATTATCGACCCCTGATCTAGAGATTCCGTCGAGTGTTCGACCTCAGCTCATTGATTCACATTCATTGGATTGTACCAGAGTACCTTGGGATTTATTGACATTAATGGTGATTTCCCTCGCACTTGTTAACGGTGTACACTAATGACTAGTAATCAAGTAGTTTCTACCATGTTCGACTTCGACACATGTATTCACATGGTTAGATTCATACTATAGAGTAGCGGCGATGAAGACCCTGGATATTTTCTGATAGATCCAGGTTGCGTTGGAGTATATTGAGTGTACTATTGCATAGATCCACATTGTATGTCTGGTGGCTATGTTCATAGTTGAGTCTTTAACACACAGATCCACAGTTTATTTTTGGTGGCTATGTTCAGATTTGAGTCATATCGACATGGATCCACAGTGTATGTTTCGTGGCCATGACCTGTCTTACTTGACATGGATCTTCGCATGTCGGAATTTATTCTTTGAGTCATTTGTATTATGAGTATGGGAATTCCTACCTCAGTGATGATATATTATTGTACTGTATTTCCTTGTTTGTTGGCAGGTTTCCAATCAACTGTTCCTTGTTCCCTACACACACTCAACAAAGTATTTCAGCTATCACTCTGTTCTAACTTCATCCTTTGGGGGGCTCTCTGTTACACATTATTTTCATCATCCCTATGATCGTTAATGATGTAAACCTATTTGTTGCCTTCAGAGGGGTCAGTGGCCTGTGTTCCTAAAGAGAGAAGGGAGAAGAACTTTTCCTGAGAAAAGAAGTTGCATTTTCATATGTAAAAACCTTATAAAAAGGGAAGTTCCCAGGTTACTATATAGGCAGGATGCGAGAATGACCCATTCTCGCAGGTTGCACTATAGCCAGGGTGTGAGGTGTTCACAGGTTGCTCTATAGCTAGGGTGCGAGAATTCCTGCACGTGGGAAAAATGAGTGTTTTCTCGAATCTTCTAGAAGAAGAAGCTTCTATGGTGAGGTGGCATCCGAATGGTTTAGATCTTACTCGCTTTCATGATTTAGTGGGATCATACTAACCTCCTCACCTTATCCTCTTCAAATTATAAAAGGAGAGGAATTCTCATGGAGAAAGTTAGCTTTTGTTAGCTTGGGTTAGCTTTGTTGGTTCTTGAGCTTGTTAGCTTTGGTTGGCTTGGAATTATTAGCTTGGTTGGAGTGGCTTTGAGATTTGATTTGTCAAGATAGATTGTGAATATCATCAGATCTATGCTCTCAGAATTCTTGGAGTCAAAGTGTGTGGGGAACGAAGGATAGTTGGAAGGGACCTTATGACATCAAGGCCATGGTTGTAATCTCTCTTTCACATTTAATATGATACAATAATATGATTCTTTCCTATAAAACTTGTTGTGTTTTATTGTATGATTCCTTGATCACATACATAGGTTTATATTGAGTTTATGTTATTGCTATCACTTTGTTTGGTTTGTGTTGTCTTGGTATTGAATGCATGAGAGCATTGGAGCGAAGCAGGAGCAACAAAGACCATAGGAAGCGATTATAAGGTATGTTACTTGTTCTTGCCTCCTAGTTAATTCAATAGTCAAAACTTAAGGAAAGCGTCATGTTCTGTCCTGTTTTGTTCTAGATCCAGGTGGATCTAGGGAGATCAGTTTGTGTCCACACTTACGGATTTATCCAATAACAGTGAGGGAACCTTGAGCCCAAGTAGGATCGAGAATTGGATCTAACTCTTGTGTGGGAGTCAGATCGAGGTCGACGGAAGCTTGCTAAATTGTAGAGTACGCAACTTCTACTGTGGACAAGGGCATGGCCATACCATGGTGCCCTGTCCCTTCCATCATGGATGATGGGGAAGGAAGTATTCACGGATCATTAAAGTAAATCATGCGAAATGACGATACTTGAAAATTTTTGGCCGTAGATATGTACTTGACATTACCGGTTGGAGGCGGGTAATCGAAAGTACCCATCAAAGGTGGGCACAAACCAACCCCTACGTTGACAACACCGGGATGAGGGTTGTCAATCATCGAGACTGTGGATGTCCCCGATGAAGGGTCAGGATGGGAGAAAGACAATTGATCAATGGACACAATTTGGCCCTTGTGTGGAAACAACAAGACCCAAAAAACTGTCACGACCACTTCATGCATAACATAGGTCCAAATCCTTCCCAACAAAAGATTGTAGCCGAGAGGCACATCAACCACTTCAACTTTGACACACACCGTCTTCCCTCCTAACTGCACAGGGAAAGAGTGGATGATTCCATGTGGTCGGAACAAACGACCATCGAATGTGGTAAGAAGAGTAGGTGATGGAGACAAAACGGGTTGGCCAATGTCCTTCCAACATGCCAAAGAAATTACGCATGTCAAGGCGTCCTCATCAACCATTGTGCAAAGAATGTTCCGAGTAAATTTTTTTGTGGTGTAAGCCACTACTATCTGAAACACTATGTGGTAAGGGAGATGAGGTTTTAAGTCAGTCATATCAAGCATGATTATTCCTGGGTTACAAGTCTCAGTAGATCCTAAGGCAGCTAACAAAGCCTTTCTCTGAGAAGGGATGCTCTGGAGGACCTCCAAAGAGGACATAGCACAAGGGGTTTGAGACAAATCCTCCACCATAGAGTAATTCTAGGTGGCCCTTGCATTTGGGTTATGGGAAGCTTTCTTGAACGCACCTTTTGGGATGCGTGTCAATGTTTTGCCCAATGTCTTCTCTATCTGGAGAGGAAGAGTTGGGTTTTCGGATTCTTTACCCTTCTCAGAGGTGTTTGGCATTCCATAGTCATGCGCTCTAGTTTCTATATAAGCATCACCTTTCATCATATATACGTTCGTGGATGAAGGATTATTCGAAGACGGAGGGGGTCCTTGACCGCCCCCATCTATGCTCATAGAGGCTTGAGTTAAATTTTCCCCATGTGTGAATGGGTTTGTTAACATAACAAGTTGTTGTTGTGTTATGAACTTTTGGGCCTCCGCAAGCTGAGGGCACAAGTGAGTTGGATGGTATTCCGTGCAAAGGTTACGCAGATACTTCAACTTCCTTTTTTCTGTGTTTCCCCCGCCAGCATTATTGGTAGGTTTATTATCCCCCTTACCCTTCTTTCACTATTTCTTATTACCATCAGGCTGCTAGGTGGCCTTTGGGTTGGTCGATTGCACACTGTGTACATCTGATGTTTGGGTAGGGGGAGCAGCCGAACTAGTGATCTGGCTAGCCACTTTCTGCTGTATCGACAATTGCTACAATCGTTTTGACAGATGATCAACAAGGTTCATTTGTGTTGAACCAACAATACCATCAGCATGTCGTCCGGCTCTCTGTCTGGTCTTGTCAAGTATTGACCGTGGTGTGTCTGGAAAATTTTTGTAAAGTAAACCAGACTGAGAGTAAATCAGCTCTAGATGTTGAGCTCTCATTATCACGTCTTCCTCAAAAAACACTCCCGACCTTGCGATGTCTTTGGATAATTGGGGTACCAAATACTTAAGGAACCACTCAAGAAGAAATTTTGGTGGGACTGACACTTTTATCAAACTCTTCCAGCGTCTCCATTCTCGGATGTGATCGGAGATATGGTTCGCCATTGTCTTCTCAAAGTTGGCCAATAATTCGGTGTCGGCGTCATATCTCACGGGTAATTGGAAATGGTTTAAGAAATCCATTGCCAATTCACCGAAAAAAGAGTATCTCGAGCGGTCGAGCTCAATGTACCATTTCGTAGCACTCCTGATGAGAGTGCCTTGAAACAAATGCAACTAGACAGAGTTGTCTTTCAACGAATTGGACAAGAACCAAAGATGGAAGGTGGTCACATGATCGCCTAGATCTTCATTAGGCTTAGCTTCAAACTTTGGAATGTCTGAAGGAAACTCAGTCAGCATATAAGGCCAACGCGGATCGTGACAAATAGGGTCATTCAATAACCTTGTTAAGTCTGGAAAATGCAAAGTTTCCAGAAACGGTAGTTTGGGTTGTTGATTATAACCATGGAAAAAGGGGCCTGGAGTTTGACTGGCACCAGGTTGCCAGGAAAAGTTAGGTTGTTGGCCAGTGTTCTGGTAAAAACCATGGCTGTGACTAGCATATAGATTCTTCTCTTGTTGAGACATCATCGACTGACTCCCATAATAGGACGTAGAAGGTTGGGCTTGCATTGTATTCCAAGGGTTTTGGGAAGGGTTTCCCCCTGCCGATCTGATGGGAATAGGTCCTGAGACTTGCACGGGGTTCCATTGGCTATGGAAGGGGTTTCCTCCAGTCAACATCCCTGATGAGGGAATTGATCCCTGCCATGAATTCCAAGGTCCTTATGAGGAAGGAATTCCTGGGTTTTTCCCCTGTGCAGGAATAATACCTTGCATAGGATTTTGTTGTCCATAACTGGGGTTGCCCCCGGCCGAGATGGAAGCTGATGAGAATGCATTGTTACCAAACAATATGAACAAAGAGAATGAAATTGAACCTACTGACATGCTATAAGAAGGAAGTCCTTGACTACCTGCGCCAAACAAACTATAGTTTATGTTCGGCCCAACAGATTGCTGGTGAGCACCGCCGAGCGAAGGGGATGAAGGAGGTATATAACCCCCTCCATAAGGGAAAGTGTTATAGGGAGGTGGAATGGCCCCCATGGATCCTTGAAAATGAGTGTTTGAGCTCCCTACCCCCAGACCTAAATTCTGTAGTGTGGAGTAGGAAAGGATAGGGTTCGTATCAAATCCAGGCATCCCATATGAGAATGGAGGGCCTGTCGCACTCTGGGTTAAAAGAGCATTGATCACTGCCATAGATGGAAGTAGACCATTGCTCGAGGTAGAGGTGGCCAAGACCATAGTGGTCCAGACCGAGGATGGCTGGTTAGGAGGCGAAAAGCCCCTTGTAGTGACAACCATAGAAGGAATATGAGAATTCCCCAGAGAAGTCGCAGCATTTGTTTCCATAGCTACTTGTGACACTACCTGACGCTGGTAAGGTCAAACTTGTATGACGATGGGCACCGATAAATCAGTGATCGGAGGGCTATAGGGACCAAGAGCTTCTGCTCCAAGGTCAGAAATGGTTGGTTCCTCCAGAATCAAATGTTCTCCTCTTGGAGATGGGTTGGGCACAGTTTCGAGTTTTCGCCTTAGCGGTGGCGGGGATGGCTCCAGATCGACTGGCTGTAGGCCCAGAAGCCTTCGTGACTAGTGGAGCTCCTGATCCTCCACTATGTGAGAAGATCAGAACACTAAATCCTTCCTAAACATTTTAAAAACAAGCACACCCTAGAAAAAGTACCTATGAGATAAAACAAGAAGTCACTAGCTAGTTGGAAGAATAGTTACAACAACCAACACTAGAGCAACTTACCGGTGCAATTGCTACTCGAATACGAAAGAACCCTCTGGGTATACTCCGCAAAGTGTGGCCCGATGTATATCCTAGGTACCATGGTATACCCCCGTAGTCACCCGTGTAAGTCCATAATATAAAAGAAACTAGGTTTCTAGGATGCGAACAACTACCAAGCGGGTACAATAGACAGTCGGGTGGACTGCAATGAGTAGGGTATCAAGCCTGAAACCTATCAATAGTATCGAAAGAAAGTGTTCCAGAAGATGATTGAGGAACTCAAATGGATTCGAGACCCATGAAGCTACATGGAAAATGCAATCAATGGAATCCCAAGACAAGCCCTCTATATGCATTCCTCCTCTACGATTGGTCCACCTTTGGAGGGGTTATCTCCGCTACCTTTCTGCACGCGACCTCGTGCTTAGCCACTGTGTGAGAGGGGGGTCTCGGATAGTTTTCACAGTTACTGGAATTCTTCACTCCCTAGCTCAGACTCTTATGTTTGTTTTTGTAGCCTTGAAGAGTTTCCTCTCCAATCCTAAATCAAGGCTCTAGCCTAGACTAGTTGATGGACCCTACAAACATAAAGTCTAAATTTTTTTTTAATTAAGCATTAATTTTAGTGGTTGTTTTAAGTCAAAGGGGACGAAAGTGAAACCAATGATTTTTTTAAGAATCGAAAGAGAAGAGAATACAATGAAACTAAAAACAAACTACTTCTTCTTTTTAAAAATAAAGATTTGCTCAATTAAAACTCTTTAACCAACTTTTCAAATGACTCTTTTTTTTCTAAGATATTTTAATGGAAAATTCAAAACAAGATTTCACTCGACTACGAGCTACTTATTTTCCTAATTCAATAGCCAAGAACTTACGAAATCATTATTTTTCCTGATTATTAAAGCAAACAACCAACTACTTAACCAAAGAAAGAAAGTGAAATCTAAATATATTTTTTTTATTATGCTTCCAAAACAAGAAATTTGAAAATGTATTCTTTTCTTCTTTTCTGAAGAAAAAAGGGAAAAATAAATACAATACAAGACCAAGAAATGACTTCTGGCCTACCACAGACTGCAGGGAGTTATTGACAATACCAAGCAGGCAGATCAAAATAGACTCACAATCTTGTCTAAAAACCACATAAAGAAAAAAGCAAAAACAATTTAAAAAAAGAAAAGTTATACTGAGGTCAAACCTAAGCTACAGACTGTTATAACAGAGACCAGGAAAGGATTAAGAAAACCCCTGAGAAGTATGAATTCTATCAAGGAAGAGGATGACTTCCTCTAAAAAAAAAATTCCTCAACACAGGCACACTACTAACACTTCAGTAGCCAGTGTATATATGTGGGTTGTCCAAAGGTAGGGCGTGCATGTATTCTTGCCGACCCACTACAGGCTGCGTACACCTCTATCACTTGTAAAAAAAAAAATGAAAATTAACAGTCCAACAAACTAGGCAGGGAGTACTGGTATTGAAGACCAGAATCCCTCGAAGACACAGAAACTTACTTTGATAAAAGAAGATGAAAGAAAACTTTTGTGAAGAAAAGCTAATCTGAGTTCATACCTAAGCTACAGACTGTAACAATAGAGACCATGAATGGATCTAGAAAACCCCTGAGAAGGATAACTTCTGATAGGGAAGAGGATGACTGCCTCTCCTTTTTAAAATATTTTTTTTGAACTCATGCATGCTACTGACACTTCAACAACCAACGTATGTACGCGGGCTGTCCAAAGGCAGGGCACGTATACACACGTGCAATCCCACTACAGGCCGCGTATACCTCTATAAATTTTTGGAAAGACAACCAAATAGTCAAGCAAGGCAGGGAATACTGGTATGGAAGACTAGAATCCTGAAAAACTCAAACTCTTGCAGAAACTCTGAAAAAAGGGTAATCAAACCAATCATATACCCAAAAAGTATCCCCAAAAACCCTAGAGATCTCTCCCCAGTATGGTCGGCAATTATGATGTAGATGGGAAATCCCCCTACGGAATAGCACTAAGGGTTTTGTAATGCATGCAGATATAACTGTTTAAAGTCTCCTACTTTTCATTATTATCCCAACATAGAACCCCACATTCATGCATAAAACACAAGGATAAAAGGATCCGGTAAATCTACGTTGAATTCTGCATTTGGTGTCGATCCTTTTGCCTTTGTTTTCTCCTTGACTACAAGTTTTCTCCCAAAGCCAACCTGCATTCACAAACAGACAAACAAAGAACTACAAACATACATCTTATCTATGGATTAGTGGGTTAGATGTTCTAATAAAATATCAATCAAAACTGAATATTGAACACCTTGTATGGCGGGACGGGAAAAGTAATTCTTTCTATTAACCTCACAAAAGTAACTTACAATGATGAGATTGGCACTGCTCCTCGAATCTGGTCCTGGGCTCCTCTTCAACTATGCACCAACCGCTTCCACATATGCTTCTCTTCTTCAGTTCTCACAAAATGGTTGCAAAAGTTAGGGGCAAAGGGGAATACAAAAAAGGGTAGATTTATTTGCTCTTATCTTTATTTCTTTTTGAATGGGACCCCTACCTCTCCATTTATAGGCTAAAAGAGGGTAGTTATCTAGTTGAGTGACCGGCTATGGGAGGTAAAACGGTTTAGGCATTTACCCAGAAATTTGTTTTCCGTCTGCAACTTTCTATTTTTTGTGCTTTTGTCAGTATACGCAGGCTGTAATGGGTTAGCTAGAGTATATATGCGGGAAATAGTGGTGCAGGGCACGTACATATTCAAAAGGATGGTTTTTAGAAAAGATGTTCAATGGTGGCTTGGAAAAAATGGCAAGTGAGATGGCTTGGTGCCTGGTATGCATGTCTAGTGCAAATTAGGGTTATAACACTCTGGCCTTGGCTGGGGTCTCAACATCCACCTGGTGGGTTTTTATCCCTATTGAGGTTCAAACTAATCATCTCCCCATGTTACCTGTCCTTCGGGTGTGGCCTTGCAACAACAACAAGTACGCCCTCCATGGGCTCATAAGTCACGGGGATCATAGCAATGTCAATCACATCTAATAATCATGTTATTTAAACATGTGCATAAAATCCCCTTTCCCAGACAAGTGCTCAAAGATGTTATGCTATTCTACAAGACAGGTTGGAGAGGATGTCAAGAGGTCCTATTGGGCTAATTATTATTGGACATGGGATGTTTCCATGTGAAGACAAATCCGGGCCATGCAAGTGGATGAGGTGGTGAGGGATGTTTGAGCAATGGGTGCAGTGATGATAGGGGAATGTATGGCTTACATGTGGGTGACTATGAAGAGGGTGAGTTGCACCTTGTCATGGATGCAAATGTTTCCAAGCCCATTCAATTCCTTTTATCTTTTATCTTATTTATTTTTCTTTCAAGAGACTAGTTAGGGGACACTGCCCTGGTGTGGTGACCAGTGGTGACAATGTTACCCACAATCATTTCATAGAGATGAGAAGGTTTTCTTGTGATGAGACCCCTTTTCTCTTGGCTATGCCACCAAGATCCACTACCCTGGCATGGTGACCAGCTGAATGGTAGTGTCATACCGCTACATGCCCATGGACCTAATAGGTTGGCTCGTGATGAGACCCCCTATCCTCCAACTAGGTCTTGATTTTATTATTTTATGGGTCCCTTTGTTTTTTGCTGAGAAGCCTTTTATTACTTTCTTTGGGATCCCTGGGTGAAGCATCTAAAGGTTTTTTTCTTTTGGATTTTATTTTTTTCCAGTTACTTTTACCCTCTGGGCCTTTAGCCCCTTCTTCCCACAAGGTAAGGTACAACCCTTTGCTAGCTTGGAAAACCCAATGCCCGAACTAATGTATGGGATGGATGAGAGGGAAACAGATGATCACCTTTCATGAACCCACCTAGTGGCAACTCAAACCCTATGGAACCAACTTGCTAGGGAATCTTGTCATTCTCCCCAGGTGTGGACAAGTGGAAATGGATAAGTTCCAAGCACATGTGAGAAGTAAAAATAATTAAATGCACATATTCAAATGTTTTTTGAGAATCAGAGTGACACATACCATGATACCCGGACTCATTACCTCATGGAGAAAGACCCACTTCTGCTGAAGGACTAGGCCGATGGGTTGGATATCGATGTTGCTGACAAGGTGGAGGCGCTGACGAAGAAAGTTGGCCCCTCTAGGGCCTGGTTCAAGTTAATATGCCTCTCGGTACTCCATGTCTAGGACCTGTGGGCCTCGAGACATAACCTCCTTAATTATCCCTAGGCTAGGGGATAACATGGTAAAAAAACAATGACAATTTCTTGGTTTGTAAATTTCCAACTGCACGGTCGTGAAAGAAGATTCCTTATAGTTATTGTCAGACATGTAAAATGCAAATACAACATCAACAAAAAGGAGAAAGTTTTATTTTTCATATGTTTTTTCTTGCAAATTATTTATATAACATCCTAACCATGGACACATGAAATATGGAACTGCTCAAATATAATACATTTTCTATCATAGATCAACCATGACATGACACAACGACAGAGAGTGCTACAAAATTCATTTGCTTTACCATGATGCAATTTATCATTCTAGACATGGGCTATACCATTTGAAATTATATTACTGCAGCTCATCATTTTTCCTTTCTGTGAGATCATGGTCTGAAGTGTAATTTCAACTTTGAAAAGTCAGTTTTCCACAAAATGGGTTATTCTAACCATTGAAGAAAATATATTTGTCCCTCAATAGGTTCTGGTGTTCTTCGTGAATTGCACTTTGTGCAAAGATTCTCAACTCACTGTATGATAAGGAAATATCATTCTTTTTCTTTCTCTTGTGTTGACATGAAAGCTAGATGCATCGTGCAAATGTTTTTTTGCATAGTATAATAAGATGTAACTCTCATGATCTCAAGGGTGTGAGATGTTATTTGGTGTGAAGGGGACATTTAAAATTTTTATTCTCTGATGGTCTAAAGGGATAGGGTGAAAGTGTAGAAACTATGTCCATGAATTCAAAAGAGCCCTCTTGACTTTCATGAAAATAAGTCTTAACTCAGGTTCTCTATCCATGATTATTTGGTTCTTTACAAAGTAGGCGTTATGCCTGATATGAGAAGATCAAAGAATGGAGAGACAAAATCCTTACTCCTAAAAATGACAAATGAATGAAATCCATAGAACAAATTTTCATTTCATTTATGATTTGTCTCTATTTAAAATACATTTGATAATTCTAGTTGAAGATTTAATATATATATGATCTTCATCTAATGACTCAAGAGAACTCCAACCATGATGAAATAGAATTTAAATTCCTCGAGGGGATATTTGGAAGCCTATATCGTCTTCAAACAAATGTGTTCATAGATGGAGGTGGAGATAGGGAGTAACAAATGCATCTCTGGTTCAACCCAACTTCGGACATTCATACATATTCAGTCATTTGGGATGCAAATCAGATACTGTAATTATCTACTTTCCTTTTATATCTATGATGTTGAAATTCAAATATATAGCATTCAGTCAAATATTATATCATTGAGAAACTCACCAGGCATGTGCAGGTCCCATATTCAGGAGCAGGTTCAGGAAGGAGGTGGTTTAGTTTCTGTAGAGCGGGATCCACGGTTCGAGATCAATCCAATCCCGAATTGAAACAGGGGAGGAGGGGCATGGGAGGAGTTTTGCAGCAGACGCCCATCCTCCACCCTACATTGAATTCCCAAGGGGATGTCCAATTGCAGCAATGGGACTAGCGGAACGGGGTGTTGTGGAGGGGCAGAACTGGTGGAACGAGCCACTGTGAAGGGGCATTGTGGTCCTGGGTGGAACAGGGCCTTGCGAACGGGGATATTTGTTGACGCTTGACAATTCATTCTACAGGATGGGGTTTTGGTGTCAGAAACATCCCATCGGGATCCATTTTGTAGAATGAATAGCCTACGACCATGCATAAAATTGTCACCTCGCCATGGCTGAAACCACCTTCCTAGTAAATAAACAAGTGTATAAAATCATGGTCGGAGAAAACAATGTTGTGGGAATAATAGGTGGATGGTTAAGGCAATGAAGGACAAGTGAAGGTGGAAAGGGAACTGGTTTTCCAAGAATGATTGCAACTTTTTCTTTATTATTTTTTCTTTTTTTTCTTTCAAGATGGTAAAACTTATTTTAATTCATTTTTCAATTAACAGTGAGGACAACTAATATTGATTGTTATCAATTATTACACACTACACCATTATTCAAGTATTATCATTTATTACACACTACACCATTATTCAAGTAAAACAACTCTATTTCAAATGATCTTGTCGGTGGAGGTAAGTATTGGGAAATGAGAGAGTAGATATGATTACACACCACAAAATTGTATTTGAGCTCTCTATTAAATGGCATTGTCTAACAATTAGACTTTTTCGACCTCTTTCTAGAAAGACCTCCCATCCTGCATCGTTCGTTGTTTCTGTTTCCTCCACCCTTCATTTCAGTCTTCCATTAATCTATGTTATCTCTGTCGTAACGATGTCCCAGGGGACGTCTGTGTCATATCCATCGAGCATTTATTGTGTATCACCTCCGCCTAGGTGATGGTGTAAGGGACTACACCAATAGGAAATTTTTGGTACAATGACACTTGACCTCTGGCTTCCACCTTTTTGTATTTTTAAAAACTTTAGACATGCTCTGCTCTGCATTTTCTTTGGCATGAATCTTGTATTCCATTGCCAAAAAAATTGTGTCCATATTTTAATCTTACCCAAAAAGACAGATCATTATTTAACTATGAATGTGCAAGGTGGATCCATTCTTGAAGCTGGGAGTGGAAGAGAGCATTATTGAATTTCCGTATTCCAGGTAAGAAAGAACAAACCATTTATGAATATTGCATTTGTGAATTTTTGTCTCCATTTTTTATTCCTACTCTGGAAGACAGACCATTGAATTATGAATGGGCAAAGTGGAACAGTGGAACTGTCCATTCGTGTAGTTGGGCATGGAAGAGAGAATTATTGAATTTTCGTGTCACTTCTTGATTCTAGGGAGGAAAGAACAGACATAGTACCAAATTATTTGAATGGCATAATTATTTTTCTCACCATAGGTGTTGTGCCACAAGGGTACTTGACAACATAGAAGAAACAATTGGTTTTATATGTGACCAAATATTAGATAAATAGGTCATTTGTACAAGCTTAGGGTATATGTAATCCTTAGATGTTGCATCATGGATCATGAAATACTTATAATTTTATGGGAGAGCCATCATGAAATATCGTCTATCAAGGAACTAAGAAACCATATTGCAGGAATGAAATTTTGTTACACCTGGTAGTTGTGCTACAACCATTATAAAAATGGGTATAACATTAACAACCTTAGGTGCTCAATTTAGCTAACAACAATAACATAGATGCACGATGAAGAAATATCAATAAGTATCTTAGTCTCTCCTGTTGGAAATAAGAATATAAGGGAATTACACTCTCCAAACTAGGTCTAATATGTACATATAAAAAACCTATTCACTATTTCTTATGGTGGGTCAAACCTATCTTCAATTTACCTATCATATGTGCTGGTAAAGTGCATGATTAGGTGTCGCTTCATGGGTTGGGATATGTTTATCTCAATTTTATGCCAGAGTTGGGCACTTCATTTGAGGAAACAAGACAAAATTGACTCAAGGGTGAGTTAAAAAGTGTGGTCCAAGATTTTTGGTCCCTTCATTTTGATGGAGGACATGTTGGTACATACTCAACATACAAGAAAATTTGAGTTGTGTCACACATAATAAAGACCGTAAATTCAATAAAGAGTAGCATAGATGGTTGTATCCATGAGCAAGGATATTAAGCATGAATTTAGGTGGCTAAAGAAGTAGAGTTGTGTAAGGTGGCTAAAAAACTTGTGGGATCTTATAGAATTCCGTTATGCTACTCGGTCTGGATTTTATGCCCCTGGACCAAATTGGCCACATGTTCTTGAACGAATTGAGGAGGCGAGTTGCAACTCACGATAAAATTCAAACCGGGACTCAGATGGATGAACCATCAGTTGCATTGGATTTAGATCATTGGGTTTTATCTATTGAGTGTCCTACATTGTCATTATGTCGACTGGAAAACCATTTGTTGGAGTACCTCTGACACTAGGGTTTTGGTCAATGAGGAATAGTGCAATTTCTGAAGAGGAGGTCGATTTTCTAGAACACTATGTCGGGTGTTTTTGTCTACTATAGTCACGTGGACCTTGGTCAAATAGACTTGTGGGAGCTAAAAAAACTCTCTTATGATGATCGGTTTGGATTTTATGCCTCCAAACCAAATTGGCCACATGTCCTTCAATGACTTGAGGAGGCGAGTTGCAACTCATGATAAAATTCAAACTGAGACTCAGATTCATGAACTGTTAGTTTCATTGGATACAGAGAATCAATTTTTAGCTATTGGGCTCCCTACACTATCATTCTATCGACCGTAAAACCATTTGTTGGAATATCTCCAGCATTAGGGTTTTGGTCAATGAGGCATAGTGCAATTTCTGAAGAGGAAGTCGATTTTCAAGAACACTGTGTCGAGTCTTTTTGGATAGTGTAGTCGCATGGGCCTTGACCAAACAGACTTGCAGGAGCTGATGGAACTCCATTATGATGTTGGGTTTGGATTTTATGCCCTCAAACCAAATTGACCACATGCCCCTAAATGGCTTGAGGAGGTGAGTTGCAACTCATGATAAAAATCAAAATGGGACTCAGATGCATGAACCACTAGTTTTATTGGATCCAGAGCATCGGGTTTCAACTAGTGGGGCCCCTCCACTATCATTTCATCGAACAAAAAAATGTTTGTTGGAGTATCTATGGCACTAGGGTTTTGGTTAATGTGGCATCATGCAATTTATGAAGAGGAGGTTGATTTTCAAGAACACTGTGTTGGGCGTTTTTGGCTTGTGTAGTCACCAAGACAATAAATGATATTAACTAAGTTACAACAAAACAAATATAACAACCCTTAAAACAAGTTATCATTAAATGAAAGGGGGATAAAAATGGTATGGTATGCCTTGCCTTGCCTTGTATGGTATGCATTAGCAATTTTTATAGTCCAAAACTTCCCTACCTATGCATACATGGCATTGGCCTTTCCACTTACACAATTTTCCAATTTACTACTGAGGATCCTTCTTTAAAAACTATTTTTTGGAACATGTAAACTCCCTGTTGAACTACATCCCACATACACATGCGAGTTGCATACTAGTTAGCCCACGTACATATGCTAGCTGCATGCTAGACAACCCGCATTTACCTCCAAAAATTTCAAAAAATATAAAATTGCAAGGAATTCGATGGAGTTTACGGGATATTGAGGTTTTCCCAACCAATTTACCCATTGTAGCCCATCCCCAAACCAAACAACCATATTTTTCTCATATAAAAATAGGTCTTGGGGTCCCATTTACAATAACAAGCAAGAGAAAAAGTAAACTCTGCCAAAATCCCTTCCCCTTCTTAGCCCAAGTTTTGCAGCCCTTTTTGAGATTTGTCCCTAGCATTCCCCTCCAGCCCTTTCTCCTTATACAACCCTTTCTATTTTCCCAAGAGATCAGTTGGTTATGAGAGGCAAGCATGGGAATGATGCACTTGGAGCAGCAATAGAGGAGCCCAGACCTGGTTCACGGAGCGTTTGCCGATAAGAAGGTTGTAATATTTATGATCTTCATATTGAATAAAAGAGTTCTTTCTTGTCCCAATACATTGTGTCTTTATGATTTTATTGATTAATGAATATATGCCTATATACGAATATTGAAAGTGACAAGTAGAGATTGTATTTTGTAGCATTGTTTTTCTAATCTTTTGCATGTCATATTTGGAAGGAGACCCACAATCTAGGAAGCTACAAAGGCGAAAGAGGTCTACACCGGATGTTAGGACTAAAGGTACACCTACTGATCTTCTTTCCTCTCTCTTGTATTTCAGTTTAGATAGTTTTGGGGTAGCTTAGGAATATAACTATATGTTAAGGGAAGTCAGTGCTCTGCTTGTACCTCGAACAAGTATAGGGGGATTTTCCCCGCCAGCAGAATTGGCGACTCCACTGGGGAGACTCTCTAGGGTCTTAATGGGAGGTTTTGGTTTAAATTGGTTTTTTTCAGTTTATTTTTGAGGTTTTTAGGTTTATTGAGTCAGTTTAGGGTCTCTAGTCACCTTCCAGGTGCCTACTAGTCTTCCCTACCCAATGCGTTATCCAAGCCCTTTTTCTTTTTGAAAATTTTTAGAGGTGTACGCGCCCTACTTTGGTTTCGCCTGCGTACATACACAGTCAGCACAGTATACAACCCACGTCTCTGTGGCTTGAAAGGTTTTTTTTTTTTTTTTTAAGATTTTTTCTCTTTCCTAACAGAAGCTTTAGGCTTCTTAGGCATTTTTTGGACTCTACAGGGTCTCTGTCAATGGTCTTTGTTTGGGTCATAGATTCGGTTTGAACTTATGTTGTTTTCTTACCTATCTTTTGTTTGTTTTAGAGGTTTAGAGTGAGCCTACAAGTTTTAGATCCTCCTTTGGATTCTTTTGAATCCATGCATTTATGCAGTTGGCCTAGGGTCTGTGTTAGTCTTGGGTTATTTTCTCTCTTCATCCTGTTTTATGCTTTGAAAAACAAAAATAATCCTTTACTTTTGTTTTTCTTATTTAAGCATTTCAAAAAATCAAAAAGAATTTGTTGCATTTAGTTATGCATCTTAGTTTGGTAATTGTAGTGTAGGTTGTCTTTTTAAAAAAGAAAAGAGTTATTTTTCAAAGTTCCTTTCTTAGGATCTTGAAATACTATTTTGAGAAGTTTGCAATCACAAATATTTACAAGTCGTTTCCTTAAATTTGAAGTATCTAGTTTTTCTTTTTCATAAATACTCTAAAGTTTTCTTCTCTTTCGTCTCCTCCAAACATCACAAGTTGCACATTCATATCCTTTGAGTTAATCAATCCAATAATAAAATCAACGTTTAACTTAAAATCTATTAGACTTTTTTGTTTGTAGGGTTCACCAACTAGTCTAGGCTTTAGGGCCTTGAAATAGGCATGAAGAGGAAACTCTTCAAGGCCATCTAAACAAACATTGGAGTCTGTGATAGGTAGTGTCAAAAGTCCAGTGTCGTAAGAGTCAGTCAAGACCCCCCTCTAACACATGGACCAAACATGAGGTCATGTAAGGAAGGGTAGAGGAGATAACCCCTCCAAAGTCAGACCAAGCATAGTGGGGGTTGTATATTGAGGATATTTCTCGAGAATCACACTGTTCGCATTTGACTACGGAGCCTTATGGACCTCGAATACGTTTGAGATCCTTAGTTGTATTTCAGACCAATTGCCTTCGGTACCCTTGAAGGGAATCATAATTTTTTATCCTGCTCATTACGGTCAGCTCGACTATCGACTATACCTGCCTGGTGACTGACTGTGAGTTGGAAACCTAGTTGCCTATTTTTATGGACTTACACAGGTGATTACGGGGGTATACCGCGATACCTAGGGAAGACGTCGGATCACGCTTTACAGAGTATATCTAGAGGGTCTTTCTGTGTTTGAGTTACACTTGCACCGATAAGTTCCTCTAGTGTCAATTAGCGTAATGTTCTTCCCGCTAGTTAGTTTTCTGCTAGATTTGCCTTTAGGAACTTTTAGTTTGTGCTCTCTATTTTGCGCTAGCTAAACCTTATAGTTTCAGCTAATCATTTCACAAGGTGGAATATCAACAACTCCGCCATTTGCGTAGGATTCAGGGGCTATCGTAGGTTACTTTGGAGCCACCTCTTCCACTGTTGAGGCATAGGATAAATCCAGAAGGCTCATTCGAAGCTACCAGGCCACAAGAAACTGTACTCAAGCTAGCTCCAAAAGAAGACTTTTCCGCACCGGAGGAATCCATTATTTATGACCTCAATACTGAAGGTTTCAGGCCAGTAAATCCTTTGATCACCGACTTATCAACACTACTTCTAATTCAAATATTCCCTCCCAAGGTGAATTCTCTTGAACGATAGTTTATTCAGCGAGAGACGATGGAAGAAAATCCTGCTACTTCATCAGGGAGTCCTCATACTCTTATTTTGGTTGTTGTAGGAGGGGGTGTTGTACCTCATCCCCCACCTCTACCTGTCAATACTATGACTATCCAATCATCCACTACTTTGGTTAATGGATCACTTCCTTCGACGACCTTGACCACTATTCCCTCCATTCAGAATGCTTTGGGCGCTCCCTTTTCATATGGGATGCCTAGTTTTGAATATAACTCAGTTCTCACCTACTCTAATCTACATGCCCTTAGTATGGGGGAAGGGATCTCTTGTTGGACACACCTACCACACTTAGAGGGGGGGGGTGAATGAGTGTGGGGCTCTTTTTCCCAAAACTTCCCTCTTGCACAAAAACTCATCAATTAGCATTCAACATTTATTC
>JZKD02S1664719.1:543475-559703 GCA_000966675.3 Picea glauca
TAAATGGACTTAGGATGAATAAAAAGAACAATAGGTTAATAGTCACAATTAAACTTGTTAATAATAATAAATTAATTATTAATTAATTAACAATTGAGTTAGCATGTTATTAATTAATCAATTGTTAATTAATTAAGTTAATATTAATACCTAAGTTAGTAACTAGGTTAGTAATTAGTATTAATTAAATATTAAATAAAACAAATTAAAAACAAAAACATAAAAATTAAATAAAAAGAAAATACAAAAAAAAAACAATATAAAAATATAAAACAATTTAAAAAACAAAAAATAAAATATAATAATTAAATATAATAAACAAAATATATATAAAAAACAAAACATATTATAATAAACCTACCTAATATATAAAAAACATTTAAACAAAATATATAACAAAATGCAAAAACGTGAACAATACAAAACACATAAATATTAAAAAACAAAACTTAAAACATTAAATAATCCTAAGTCCTACCCCACTCACCCCCCTCCTACATCACACTCCACTCACTTAAAACGACTTCCGAAACTTATTGGGATGATCTATCCTATTTATGCATATGATTTTAATGTAAAAGGGTTCGACCTGTGGAAAGATTTTTGCCCTTTTTGGCTGTACTGTGGGCCTTGTTATTTCATGAGGTTTCTCTGTAATTTTGGAATGATAAATCAGTGATGGAGGAAATGATTTACATGATTCTCATGTAGAAGTGTTGGTGGTGTGTCCCTTGTCTATTTTTGATTATCTTTCTGCTATCATTCAAGCATTTTCGTTTCTTATTATTGAAAAACAGTTAATGGAGAAGAATTTATGCATGCATACTCTTTGTCTAAATTTTTCAATAATCTTTATGTTTTCCTCTAAAACTCAGTCTATGAATTCTTAACTGCTCATTTGCTCAGTTTTTCCTTCCCCTTTCTTCCTCAAATTAACACCTTTTAAAATTGATTCGATCCAACAGTTGTTACTATCTTTCCCTGTGGAGACATTTACCTCTAGATTTGATTTGATCATTGTCTTATAAACCGACCCCATAGCCCAATGGTGATCTGAAAAACTCGTCAACCACATCCTCATCTAAATATTTTCAAAAACCCCAACCCCATACTTTCATAGCTAGCCTAATATCTATTAAAATAGAGCTATATCATACAGAGAGATCCCTCTCCGAGTCTTGGAGAGCTAGATCCAAGACTCGAAGTGGTTTTGATGTTGCCTCTGTGACTGCCTTACAGCCTTGGGAAAATTACAGAGTGCTAACACCCTCGACACATGTATGGTCCAATACTATCTAAGGTCTAGGCCTATTGGCCCTGCTATAGTGAACTACAGCGTTAGCAAGATGCCTGAATAACTGGACCCAAGTCATGGGAACCCCCACTACATATGGTTGCATATCCAGGGGAAGATCCTCGATCTTGGCCATGGGTACTACATGAGTGAGAGCCGTTAGGTTTCTCTCTACGCATCGTAGCACTCTCTCAGCCTCTCCGGATGGGGGTCCTCTTGTAGTTGGTGGTCCTCCTACTCCTGCTGGTCAGGCCTCTAGTCGAGGACAACGCCTAGACCTAGTGAAGTTAGTTGGTTGAACTGGTCCCACATTTGTATATAACAGATCTTTAATTTAGTACTCTAGCATTAACATAAAAAGGATAATATGTAAAAATTTAAAAATTTCATAAACTTTAAAAGAATGTGTGTTACCTATCTCGCCGCGCTCCTTTCCAGGAGGCATGGGCATGTTGGGATCTCTCAATAAATTGATTCTGGCATATAGATAGTCCTCTATGATGGGAATCTCACGCGCCCACCAGTCAAAAAAATTGTCATCAAACGCCTCATGTGTTCATCATCAATCACAAAAGGTTGGAGGGGTTTAACACTTATTTCATCTTTTTTTTTAGCATTAAAGGAGGTGTACATGGGCTGCCTTTAAGACAGTTGCATATGTACGCGGGATAAGTATTACTTTGCTACGTACATACATAGGCTGAGCATGGAAAGCCCACGTAGACACGGAAGTGACCCTTTTTACAAGGGCGCACACCTCCAAACATAAAATTAAACATGAAAGCAAGAATAAAAATGAAAGAGGGGATGATTTGTACTTACTTGGTCCAAGTGTGTGGGTTTTTCGTCCACCGTAGCTCCTTGAATTCATGTTTTGAGGAAGAGGGTTTTTGACCTTTTTGGTTATTTTCTGAATTGCAATGGTAAAAATGAGTTGTCCACCTCTATTTATTGACTTTTTTGGCCCTTGTTTCCCTAATTTGGTCCCTTTTTTCCCTTTTCTTGACTTGGTAACTACTTAAGTTCTATTTTGAGATATCTTTGGGTTGTTCCGATGAACTTGTTCTTTAGCTGGTAATTTTCTCGAGACGGGTTACACCTATATCATCCCATGGTAAAAGTCATTTTTTCAACTATTTCATATAGGTTAGGTTTTCACCTACTGCATGGTGCATATTGTTGACTTTTCCTCTTTGCCATAGGATCGATCCCACCGAAGGGTGACACAGAACCTTCTCAGTTTCTTTAGAAGTGTCGTAATTAGGTGGTAGAGCCTACCTCTACATGGATTCCCTAGGTAGATCCTTTGCTTCATTTTGGCATCCATGCTGCGAGTTGTATCCATAGGCTTGGGAGTCCCTGTTAGTCTCATCATGATTACGTATTGAAGCCTCATTCTTCTTTCTAGTCACCATTCTTGGATTTACCCATGAGACTCCCTAAAGAGCATGGTTTATTGTCTTACAAGCTCCCTTAAACTTTGAAAGCAATATCTGGCGAGATTTCATTTATTCTTTTCGGTCTCGTCTAGATTACTTGAGAAAAGAATCCCCCCTAGAGTCTTTTTTAAGCCCTTTCTAGACTCTCTAAATATGAAAATATCGTCGAGTGACCTTGTTCCTTTCACACTCACTAATTGGTTCAGAAAGAATATCTATTTGGCATAAGTTTAACCTTTTTTCCAACCATTAGATTTTCTAGGAAAAAGGTACATCTCAGGAGACTTGTCTCACTAGAATAGTTCTCCTAAGTTATATTTTATACTTTTTCGGGCTAAGGAGACTAAACTTAGAAAAAGGTTGTGAGTCCATAGTTAATCTCTTTTCAGACTCCTTAAAATTGAAAACATCACCGAGTGATATTGTCTCAATCACACTCGTTAAAATGGTTTTGAAGATACGTCTTTTTGATATAAGTTTAACCCTTTTTCGAACTGATTGGATTAGTTATGAAAAAGGAACTCCTTGGAGTCCTCTTTTATCATTTTTTCAGACTCTCTAAACGTGAAAAAACCAATGAGATTACCTTCTCTAGTTTCATAAAATTTCACATGGAAGGATTCGTGTTGTGTCATGCTTAATCGCATCGCTTGTCTCATCCTTGCATCTTTGGCCTAATGTTGGCTCCATGTTTCTCTCAACTAAACCTTCAAATCATTCCTTAAATGCAAGCCTTGCAACACTTTTTTCCCTTGCGATTTGAGACCTTAACCCAAGGAGGAATTTTCTCGAGTGTCCTCATCCTGCACATGTGTCCTTGCACTGAGCATCCATATGTTCCATGCGCTTGGAACTTGTTTTCTTGTCTATGACACTCGTTCCTCCTTTGTAACATAGCATTCTTTTATTCTTTTTCAAGCTCGTTAAAAATTTGAAAAAGATAAAAAAAATCAAATATTCCAAAAAGAAGGGAAAGGGATATACACTCTTTTTTCAATAGCAAGATAGTCTCCCTTGGACAAAGCACATCCTTCCATTTGTTTACCAAGCATTGGGATCTAGTATGGCCTTAGGAACTTGTTATCATTACATAGAGTTGTGTCATCCTCCATATGGTTACTCTTCCAAACATATGGAGTGTTTGTGGTGCCTCCTATATCACAAACTTATGTCATTTTTATGTTGCTTGAGTCTCATCATTTTTTGTTCTTTTGTCCAAGGGAAGTTTTATCCAACCTGAGTCGACCATTCTATAGCTTTTCCCTTGAATTTCATAAGTCGGGCATCTCGAGAGTCC
The DNA here is from genome assembly GCA_000966675.3 of Picea glauca. Taxonomy (NCBI): domain Eukaryota; kingdom Viridiplantae; phylum Streptophyta; class Pinopsida; order Pinales; family Pinaceae; genus Picea; species Picea glauca. The sequence continues at coordinate 547,506 of JZKD02S1664719.1, forward strand.
AGTGAAGTTTATATTGAAAATTGATGAAGTTTTGTGCCTAATGATGGAGATCCTCTAGTCTTTTCTCGATGCCATGTCGAAGACCTCAGAGTAGTGAATCTTACACTCCTATTGTACTCCTACCCGAGCTGTTGAAGATATTGAAGTTGTCACTCGAGCTATGAAGTCTTCATCTCCAGCCACAAATGCCAATGCTTCTTGAAGATGCATATTATATTGTAATTAAATATCATCAAATGATTTTGAGATGTAGATCCGTTGTGTATTGCTTGCGGCTACACTTTATATAGACATTTCTATGACATGGATTTGTAGTGTACTTGATTGGTAGTCATCGTTAGTTCATCCCAAGCATGGGTATGCCCACCTTGAAGATATTATCATTGTTTTGCAGATGGCACCTCCCGAACTTTGGTCCTGGGCTCACTCGATTTTGTTGCTTCCCACTAGTAAAGATATTGTAATTTATTTCGGCCATTAGTTTCTCTTCTAACCTCACACATTAGGGGGCATCTCTTATAGTCCAAAAACTCCCTATCTATGCATACATGGCATTGGCCTTTCCACTTACACAATTTTCCAATTTACTGTTGAGGATCCTTCTTTAAAAACTATTTTTTGGAACATGTATGTTCCCTAATGAACTACAACCCATGTACACACATGAGCTGCATACTAGTTAGCTCGCGTACATATGCTAGCTACATCCTAGACAACCCGCGTTTACCTCCAAAAATTGCAAAAAATATAAAATCGCAAGGAATTCAGCGGAGTTTACAATCTATTGAAGGTTTCCCAACCATTTTATCCATTGCAGCCCATCCCCAAACCGAATAACCATCTTTTTCTCATATAAAAAGAGGTCTCGGGGTCCCATTTACAATAACAAGCAAGAGAACAAGTAAACTCTGCCAAAATCCCTTCCCCTTCTTAGCCCAAGTTTTGTAGCCCTTTTTGAGATTTTTCCTCAGCATTCCCCTCTAGCCCTTTCTCCTTATACAACCCTTTCCATTTTCCCAAAATATCAGTTGGTTGTGAGAGGTAATCATGGGAATGATACACTTGGAGAAACAATAGAGGAGCCCAGACCTGGTTTGCGTAGTGTTTTCTGATAAGAAGGTTGTAATCTTTTTTATCTTCGTATTGAATAAAAGAGTTCTTTCCTATCCGAATACATTGTGTCTTTATTATTTTATTGATTAATACATCTATGTATATATCTAAATATTTAAAGTGACAAGTAGAGATTGTATTTTGTAGCATTGTTTGTCTAAGCTTTTGCATGTCATCTTTGGGAGGAGACCCACAATCTAGGAAGCTACAAAGGTGAAAGAGGTCTACACCGGACGTTAGGACTAAAGGTACACTTACTGATCTTCTTTGCTCTCTCTTGTCTTTAAATTTAGATAGTTTTGGGGTAGCTTAGGAATAGAACTGTCTTTTAAGGGAAGTCAGTGCTATGTCTGTACCTCGACCTAGTATAGGGGGATTTTCCCCGCTAGAAGAAATGGTATGGTATGGTATGGTATGCATTGGTATGGTATGGTATGGTATGCATTTCCAATGGTTTGAAAAGGCAATGGAAATGGTATGCATTGGCAACTTTGTGCATTGGAAATGGTATGCATTTCCTTTTCATTGTATGGTATGCATTGGCAATGGTACGGTATGAAATGGTATGCATTGGCAATGGTATGGTATGGTATGGTATGCATTGTATGGTATGGTATACATTTCCTTTCAATTGTATGGTATGGTATGGTATGCATTGCCTAGCCATTGCATACCATACCATTGCTTTGTATGGTATGGTATACCATTTTTGTTATGCATGGTATAATATGCATTTCCTTTCCATTGTATGGGATGCATTGGAAATGGTATGGTATGGTATGGTATGCATTGTATGGTATGGTATGGTATGGTATGGTATACATTGGCAATGGTATGAAAATGAAATGACAACTTTATGCATTGGCAATGGTATGCATTGCCTTTCCATTGTATGGTTACATTGGTATGGTATGGTATGCATTGGCATTGGCATGGTATGGTATGGTATATTGGATACCATTTCCTTGTATGGTATGGTATACCATTTGTGTTATGCATAGTATGGTATGCATTGCCCTGCCATTGTATGGTATGCATTGGAAATGGTATGGTATAGTATGGTATGGTATGCATTGGCAATGATATGCAAAGGCAATGGCAATGGTATGCATTGGCTTGTATGGTATACCATTGCCTTGTATGGTGTGGTATAACATTCATGTTATGCATGATATGATATACATTTCCTTGCCATTGTATGGTATGCATTGGCAATGGTATCGTATGGTATCGTATGGTATGGTATGCATTGTATGGTATGGTATGCATTGGTATGGTATGGTATACATTGGTAATGGTATGCATTGGAAATGGTATGAATATACAATGGCAATGGTATGCATTGGCAATGGTATGTGTTATCGCACAATTTGTACTTGCCTAAAGACAAAGGAAAGTGGAAACTAAATTGGCATAACAAGGAGGATATCCTATCACTGTCACATTAATAGGACACCTCTTTCTATTTAGGAGTAGTATCCCAGGGGAGACGTCCCCAGTGACCTAGGGGTTTGAGAAGGCTAGGGTAAAATTTATAAGAATGTCCCACCCCTCTCACAGGTCACTCTGATCAAAAGTTCTAGGGTTTTATTGAGATGAAGCAAAATATAATTTAAGTGTACCTGCCCAGAAAAAGACAACAAGTAGAAAATAAATGTTGTTTTCAAGTACCATATGATGTCAATGCTTCATAAAACCATGAACTCTTGAAAGATAAACAAACTGATGTAAAATTGAAGAAATATAAATATTTATAACAACAATGTGCATTTAGAAACAGCTACAACAATTATGCCTCAATAGTGCTTCAAAAAATGACAAGAAATGATAGCCTTAAATTGACAAAATGATAGTTGTCAAAAGCAATTATGACAATGTATAATCAAAATTTTAATCTTTCTTTTAGGATGAATTTTTTGTTGTTATAGATGGTTGTAGCAATATTTTGCAACAACAACAAATTAGTTAGTGAGTTAGTCTAATTTAGAGTTAGTAAGGATTAGTAAAAGTCTCAGGGAAGATGTTTTAAGAGTTGTTTGGTCAATCAATCACTTGTAAGGAGTGAACTAGCGCCTTTTAGGATAATGGAGTCAAAGTTTGCAACAACAATTCTTAGAGGAAAAAAAAATGATAATAGGTAATCTAAATGTATGGGTGAGATGATTGAGGTGTTATTAACCTAAGGCCTCAATATCTAAACCCTAGAAGGAAAAAATGATAGAAAGTAGGTAACCCTAGGCCCTAGTGATTTCCTTCTTCCCTAGATCAAGCTTGAAATAAAATATATCAAGCTAATGAAGCAATGCTGCTAGAGTGCTACAAAGGCAGGGCACTAGTGTATTCTTCAAAAGAGATGTTTTCTAGCAAAATAAAGTAGATAGAAAATTATAAGGAAAAAGGATAATAACATATTCCCCTATGGTTTCAAACTAGCAATTTCATAATCTTAGAAATGAACAAGAAAATTTACCATAACCATTCAAAATAAATGAAGAATTGCATATTTACTTACTTCATCAAGATTAATCTAGCAACAAAACCCTAGTTGAAGACTTTCCACCATGAAAATGCCAAAATACACCAAGAATAGCCTCTCCAAGAAGTTGCACACCACTTAATTTTAGCCAAGTACCCTTAAAGAGGGATGAATTTCAGACCTCACACTTGTGTGAGTGAAATATGATAAAAAAATATAAGAGATTTGTCCCTTATTTATACAATAATCATGACCTTTAATTACTATGATACCTGGATTCATTACCTCATGGAGAAAGACCAACCGCTACTTCAGGACCAGGCTGATGGGATGGATACTGCTACTAGTGATAAATGGACTGAACTGAAGAAAAGAGGGCCCCTCTAGGGCCATGATCAAGTAGTCTGGCTCTTGGTACTCCATGTCTAGGACCTTTGGGCCTTGAGAAGTGATCTCCTTAGTTATCCCTAGGTTAGGAGATAACATCTGGCTCCAACTTGGGGACGTGTGCTCACCATAGAGCACATGAGAACCTCGGCATATCTGGTACAAACTGTGCCTGCTAGATCTCAACAAAGGATATTAGTAATCCTTAGGGTGGTGATATCACCCCTTGTTCATATATGATATAATAAACCAATAAAATCATCTCTAGTCTAACATATGATCATGAGCATACATACATACATAATGAAACAAGACAATATGGAAATGAAACTACAACTATGCTAACATGATATGAAAATGGTATATACAATGGATGCAAATGCTTACCTACCTCTACTTACCTATTGTTTGAATGCTAGGTGTAGTCATATAACCAGTGAAACCATCCTAGCAATACCTCATAATACCTGCCTCTATTCTTCATCATAAACCAAAACAATGACAAGTCAAGCAAAAAAATAACATGAGTTAGAGCATGCATCATATCATAGGAAGTTGTAAAGTCTATCTCATGGAGGCGGGAGGGAGGGACAAAATTATGCCAAGTTACACTTCTAGGAAAGTGCTCAATCCATCTAAGAAATGGATAGTGAAAAATCAAAGACTCAAAAGACTGACTCAAAGAGTCTGAAGGTTGGCTACCTTGGACGTCATCACATCCTGAGTTCTGGGAAGGGACTAGCAAGAACCTAGAGGATGACCAAAAAATTTTTGGGGGAAGGTTGGAATACCTAGATAACAAATTTTTTCTTAATGCATTCAACCTACCCTTGAATTCTAAAAGAAGGCTTTTCCGTGGAGAAAAATTAAGACAAGGGACATATTTCTGAACTGCACCCCTAGTGACATAGTGAGGTAAAGTAATCGAAGGAGGCTGGAAAACCTTGTCACAAGTACCCTACTTTAGGTAAGCAATGTCCTCACCCTTATCAACATCTGAGCACAACGGTGGTTGATAATATTCTTCATGGAATAAATCCAAGTGCTCAAAGGAATAATCATCAAAATCCTCAAGGTACGACCGAAAATGATCAGGAAAACATAGAACTAGGTCACCCTTGGCCTCTTGGAAAACATCTACAACTACATCATCTCCTTGTTGCCAAATGTCAAAATTAGTAGTAACCTCATATGATAGTTGTAAAGGAAACATTTGGAACTGACCCTCAATGTCATAAATGGGATCCCCATCGTACCCAATCACATCCCATTTATGTTTCCCAATGTGTATGAACTCATAAATATTATCAACCATGTCATTACCTTCATCATAACACAAAGGGATTAAAACATCCAAGGGATCCTATAACCGTTCTTCACTTTACAAATCAAAAAATAAAGCATCTTCAAAATCTTGGAAAGGGAAACAACTTACCATATTCACTTCTTGATGTGTAGGACCATCGAATATGTGGATGACTTCATCAAATGAAAAAGTAAGAATCGGTGCTTTGTCCTCATGGCTTTCCCCTACATCTTTAGCTTCATAATACAGAGGGTCTAACTTGTCCAAGGATTCCCTTTCTTCTTCACCTTTTGAATCATAGAATAAGGTATCATCAAAAACCTAAAAAGGAAAGTGACTAACCTCATCCTCTTCTTTTTGTGCAAGAGGAATATGATCTCGGATATCTTCATCAGAGGGAGGAGCACACATTAATACTTCATCATCATGTTTGATATATTCAAGCTCTCACTCTTCAACCAGTTCTTCATTATCCTCGGTAGAAGAATGAGTAAATTATTTCTCTTCCTCATGGGATTGGAAACCTTCATTAGGATCCCTCTCCTCAACCTCTTGTTGGTCGATGACTTGTTCCCTTCTTTCATGGAATTTACTAACAAATATTTCAAGGGAAACTAATCTCTCCAGACTAAGAGTATCTGAGGTATCTTTGGGGTCATCAAAATGATTTATGGAGTAAATGGGTGTTCTCCCTTGAACAGGGAGATATTTTCCTCAATTTGTATAGCCATGTGATAAGCTTCTTGGATTGTTCTTGGCCCTTTTTTACTGAGGAGAAACCGTAATTTCACTAAGAGTGCATTGGTATAGAGGTAAACAAGGCACTTGTCTTTAAGACGATGGCTTTTGGGGATTTGTTGTAGCAAATTATCAAAATTGGTATGGAATTATTTGACAGTCTCATTCTTAGTTTGTTTCATGTACTTGAGTATTTTTATTAGGATGTGGATATCTTCTAATTTAATACCCCATTTCTCTAGAAAGGTTTCTTCTAATTGGTCCATAGATGTGATGCTAGCATCACGCAGATCATCATACCATTTCCTAGCATTGCCATGAAGAGTGGAAGAGAAATGTTTCATTGCCAAATATTCAACATCATCACGGATAGGGTGGAGTGGAAAGAAATCCCAAAAATTACCCATGTGATCTTTGGCCCTAACTCCATCATTACCAATGAATCTAGGGAGCCAATTTTCATACCTCAGAGGCATTTGTCGAGGGAAACCTAAAGTTTCACTCATATCTAGGGGTTTAAAATTACATGGGTCCTATTGAGATGCCATGGTTGGATTTATCATTAGTGGAGTCACCAGATAATCCTTCTAGGGATTATCAAAGGGAAAATAGGGAATCACCCTCAGTGGAGTCGCCAGGTAAGCTTTGAAAAGTGAAAGGTTTTGAGAAAAAGGCTTACCCAAAATTTGTTGTTCGAGGAAAATTGACTCGATGTTCCCCGACAACGACGCCAAAAATGTTATCGAGCAATCTATACTTGCCAAAATCCCAAGGAAAGTGAAACAATATTGGCGTAACAAGGGGGTGACCTATCATTGTCACCTTAATAGGAAACCCCTTTCTGTTTAGGAGTAGGGTAAGACTACCTCAAGGGAGATGTCCCTAGTGACCTAAAGGGCTGGTGAAACTAAAGAAAGGGTACAAAGATAACCCCCCTCTCACTGGTCACTCAAGTCAAAAGGTCTTACTGGGTTTATGTTTTAAGAGATGAAGCAGATGTAATGGATGAAGTGTACTTTCCTGTAACAAGAAAACAAGCAAAAATATGGCAGTTTCAAGTACAAAATTATATTAGTGCTTCAATAAGACAATAAACCAATGAAATATATGCTAGCTGATATAAAATTGCAGCAAAATGAAAGTTTACAACAACAAGAGGTATTTTGTAACAGTTGCAAGAAATATGCCTCAAAATTGCTTGAAAAGACATTGAAAAGATATCATTTACTAGGCAAAATGATAATCAAATGTCATAAGCAATTTTAGAAGTGTTTAGCTAGCATTCAAGGTACATTATGTAGAAAATTTTCTGCTTTAAGATGGTTGTGGTAGTGATTATAAAAACAACAAGTTAAAAGTTAGTGTTCCTAGAATAAGTTAGCAAACTAGTCAGGTTAGTAGGATAGAAAATGAAGTTTGAGTGTAGGTTGACCTCTCAAGAGGGAAGAGGTGAAGATTGGTGCCTCTATGGGGGTAATGGAGTCAAGAGGTGGCATCATTTTCTTGGAGGAAACAAAAACCATGATATTGCTGATCTAAGTAAAGCATGAACTTAGAAAGAGTAGTACCTTAAGTCTTCCTAGAATCCAATCTTTGAGAAGGTAAGCTAACTAGGGTGTAGGCTCTTCTAGGCCCTAGTGCTTCCTTCTTCTTAGACTTATTAGAAATTAAATTTATATTCAACCAAAATTAATCAAGACCTCTAAGGTGCTAGCATCTTAGGGCTTTAGAGGTTTGAAAATATAAACCAATTAGGCAAATTCTAGCAAATACAAAGTGAAGAAGTAGTATCTTAAGTTATTCACTTGTAGGGTTTATCAAGCATGCAATTTCATAATCTTTATAATGAGAAAGAAAATGTACTATAACCATTCAAAAGTAATGAAAAAAAGAAAATTTACTTACTTCACCAAGAATAATCATGCATGAAAACACTAGATTACCAAATGACTTCACCAAAATTGATCCAAGTTGCAAAATATAGCTTCCAAGACAAGTGTGCCTTCCTTATTTCAACCAAAGACACCCCAAATAGGGAGAAAATTTCAGTCCTCTTCTCTTGTGTGAGAAGTTGTTATATTAAAATGAGAGTACTTTATCTTTATTTATACAAAACTTTGACCTTCAATTAATTTTAGGTCAAAATTAAGGCCGACCTAGCCAATTTACAATAAAATCCAATTTTAACATAATAAAAATTAATTAGCATCTAAAAACATCTCCAAGGGTGACATCATGCCCTTCTAGGGTGATGTTGAGTCCTAAAGGTGGAACATTAAGCCTAAAATGTAGGGCGCTTGGCCTCCAAAGGCCCTAGATGATGACCACACATGCCACCAGGCTCATAACTACCTCCAAAATGAAAACCCTAGCTCTGGATGACATCCAGGGTCATGATGGTGACGTCCAGAGCCCTCAAGGGCCAACATCCATATGAAATAGCAAGGTCCCCGTGGGTCTAGGTCTGCTAGGGTGCCTCCAAAGGAAACGTCCTTCTTTTTCTCAGTGAAAACCTTCAGTTTCGTTCTACCCCTAGCTAAGGTTGCAACATCCATTTGTGGGATTTAATCCCTCATGAAGGTCCGAGCTAATCATTCCCTCATGTGTACCTGTCCACCGGGAAAGGTCCTATAGCAACAAAAATTACACCCTCCAGGGGTTCATAAGTCATAGGGATCATAGCATATAAATCACATCCAATAATTAAATTACCCAAACATGTGCATCGAACCCCCCTTAACCCAGACAAATGCTCAAAGATGTTATGCAATTTAACAAGTTAGGCTTGGATAAGGTCTCAGGGTGTCCTATTGGGATAACCTCCCTTAAGTTTGGGGTGTTTCTCAGGTGGGATCTAATCCAAGTCATGTAAGTTTATGAGGTGGCATGGGGTAAGTATTTGGGCATGGGGTGCATGTAATAATAGGGAAATGCAAAGCCTTACCTATGGGTTCCTTTGTAGAGGGAGAGTTGCACCTTGTCATAAATGCAATTGTTTCCTATCCCATTCATTTCCTTTTATTCTTAGCTTTAATTCTTTTGATCTTTTTCTTTTGTTCTTCAAGGGAAAAGTTGAGGGCCACTATCTTGGCTTGATGACTAGAGGTGACAGCGTTATCCACAAACATTTGACGGAAATGAGAAGGTTGGCTCGTGATGAGACCCCCTTTCTCTTAGCTATGCCACCAAGAGACACTACCCTATTTTGATGGCCAGATAAGTGGTAGTGTCATACTGCTACAAGCCCATGGTCATAATAGGTTGGCTCGTGATGATACCTCCTATCCATCAACTAGTTTCTTGAGTGTTTATGTATCTTATGGTTCCCCTTTTCTTACTGGGAAGATTTTCACTGGTTTCTCAGGATCCTTGGGTGAAGCATATCAAAGGTTTAAACATTGGCTTTTAAGTCTTACCAACTACTTTTACCCTCTAGGCCTTTAGCCCCTTCTTCCCACAAGGCAAGGTACAACCCTTCCTAGGGTATCCAATCCGAATGCCCAAACAAGGATAGGGGAGATGGAAGGAATAAATATGGAAAGTGGTAAGTATGGAGGGATAGAAGATGACTTTTCATAGATCCACCCAGTGGCAACCCATCCTAAAGGGAAATCAACTTACTAGGGCAGCATGTCACCCCTCCAGGTATGAACGAGGCAAAGAACATAATTTCTAAGCAAGCGTCATGAAATGAAGAAGGATTCAATACAACATATTCAAGCGCTTCAAAAATCAGAGTGATACATACCATGATACCCGGGCACATTACCTCATGGAGAAATACCAACCGCTACTTCAGGATCAGGCTGGTGGGATGGATACTACTGCTGGTTGTGGTGAACCAAGCCAGTTCACCAGGTAAATACCCAATGTAGGTAAGAAAATAGGTTATAATCCATAAAGGATAATATATTAAATAATGTATATGAATATGAGATGATGACATACAATAAGAATGAGGGCCTTATATACCCACGCAAGGGTGCCCTTCCATGAAGAGATGTGACCTTTCATTGGGAAGGTGTCTCTTCATTAATTATTCATTAACTACTATAATGTATTTATATTTATTATTATATATTATGTTTATAACATTGCCTTCCCCTTAAAAATGCTTTGTCCTCAAAGCATACTTATGGAAGACTTTTCTCTTGCTCTGGCTTGTAGTATCATCTCCTTATTCTTTATTCCTGAATTAGTGATCATTGAGGACTTGAAACGATAAGATCTTCTAAGCGCTATGTAGAACCATCCAATTGTAAGGGAGACTGCCCACCTTAAATCGATCTTCCACACAATGGGGATTTTATGGGTTTCTTGTAGAAAATTTGATGTATTTTGAGTCCCATGATAACTTCTACCTTGAGCATCATTTGTAATGGAGGTAATAATTTTTGACATATTTGTCATTTGTTTCTATGGATACATTGATTGGTTGAAGTATCAATTTTTGTGATTAGGATGTCTATAAGGCATCCTTGCAACTTGATCTTTACTTTGTGTACTTGTAGCTTCTTCTTGATTAACACTTGGAATTGAGTCTTCTTTATAGCCCTGTCTTGTTTCTACTTCGACATGTGAATACCTCTTTACATCAACTGAATCCTTTTTAGTTGTAAGGTTAATTGGGTCTATATTAATTTCTTTATCCACCATCAAGTTTTTTCCATTTGAAGACTTTTGTAGATCCATAGGTTCAGTCATTGTCTCTTTATCTACCAATGATTCTTTATTGATAAGTTGTTCTAACTTGTCCTCTACTGTCTTCTTATAACTCTTTATCTTCTTAATCTGGGTGAGTAAACTTTGACTATGGATTTTTAAACAAAAATTCTCTTCATCTTTCTCTGATAATTTCTTGATAAGATTTTGATTATATTGTTCTAACTTTTAATTTTGATCTTTTAGGTGAGAGATTTCTTGATTTCGTTCTAGTAAGGTCTTGTCATATTTTTTTATCTCGTCTTTAATTTGTGCATGCAACTCCTCATTACATTTTTCTTGGAAAGAATACAATTTATTCTTAAGTTTCTCCGTGACAACTTCATTTTGTAAATTTCTATTGGTCTCTTTATAATATTCTAGTTCGTCTTCCAATTTCTTGTAGTCATTTTGATATTCTATTAGAATAAATGGTTTTTGATAATTTGTGAATTTAAAATTTTGATTTCTAAAGGATTCTTGAAAATTAAACAACATTGCACAAAATGGACATTTTGTTAAAAATGTAGGATTATTTATAGTTGTCATAGTTCACTTAGTACTTCTTCCAAAGTAAGTAAATGGGAAGATCTTCAAATAAAATTTAATAATAACTCTTTAAACTTTATCACTTTCCCTTTTAATATTCTTAAAATCCTTTTCATATACTTTCTTTTTCCACTTATAAATACTTCACCAATTAAAAATTTTAAATATCTTAGGAGACTTTAAACACTGTTGGACAAGTTGAACAATTGAGAGGGGGGGGGTGTGAATCAGTTGTATACACAATAAAACTTTTATCTCTTTAACATAGATTATTTCTTTAATGAAACTTAAAACCTACTAAATATTTTGTCTCAGTGAAAATGAATCAGTAACCATCAATCACGTGAAATGGATAGAGACACAAAATATTTATGAGGAAACCCATAAAGGGAAAAACCTCTTATTCTTCTTTTGGATGTAAAGAAAGAAATCTACTTCAGTTACATCATATTTTATCTGAGCAACTACTCAGATGAGGTTACTACCTCTTTTTCTTCAGCACCTACTGAAATACAACTTCTACTGCTTGAGTGCAAGTTTCAACTTGCAATGACATGGTTAGTCTCCCTAGCTCCTCCCTTCCTCATTATGTACTAGATTCAACCTGTTGTTCCTTTCAACCAACACACATCCTCTGCATTTCATCTCTTGCACTCCATCTTCTTCTTCCCACATGAATCACCCTCAACAGTAGCAACAATCTCCTCTTTGTTCTGCGTTTTTATATTCTATGTGCAACACCTGCTTCCACTACGCAATACCTCTGCATCCTCTTTACAGAGTCACTATTCCTTATAACTGTAAAGATAACTTGCAGTTGTTACCCATGATTTTGGTCGTCATGATGATGTATTGATGATGGTGTACTCAGGCTCTTCATAAGAACTTTCTCCTGAGAAAAGTTACTTTCATCTCTTCCCAGAAAACT
>JZKD02S1664719.1:560610-587315 GCA_000966675.3 Picea glauca
TGATGGTGTACTCAGGCTCTTCATAAGAACTTTCTCCTGAGAAAAGTTACTTTCATCTCTTCCCAGAAAACTCATTTTTGAAGAAGGTTCGCAGGCTGCTAATATATTTGGCTGCAAGAATGACCCATTCTCCAAGGCTGCCTTAAGCTAGGGTGTAAACTTCTCGCACTGTGTTGAACAGCTAGGGTGCGAACTCTTCCTAAAGAAAGGAAAAAGATGAATTCTCGAAGCTTCTAGAAGGGAATCTTCTAGAAGAATGGGTTGGCATTCGAATGGTTATCCTAGTACTGGATTCCCTGATATTTTGGGATCACTCTTATCCAAGTAACTAATTCATTCTCTCCTATATATTGAGAGAATTCTCATGGAAAAGGTTAAGCAAGATTCATTGGAGAATTGGTGAAAGAATTGTGTGAAGGACTAAAGCTTGAACAACAGCTTGGAGACTCCAGCAAGTCTATCTTAAGGAGTTGATCTTCTTCATGCAAGGATTGAGCAAGTGTGTGTGTCGGAGCCAAGGGCCATCGAAAGGAATTTTGTGACATCAAGGCTCAGGTTGTAATCTTTACTTTTCATTAATATGATACAATGGCATGTCCCTTTCCCATAAAGCTATTTCTACTTTATTGTGTAATTCCTTGATCATACACATAGGTTAACTATTGAATATATTGAGTTGTCTTCACTTTGGTTGGTTTGTGTTGTCTTGGTCTTGGATGAACGAGAGCACTGGAGTGAAGTGGGAGCAACAAATACCATAGGAAGCGATAATAAGATATGTTATTTGTTCTTGCCTCCTAGTTAATTCAATGGTCAAAACCTAAGGAAAGAGTCATGTCCTGTCTTGCTTTGTTCTAGATCTAGGTGGATCTAGGGAGATCTGTTAGTGTCTGCACATACCAATTAATCCAATAACAACAGTCCATAGTCACTTATTTGTTTTGCATCTCTTCGTCATGTCGAGACCTTTCTTGATCATCATTGCAACTCTTCATCTTCCCTGGCAGTTATGTTTCCTTTGAGATCATCATTAGTGCCTATTATGCTAAGATTACTTAGCCTCTCTGGTAGTCCCATACCTTGACATATTTCCATCTGTCGATTATCTCTATGATCAGTCTTCATTCCACTAGATATTACAGTCAGTCGTCTTTGGCTCCTCTGGCTTTCAAGCCCCTTCCTTCTCGTGACCACTGGTTGTGTCCAAGTTCCTAACCAACAACCATTTTATGATTTCGTGTTTCAGGTGATTCTACCATGAGTCTCCTTGACTCTTCCAACTCCCGACTCGCAAAATGGAGCCTAGCAATATGCTAGATCCTCCCTTAAACCCTCGATGATATGACCTCCGGCTTTGACCAAGGGCCAAGCACTGGGTTGCTTCGCGATTTTGCATTTCGCGTTTCGTGATATTCTGCTGTGAGTTTCCTTGTTTCTCCCACCTCGCAAAATTTTGAACTCTGAAATGGATCTTGACTGGGCTAGCTCCTTCCTTTATATTCTTTGATGATGTGACCTTGGCTATGAACAAGGGCCAAGCAATAGGGGCACGTCGTGATTTCGTATATTGTGAACTCCTGTTGTGATTTTCCTCCAAACTCCCGATACGCGAAACTCCGAAATGAATTCATATCAGATCAACAGTCGAGGTCTCTCCCTCTGATCAATGGCTGCAATCAATATCATTGAATCTGACATCATCCTTCCTTTGCTTTTTCCTGGAGTCAACAATCCATTGAAATGATGAAACAACTTGACACTTGTCGTTGTTTGATCGCGCCATGTGTCCTTACTGACGTAGACTGCCACCTATCCTTGCTGACATGGTCTGATTTTGTGGTCTGCCACTGTCCTTGCTGATGTTGATATCCTCTAGTGGCACATGTTCCTCTCCTGGATCTGACGGCCCAGATTAGTCCTCGATCCAACGATCAATATCTCCTCTTTGTGAACTCGGACTTCATATCAGATCAATGGTCCATATCCTCTGTGATCCAATGACTCATATCATTTCATGACTTCACATATCGCGAGTTCCTACAACTCTCAACTTTGACTTCTCCATCTTGTGAGTCAGTGAAATGTTGATCTCTCGCCATGTGTCCTCTGGATCTAATGACCCAGATCATTTCGCGACTTCGTATATCACAAGTTCCTGCAACTCTTACCTTTGAATTCTCCAGTTCACGAGTCATCAAAATGTTGATCTCTCACCATGTTTCCTCTGGATCCAACGACCCAGATCATTTTTCAACTTCGCATATCATGAGTTTCTGTAACTCTTACCTTTGACCTCTCTAGTTCACGATTCAGTGAAATGTTTATCTCTCTCCACGTGTCCTCTAGATCCAACGGTTCAAATCTCATCGCAATTTCGCATTTCACGGAGTTGGAGGATGGCTCTCGGCTATTATCCTCTTTGCAGTTATTCTGGATCCGACGACTGTTGGTCCTCGGCATTTAGATCCAACGACTGAGGAATAATCTCCTCCTTTGCGTGCTCCTCCTCCTGAGCTTACGTATCATTCCGAATTGGGAGAATTTGTAAGTGTGAAAGGCATCGACCTTTGATCCTTCTGTGAGTCCTGATGACTTGGACCTCGTCAGCGCTTCTCAAAATTCCATCTCTCTTGAGATTTATCATCTCTGCATACCGTCCACTACTGTTCTTGCCATCAATGACTATCCATGCCTGTAAACATGCCAGCAAACTCCCCCTTTGGCATTGATGGCAACCTTGAACGACTGTATTTTTATACTTAGATATCCAACTGTGGCATCCAGACCACTCCTTTTCTCCCCCTTTGACATCGATGGCAAAGGATCAAGCATACTCCCCCTAACAGAAATACCAGGAAATACCAGAATAAATATCACCTGTACAATAGCTGAAACAATACCAACTCGTCCTATTAAAAGGACACTAATTTGTTGAAACTGTAACCAACCAATAAAAAGTATTGGAGAGGACCCAAAAAGCTAATAACAGAGTTGAAATATGTGCCATCGAATTCGGCAAACCTAATTAAAGAGAGAGATAATTATAGAAGGCAAACCCCCAAATGAT
This sequence comes from Picea glauca, assembly GCA_000966675.3. Taxonomy (NCBI): domain Eukaryota; kingdom Viridiplantae; phylum Streptophyta; class Pinopsida; order Pinales; family Pinaceae; genus Picea; species Picea glauca. The sequence continues at coordinate 563,678 of JZKD02S1664719.1, forward strand.
ACCTGAGACTTTCAAATTGCATTTTGGGTAAGGACTTAGTAAAGATATGACACAGGCCCCCCCTTCTCTCTAAGGGTTTCATGACCTCCTGACCTTAGGATCTTCTCAATACTAGAATGAACCTGTTAGCGATCAAAAATGCACCGGCATTTTTGAAAGAATGATGCCTAATATTGTAGTGAAATTTTTGATAGCTTCCCAAGATCCAAATGCAGATCTGAAAGCACCATTGGAAAGTTCAGGATTTGTAGATGTCGGTCGACTATTTAAGCATGAAAAATGGACTCTCCATGACTGAGAAATTTGATTTGGAAAAAATTTGTGCTTTCACCAGCGCAAAAGGCAGAATTATAACTAGTTAGTTGTTGAAAGCTCCGCCTTTCAACAGCTAAGCAACAGATTTTCGGGTAAGTTAGCTGTTGAAAGCCTGTCACAGCCAGAATAGACAAATTTTCACCCAGATCAGGTTTTTGTGGGTTTGAATGGTTTGAATTCTTCTTCAATAAGCTGGTTATGAATTATCAAATCAAAATCTGAAGGCCATTCTTGGAAATGAAAGTCAAAAGGGAATTTTTTGACTAGATTTGGTGATTTTCAAGGGAAAAATGATAGGAATTTTTGGCACACATCATCAAATTCGAATTCCACTTTCAAAGGAACAGATCAAAGAGCCTTGGAAGTCTAGACTACACTTCATCAACTTTCAACCAATGTTTGAAGACCAAAAGATAGAGGTTGACCTCATCTTGAGGATCTCCTCTTATCTTTTCTGAATCAGTTTTGACTTTCTATTTTTAGAATATCAGATCCACTGTTTTAGGATCTGAAAACTGATTGTAATAGGCTATAAATGCCTCTTTTTTCTAAGAGACAAGGGTTCAATTTTGGATAATTTTTTGGCTATTGTACTAAGACACTTATTTTTCAATACAGAATCAGTCTTCTTTTGTTGTTAATGACATATTTCCTCTTCTATTCCATGTTTTGTACTTTATTTAAGTTTAGCTTAGCTATTAAGAACTGTCATCTTCTTATTTAGCTCATAAACTTGAACTAAAGGAATCCTTGCTGGCTTGTATGATCCTACACACTGTTGTACTTGATTATCTAGATCATCTTTCTCCATACCTTTTGATATTACTCTGTCTTTTCATTGATTCCTAAAAGCACTTTTTCATTCGATTGCATTGTGAGTTGTCTTCCCATTAGATATTCTCAGTTATCCCATTGATCCACACTTTCATTATTCATGATTTCTTAAGTTACCAAGCATCCTTAGCCTACAACCCTAAGGAGTTTCTTGGAGTGATAACAAAATGGCGCCATTGCCAGGGAGAGGAGATTGAAGCTCAGCTTCCTTGGGAGATGACACAAGATCTAGCTTTGATGATAGACAAAGCCCGTACACTATTTTGGTTGTAATCATCTATCTGGCGACTCCATGAAGGACGAATTCAGTGGCAACTCCATGAAGGAAGGATCTGTTGGCGACTCCACTCGTATATAAATGAATCACATCTTAGCAAAAAGGTATGCGTTTTGCAATTTCTCAAGTATTTTTGGTTACCCTCATCCAGTACCTACTAGAGATGGATGGGAACGTAGTATCCCTAGATTTTTTGGAGAGAAGTGGGAAGTACCAGCTGAGCATTTGCTGGATTTCCATGACTTCATTGACAGGCTTGAAATTGTACATGAAGATGTTCAAATTAAGTTGTTCAAATTTTCTTTAGAGGGAATTGCACTTGACTAGTGCCAGTCTCTTCCAGATGCAAGTGTCTACTCTTTGGCTGATTTTCATGCTGCCTTCCATGTATTTTGTAAAGACCATTTTTCGGATGACCTTCTCTATCCTGAATGCTGTCATGATTTCAATTTGTTGAATAAGAAATCAGATAGTTATGTGAAATATGCTATAGCAGGAGATGCTTCTCATCATGACCAAGATATTGATGATCTATAGGATGATGGCCATAATATATATGTTTTAAACAGTACACCAAATACATCCACTATCTTAGATTGTTATCAAGATCATATTGCCTCTTTTAAAAACTTAAGAAGTGAAGAGAAAATTGACAAGACAACAAGTGATAGTTTCAGATATGCAGAGGATCATGAGGGCAGCCTACAGTTTCAAGATTTGCAGAGACTAGAAACTTGCAGCAGACGTGAAGAAAACCAAAAAGAATTACATCAGCAGTACATCGTGCATGTTTCTTTGATCGAAGTAGAGTAGTTTATAGTTGACATGGATATCAGTGGAAGCCATCGACAACAGCATGTCAATCTTCAGTTGGAACAACTGCTTAAAGAGGTATTCCTTGCATTGTTAATGACCCTATCGCTGATTATTTAGATTCTATGAGCAACATAAACCCAAGGATATTTTTGTCAGAAGAAGATTGTTTTTATCATCTATTTAAACCTTTTTTCTGCATGATATGGCTTCCATTGTTGTTCAATTCAAGATCAAGCATGATATCAGTAAATCAGTTTCTTACTTGGCTACATTGGAAATTCAGTTTTACTTGATCAATCTGCCTCTACTGGTTAGAGTAGGAATAGATAGAAAAATAAGCTCGTCCTACGAGCATGTAGATCGCTTTCAGTTATTTTTGAATAAGCAGAGAATTACAAAGTAGGGCAGACATGAATAAGGAAAGGAGGAAAATGACTTGCAAACTTAGAAAAGAACCGAGTTCATTCGTTGAGAATAACAGTATTAGTTGATGTTTAGAATGGCCAACCCTTATCTGATAGAAAGATTCCATATTTTCCACATACTTCCATCAATTTAGAAGAGAATGAAACATCCAGCCCATATGGCATAATCAGAAAGAGAGAAACAGTCACAGCTGCTTAGGATAGTGGAAGATCAAAAGTTGATGTTGTAAATGTTCAGAGGATGCTTCTAGTGAGGACAGTTCATCCATATGAGAATAAATTAACTGCTGACTATATTGAAACACAAGAGTGTCTTAAAAAGAGCATTTCATAATGGAATTCGCGGGTTGAAGATCCATTGCCTGATGCATTGCGAGTTGTTGAAGGTCAATTGGCTATGAAAGAAAGTGTTCCTTTGGCTGCTCTTGTAAGATGGAATTGAACAATTAGAAAATTCAACCAATGAAATTGACATAAATTTATTACAGAAGACTCACAATGAGAAGGATAACTAGGCCCATGTTTGGAGAAAAAAGGAGTTGAAGGCATCTTTTTTGGAGTTTAAAGAGCATATAGGTGTCCAAGCAGCTGACAAAGCTTTGAAAACTAGATGTTACCAGATGCTCTTACTTAGAAGAGCTGCCGGGTGTTGAACATTTGTGTTCGCTGGAGAAGTTGAAGGCATCTGGCTGTGGGAAGTTGAAGATCATACAGGTGTGTCATCAGCTCACAGAGCTTTGAGAACTAGACGTTTCTGGATGCTTTGAATTAGAAGAACTGCGACGTGTTGACTTAGAAGCTCTGTCAGGTGTTGAACATTTCAGTTCATTGGAGGAGTTAGCATTGGGTTGTGGGAAGTTAAAGAGCATACAGGTGTCCGAGCAGCTGACATAGCTTCGCGAACTAGACGTTTCTGGATGCTTTGAATTAGAAGCACTGTCGGGTGTTAAACATCTGAGGTGGACCTGAAGGACAAATTGGCGCTGTAAATATCTCATCCAGACGCACTATCAGAGCTCCAGATCCGTTCAAGGTGGCTGAAGAATGGTCAAAAGTTTTGCAAATTCATCATCCAGATGGTGGGAATCGCGATATATCTGGTAATGGTGTTGGCGTTCTATTTGTTTTTGGGTTTATTCCTTGGAAACAATGTTTTGGAGACCACCGTAATTAAAATATTCTCATGTGTGGCATTTTTTGTGATGGTTCTATTTCTAAGGTGTTCAAACATAGACCCAATAGACAAAAGCTCATTGAAGAATTCTGGAACAAAATTTTCAGGGAATTCTTCCGGGCGTAAGAAGGTTCAGGCACTTCTAGCTCAGTTAGTTGTGAGGTATGTGAAGAAGATGGAGAAGAAGATTCTCCATTCATGTAGTAAGAAGAGATATACGGATCCATGGAAAACCCCAGTTGAACTGGAATCCTATCTGCCTCCTATCCTTATCACTAATGAGGGAATTGCACCAAGGCTTGCTGAGGATGATGTCATATTTTGTTCTCTCTACAACAAAAAGGTGAAAAAGTGTAGCAAACACTGTAGAAGTTGTGATAAGTGTGTGGATGGATTTGATCACCATTGCTGGTGGTTAAAAAACTGTATTGGAAGGAGGAATTACACTACTTTCATGCTCCTTATGGCTTCAATCCTCATTATGCTCACACTGGAGGGAGGTGCAGGACTTGCCACATTTATTCACTGCTTTGCAAATCGAAGAGGCATCATTCATGAACTCTAGTTTAGGTTTGGAAATAGATTCCCAAGAGGGGATTTTGCAGCTATTGTGGCTTTCCTTATTTTAGTTTCAGTGTATGCCTGTGCAGCCCTAGGACAAATTTTTTTTTTCTTCCATATAGTCTTAATAAAGAAGGGAATCAGAACATATGACTACATTCTAGCCATGAGAGAAGAATGCAACAAAGAAGATTTCTTGTATGGATCCGATCTTAGCGCACCGTCATCTCTAGCTAGCTCAGAAGAAAGTTTTGGCAGTGCCTCACCTAAGTCTAATTTTCTTGCGAGATTCAAATGCCTCTATAAGGCATCTGCATTGCATCAGGAAGATTCAAAAGAGTCAATACGCTTATCTCTCGGGCATGATTTGGAATCTGCATTGCCTAAATCCCCAAAACGACCTAAGACATGTATCAGTTCTTGGAGACTGATAAAGTTGACCACAGATGAAGCATTGAAAGAAGCAGGTCAGGCATTGTTTGCTTCCATTCCTCAGTTTCCTATTACACATGGGATCAAATGCAATGATCTTTACGCCTTCAACATTGGATGCTATATTATTTGGGCTATTGTAGCTGGAATTGGATATGCTGTTGATTATCTAAAATCTCACAACTTGAAATATCTTGTTAACCAAGTTTTAATGTGGTTCATGATTGTTGTGAAAAGTTTTGTTCTATTGTCACTGTGGATCTTTGTCATCCATGTTCTTATTGGACTATTATTTGAGCTATTGGTGATAGTTCCTTTACGTGTACCTGTCAATGAAATCCCGGTGTTCCTTCTCTATCGAGATTGGGCTTTGGGACTCATATTTCTCAAGATCTAGACAAGACTGATAATGCTAAGTCAAATGGCACCATTGGTAGATCAATATACTATAATTAATGAATAGGATGTGATCCTGCATATCACTTCCTTATAGAGTTACAGGGAAAGGAGCAGAATGTTGATTTTTTAAATTACGACAGAGACATGCCCATCAGCAACAAAGAAGGGATGTCAATCATGATTCTCTTAATGGAGTAATCTAACGGCATAAATTCTGAGAACATGCTATGACAGTCAACAAGCAAATGCCATGGCAACTAAAATTTATAAGGAGCGCCTGAAACATCCACACCAAAGAGATGGGAATTCACCTAGACAGCTTCTTGATACAAACAGAACTGCTCTGCTCAAAGCTGTATCTAATCCTTCTGGGGTGTTACTGTAGCGTAGCAACAAGTTCAAGCTTGATCTCAACAGATGGGTGTTAATTCCCAGGAAAACAAGAATGATGTTAATGTAGTTTTGAATAAAAGGTCCCTTATCACAGATCCATCTCTTTTTGGACTCCCAGGAGCTGTGCAACCGAAATCCAATATATTAAATCCAGGTATGAATCAAGGAGGGATTGCCTACCACGTAAAGGCTGGCCATTAGCTACTATTGATCAGTTTCAATCAAGTTTAGTACAACAAAGGCAAAAATCCCTCATGCAGTCACCTCAACAGCTTCATCAGTTCCAGCTTCTATCTACACAGACCAGATAGTTGGGAATGAAAGTGAACTGCTAACTACAGTACAACATTTACCAGTTGTTTATGTTCCATATGCAACTGAGGACAGTGACACAGGCAGTGCATTAGTTCATATCCTTTGCAGAATGGTACATTTACTACATCTGAAGGCCGTATGGAACTGCAAGAAGATGCAGTAGAAGGAGAGGAGTAGGAGATTAAATGAAAGGCTGCTGTTGATAGAAAGAAGGGAGTTTTCTCTAAGAATCCTTGAAACTAAATGCAACCATGCAGGTAAATAAATCTTTGAAATTTTTATTTTTGACAGTGCTTTGATTTTCGGTGGTTTAGGCAAGCCTAGGAGTGTTCATTAACCACCGAAAGCGGACCCTTTCGGTGGATAAGGTGTTTAAAAATAAATGCGCTTAACCATCGAAAGATGTATCTATCAAATCATTCAAATGTTTTCCCAGATTCAAGATTTTCGGGTTAGAAGGGCACGATATCTTCCTGAAAAAGCTCATTATGAATTATTCCATCAAATCCAAAGGCTATTTTGGGAAAGATCAAGTTTAGAACACTTGGAAGGCTATCTGCACATATCAGAGGATCTAAAAATGCTTTGTATTTGAAGTTGTTGTTGTATTGATACACGATCCAGAAAAGGTTTGCAGAGACATGGTTGCAACCGGCAACACCCTCTGTTGGAGGCTTCACAGCCTAAGTTTTTATTATTACTGCAAACTTATCGGTGGCTTCTTTATGATCATCCACACAATCCAGTGGATTTTTGGTTTACTTTAGTCCTTGATCCTTCTTCTATACCTTATGTAAATGCTAGTGGTGGTGCAACCTGTTTTCCTCATTGTGTTTCTGGAAGGCTGAAATATGCAAACGGTGAAAATATTCATGATGGAAGATAGTTATGGTGGATGTGCCTTTTGACCTCATACTAATAATTGGGAGCACTGTAAGCAGAGAGAGGAGCTTCGTCTAGTAAGCCCTGAGGTCTTTGTACTCTTGCAGGTAATCGAGATTCATCAAGTTTTGATTTTTGTGTAAGTTTTTATTTTTGGTGGTTTAGGCGAGCCCGTGTGTGTGCTCATTAACCACCGAAAAGGCTGAATGAATCCATGGCCCAATACTAAAGGCACAAGGTCTTCTATTTTCTTGGACACCTCACAGGAAGGTATCCATCCCAGTTGGAGCCAGATGTTAGCGATCAAAAACGCACCGACATTTTTGAAAGAATGATGCCTAATCTTGTAGGGAAATTTTTGATCACTTCCTGAGATCCAAATGAAGATATAAAAGCACCATTGGAAATTTCAGGATTTTTAGATGTCGATCGACTATTTAAGCATGCAAAACGGACTCTCCATGACTGAGAAATTTGATTTTCAAAAAAATTGTGCTTTCACCAGCGCAGAAGGAAGAATTATAACTAGTTAGTTGTTGAAAGCTCCGCCTTTCAACAACTAAGGAGCAGATTTTCGGGTAAGTTAGCTGTTGAAAGCCTGTCATGGCCAGAATAGCCAAATTTTCGCCCAGATCAAGTTTTTGTGGGTTTGAATGGTTTGAATTCTTCTTCAATAAGCTGGTTATGAATTATCAAATCAAAATCTGAAGGCCATTCTTGGAAATGAAAGTCAAAAGGGAATTTTTTGAAGCTTAACTTCTTTGGGAGATGACACAAGATCCAGCTTTGATGATAGACAAAGCCCGGACACTATTTTGGTTGTAATCATCTATCTGGTGACTCCATGAAGGACGAATTTAGTGGTGACTCCATGAAGGATGAATCTGTTGGTGACTCCACTGGTATATAAACGAATCAGATCTTAGCAAAAAGGTATGCGTTCTACAATTTCTCAAGTATTTCTGGTTACCCTCATCCAGTACCTACTATAGATGAATGGGAACGTAGTATCCCTAGATTTCGTGGAGAGAAGTGGGAAATACCACCTGATCATTTGCTGGATTTCCATGACTTCATTGACCGGCTTGAAATTGTACATGAAGATTTTCAAATTTAGCTGTTCAAATTTTCTTTAGAGGGAATTGCTCTTGACTGGTGCTAGTCTCTTCCAGATGCAAGTGTCTACTCTTTGGCAGATTTTCATGCTGCCTGCCATGTATTTTGTAAAGACCATTTTTCGGATGACCTTCTCTATCCTGAATGCTATCATGATTTCAATTTGTTGAATAAGAAATCAGATAGTTATGTGAAATATGCTACAGCAGGAGATGTTTCTCATCATGACCAAGATATTGATGATCTACAGGATGATGGCATAGTATAGATGTTTTAAACAGTACACCAAATACATCCACTATCTTATATTGTTATCAAGATCATATTGCCTCTTTTAAAAACTTAAGAAGTGAAGAGCAAATTGACAAGACAACAAGTGACAGTTTTTGATATGCAGAGGATCATGAGGGAAGCCTACAGTTTCAATATTTGCAGAGACTGGAAATTTGCAGCAGACGTGAAGAAGAGCAAAAAGAATTACATCAGTAGTACATCGTGCATGTTTCTTTGATCGAAGTTGAGCATTTTACAGTTGACATGGAGATCAGTGGAAGCCATCGACAGCAGCATGTCAATCTTCAGTTGGAACAACTGCTTAAAGAGGTATTCCTTGATGTTTTTAATGACCCTATCGCTGATTATTTAGATTCTATGAGCAGCATAAACCCAAGGATATTTTTGTCAGAAGAAGATTGTTTTTATCATCTATTTAAACCTTTTTTCTGCATGATATGGCTTCCATTGTTGTTCAAGTCAAGATCAAGCATGATATCAGTAAATCAGTTTCTTACTTGGCTGCATTAGAAATTCAGTTTTACTTGATCAATCTGCCTCTACTGGTTAGAGTAGGAATAGACAGAAAAATAAGCTCATCCTACGAGCATGTAGATCGCTTTCACTTATTGTTTAATAAGCAGAGCATTACAAAGTAGGGCAGACATGAATAAGGAAAGGAGGAAAATGACTTGCAAACTCAGAAAAGAACCAAGTTCATTCGTTGAGAATAACAGTATTAGTTGATGTTCAGAATGGTCAACCCTTATCTGATAGAAAGATTCCAGATTTTCCACATACTTCCATCAATTTAGAAGAGAATGAAACATCCAGCCCATATGGCATAATCAGAAAGGGAGAAACAGTCACAGCTGCTCAGGATAGTGGAAGATAAAAAGATGATGTTTTAAATGTTCAGAGGATGCTTCTAGTGAGGACAGTTCATCCATCTGAGAATAAATTAACTGCTGACTATATTGAAACACAAGAGTGTCTTAAAAAGAGCATTTCATAATGGAATTCACAGGTTGAAGATCCATTGCCTGATGCATTGCGAGTTGCTGAAGGTCAGGTGGCTATGAAAGAAAGTGTTCCTTTGGCTGCTCTTGTAAGATGGAATTGAACAATTAGAAAATTCAACCAATGAAATTGACATAAATTTATTACAGAAGACTCGCAATGATAAGGATAACCAGGCCCATGTTTGGAGAAAAAAGGAGTTGAAGGCATCTTTTTTGGAGTTTAAAGAGCATACAAGTGTCTGAGCAGCTGACAAAGCTTCGAAAACTAGATGTTACCAGATGCTCTTACTTAGAAGAGTTGTCGGGTCTTGAAAATTTGTGTTCGCTGGAGAAGTTGAAGGCATCTGGCTGTGGGAAGTTGAAGATCATACAGGTGTGTCATCAACTCACAGATCTTCGAGAACTAGACGTTTCTGGATGCTTTGAATTAGAAGCACTGCGAGGTGTTGACTTAGAAGCTCTGCCAGGTGTTGAACATTTCAGTTCGTTGGAGGAGTTAGCATTGGGATGTGGGAAGTTGAAGAGCATACAGGTGTCCGAGCAGCTGACACAGCTTTACAGACTAGACGTTTCTGGATGCTTTGAATTAGAAGCGATGTCGGTTGTTAAACATCTGAAGTGGACTTGAAGGACAAATTGGCACCGTAAATCTCTCATCCAGATGAGCTATCAGAGCTCTAGATCCGTTCAAGGTGGCTGAAGAATGGTTGAAAGTTTGGCAAATTCATCATCCAGATGGTGGGAATCACGATATATCTAGTAATGGTGTTGGCATTCTATTTGTTTTTGGGTATATTCCTTGGAAACAATGTTTTGGAGACCACCGTAATTACCATATTCTCGTGTGTGGCATTTTCTATGATGGTTCTATTTCTAAGGTATTCTAGCATAGACCTAATAGAAAAAAGCTCATTGAAGAATTCTGGAACAAAATTTTTAGGGAATTCTTCCGGGCGTAAGAAGGTTCAAGCACTTCTAGCTCAGTTAGTTGTGAGGTATGTGAAGAAGATGGAGAAGAAGATTCTCCATTCATGTATTAAGAGGAGATATACGGATCCATGGAAAACCCCAGTTGAACTGGAATCCTGTCTGCCTCCTATCCTTATCATTAATGAGGGCATTGCGCCAGGGCTTGCTGAGGATGATGTCATATTCTGTTCTCTCTGCAACAAAAAGGTGAAAAAGTGTAGAAAACACTGTAGAAGTTGTGATAAGTGTGTGAATGGATTTGATCACCATTGCCGGTGGTTAAACAACTGTATTGGAAGGAGGAATTACACTACTTTCATGCTCCTTATGGCTTCAATCCTCATTATGCTCACACTGGAGGGAGGTGCAGGACTTGTCGTATTTACTCGTTGCTTTGCAAATCGAAGAGGCATCATTCACGAACTCTAGTTTAGTTTTGGAAATAGATTCCCAAGAGGGGATTTTGCAGCTATTGTGGCTTTCCTTATTTTAGTTTCAGTGTATGCCTATGCATCCCTAGGACAATTTTTTTTTTCTTCCATATAGTCTTAATAAAGAAGGGAATCAGAACATATGACTACATTCTAGCCATGAGAGAAGAATGCAACAAAGAAGATTTCTTGGATGAATCCGATCTGAGCACACCGTCATCTCCAGCTAGCTCAGAAGTAAGTTTTGGCAGTGCCTCACCTAAGTCTAATTTTCTTGCGAGATTCAAATGCCTCTATAAGGCATCTGCATTGCATCAGGAAGATTCAAAAGAGTCAATACGCTTATCTCTCTGGCATGATTTGGAATCTGCATTGCCTAAATCCCCAAAACAACCTAAGACAAGTATCAGTGCTTGGAGACTGATAAAGTTGACCACAGATGAAGCAATGAAAGAAGCAGGTCGAGCATTTTTTTCTTCCATTCCTCAGTTTCCTATTACACATGGGATCAAATACAATGATCTTTACGCCTTCAACATTGGATGATATATTATTTGGGCTATTGTAGCTAGAATTGGATATGTTGTTGATTATCTAAAATCTCACAACTTGAAATATCTTGTTAACCAAGTTTTAATGTGGTTCATGATTGTTGTGAAAAGTTTTGTTCTGTTGTCACTGTGGATCTTTGTCATCCCTGTTCTTATTGGACTATTATTTGAGCTATTGGTGACAATGCCTTTACGTGTACCTGTCAATGAAAGCTCGGTGTTCCTTCTCTATCAAGATTGGGCTTTGGGACTCATATTTCTCAAGATCTAGACAAGACTGGTAATACTAAGTCAAATGGAACCATTGGTAGATCCATATACTATAATTAATGAATAGGATGTGATCCTGCATATCACTTCCTTATAGAGTTACAGGGAAAGGAACAGAATGTTGATTGTTTAAATTACGACAGAGACATGCCCATCAGTAGCAAAGAAGGGATGTCAATCATGATTCTCTTAATGGAGTAATCTAACGACATAAATTCTGAGAACATGTTATGACAGTCAACAAGCAAATGCCATGGAAACTAAAATTTATAAGGAGCGCCTGAAACATCCACACCAAAGAGATGGGAATTCACCTGGACAACTTCTTGATACAACATAACTGCTCTGCTCAAAGCTGTATCTAATCCTTCTGGGGTGTTACTGTAGCGTAGCAGCAAGTTCAGGCTCGATCTCAACAGATGGGTGTTAACACCTAGGAAAACAAGAATGATGTTAATGTAGTTTTGAATAAAAGGTCCCTTATCACAGATACATCTCTTTATGGACTCCCAGGAGCTGTCCAACTGAAATCCAATATATTAAATCCAGGTATGAATCAAGGGGGGATTGCCTACCACTTAAAGGCTAGCCATTAGCTACTATTGATCAGTTTCAATCATGTTTAGTACAACAAGGGAAAAAATCCCTCATGCAGTTACCTCAATAGCTTCATCAGTTCCAGCTTCTATATACACAGACCAGATAGTTGGGAATGAAAGTGAACTGCTAACTACAGTACAACATTTACCAGTTTTTTATGTTCCATATGCAACTGAGGACAGTGACACAGGCAGTACATTAGTTCATATCCTTTGTAGAATGGTACATTTACTACATCTAAAGACCGTATGGAACTGCAAGAAGATGCAGTAGAAGGAGAGGAGCAAGAGATTAAATGAAAGGCTGTTGTTGACAGAAAGAAGGGAGTTTTCTCTAAGAATCCTTGAAACTAAATGCAACCGTGCAGGTAAATAAATCTTTGAAATTTTTATTTTTGACAGTGTTTTGATTTTCGGTGGTTTAGGTGAGCCCAGGAGAACTCATTCACCATCGAAAGCAGGCCCTTTCGATGGATAAGGCGTTTAAAACTCAATACGCTTAACCATCAAAAGTTGTATCTATCAAATCATTCAAATTTTTTCCTAGATTCCAGATTTTCGTGTTAGAATGGCACGATATCTTCCTGAAAAAGATCATTATGAATTATTCCATCAAATCCAAAGGCTATTTTGGGAAAGATCAAGTTTAGAAGCCTTGGAAGGCTATCTGCACATATCATAGGATCTAAAAATGCTTTGTATTTGAAGTTGTTGTTGTATTGATACACGATCCAGAAAAGGTTTGCAGAGACATGGTTGCAACCGACAACACCCTCTGTTGGTGGCTTCACAGCCTGAGTTTTTATTATTACTACAAACTTATCGGTGGCTTCTTTATGATCGTCCACATAATCCAATGGATTTTTGGTTTACTGTAGTCCTTGATCCTGCTTCTATACCTTATGTAAATGCTAGTGGTGGTGCAGCCTGTTTTCCTCATTGTGTTTCTAGAAGGCTGAAATATGCAAATGGTGAAAATCTTCATGATGGAAGATAGTTATGGTGGATGTGCCTGTTGACCTCATACTGAGAAATGGGAGCGCTGTAAGCAGAGAGAGGAGCTTTGTCTAGTAATCCCTGAGGTCTTTGTACTCTTGCAGGTAATCGAGATTCATCAAGTTTTGATTTTTGGGTAAGTTTTTGTTTTTGGTGGTTTAGGCGAGCCCGTGTGTGTGTGCATTAACCACCGAAAAGGATGAATGACTCCATGGCCCAATACTAAAGGCACAAGGTCTTCTAGTTTCTTGGACACCTCACAGGGAGGTATCCATCCCAGTTGGAGCCAGATGTTAGCGATAAAAAACGCACATTATTTTTGAAAGAACGATGCCTAATCTTGTAGGGAAATTTTTGATAGCTTCCTAAGATCCAAATGCAGATTTGAAAGCACCATTGGAAATTTCAAGATTTGTAGATGTCAATCAACTATTTAAGCATGCAAAATGGACTCTCCATGACTGAGAAATTTGATTTTGAAAAAATATGCGCTTTCACCAGCGCAAAAGGCAGAATTATAACTAGTTAGTTGTTGAAAGCTCCACCTTTTAACAACTAAGGAGCAGATTTTTGGGTAAGTTAGCTGTTGAAATCCTGTCATGGATAGAATAGCCAAATTTTCACCCAGATCATGTTTTTGTGGGTTTGAATGGTTTGAATTCTTTTTCAATAAGCTGGTTATGAATTATCAAATCAAAATCTGAAGGCCATTCTTGGAAATGAAAGTCAAAAGGGAATTTTTTGACTAGATTTGGTGATTTTCAAGGGCGAAATGATAGGAATTTTTGGCACACATCATCAAATTCGAATTTCACTTTCAAAGGAACAGATAAAAGAGCCTTGGAAGGCTAGGCTACACTTCATCAACTTTCAACCAATGTTTGAAGACCAAAAGATAGAGGTTGACCTCATCTTGAGGATCTCTCCTTATCTTTTGTGAATCAGTTTTGACTTTCTATTTTTAGAATATCAGATCCACTGTTTTAGGATCTGAAAACTGATTGTAATAGGCTATAAATGCCTCTTTTTGCTAAGAGACAAGGGTTCAATTTTGGATACTTTTTTGGCTATTGTACTAAGACACTTATTTTTCAATACAAAATCAGTCTTCTTTTGTTGTTAATGACAGATTTCCTCTTCTATTCCATGTTATGTACTTTATTTCAGTTTATCTTAGCTATTAAGAACTGTCATATTCTTATTTAGCTCATAAACTTGAACTAAAGGAATCCTTACTGGCTTGTATGATCCTACACACTGTTGTACTTGATTATCTAGATCATCTTTCTCCATACCTTTTGATATTACTCTGTCTGTTCATTGATTCCTAAAAGCACTTTTTCATTCGATTGCATTGTGAGTTGTCTTCCCATTAGCTATTCTCAGTTATCCCATTGATCCACACTTTCATTATTCATGATTTATTAAGTTACCAAGCATCCTTAGCCTACAACCCTAAGGAGTTTCTTGGAGTGATAACAGAACCCGTCCTCGATTCCTACTGAAACCTTTCAGTGACAATCCACAGGTCTTTATTAACTTCAAATCACATGCACAAGTGCTAAAGCGCAAGTTTATCCTCCATTTCACCACACTCCTAACTGGAAAAGCATTTCGCGATTATGCGTATCGGCTATATGAGTCAATCGAATCTTCGTTCACCCGATAACCGAAATCGCGATGGTATAGGATCTACGATCCAGGTATTCCCCTGATCGACAGCTGTGATCAAGTCGGCGTTTTGTGTTTCACGAGTATGGGCATGCTGCTACCTCTGTTCACCCGATAGTCGAAATCGCGATGGTCTAGGATCTACAGTCCAGATCTTCCCTTGATTGATGGTTGAGATCGAATCGAAGTTTCATGTTTCATGACTATGGGTGTGCTGCTACCTATGTTCACCTGATAGCCAAAATCGTGATAGTCTGGGATCTATGGTCCATATCTTCCCTTGATCGATGGCTGCGATTGAATCAATGTTTTATGTTTCGCGACTTTGTGTTTCTCGAGGTTCGCTTTCTTGTCCTCCCGAAACCCAAACTCCCGATGTTCGGAACTTTGTGTATCGGGGTTTCCTGGAAACAAGTTCCTCCACACTCTCAACTTCAGAAATGCCAATGTTTTGGATCAACGGTCCAGATCTCTCCTCCGATCTGACGGTCACGATGGTTTCAGGATTTAGCATGTCGTGAAGTCGAAATACTTCTCACCTCGGATATTCCAATCCCCAAAGCTTCGATGGTGCAGATATGAAGGTCCATATTCTCCCTCAGTCCGACGGTCATGATGGTTTCGAGATTTCGCATAGAACATTTTGGTATGCATAACTAATTTCCCTTGAACAAAAATCCCTCTTGAATTATGTACTCTGTCCACTATCTTTCGTTTCTCAGCACAGGGTTTGTACATGCTTCATATGCCTCCTTCAAATCTATATCATCACCATACATGTCCTTAAGGCATTCAAACCCTAAGGTCTTCACTTGAAATTCTTGCAGAATCAAACATCTCCTGCTCAAAGAATCTGTGACTTTGTTAGCAGTTCCAGCAATGTGGTTAATAACAAAAGTAAAATTCTGCATGAATTCTACCCATTTTGAATGCCTCTGATTCAATTTTTCTTGCCTGGTTATGAATTGTAAAGCCCGGTTATAGCTATACAAGACGAATTCTTGTGGGACAAGGTAATGTATCCATTTCTTCAGGGCTTGAATTATGGCATAGAATTCTTTTTCATACGTGGAGTATTTTCTTTTGGTCTCATTCAACTTTTCACTGAAATATGAAATAGGTCTATTATCCTGACTCAGAACTGCTCCTATTGCAACTCCACTTGCATCACATCTCACCTGAAATGTCTTTTCAAAATTCGGCAAGACCAGAATTGGTCACTCTATTATTTTCTCCTTCAGTATATTGAAGCTTCTCTCAGCCTCTTCTATCCAATTAAAACATTTATGTCTTTTCTTGACTATGTCCATCATTGGCACACAAATCCCACTGAAATATCTGATGAACTTCCTATAAAGACTTGCTAATCTGTGGGAGCTCCTTACCTCGAATATGCTCCTTGGTGATGGTCATTCCTTGATCACTTTCACCTTCTCTGGATCCATCTTCAACTCATTCAAAGAGATCACGAAACCCAAATAAATGAGTTCCATCTTCATGAAAGATGACTTCTTTAGATTTATCAACAACTTCTCCTATTGTAGCCTCCTCATAAATAATGTCAGGTTCCTCAAATGATCTTCTTTAGTCCTGCTAAAGATCAGTATATCATCCAGATATACAACTACAAACTTGCCAATGAAATCTTTTAGTATTTCATTCATTAGCCTCATAAAAGTACTTGGGGAATTTGTTAAGACAAATGGCATAATGAGCCACTCATACAAATCGTCGTTTGTCTTAAAGGTCGTTTTCCACTCATCACCTTCTCTCATCCTAATCTGGTGATATCCACTTTTCAAATCTATTTTGGAAAGAAAAATTAATCCACTTAAGCAATCCATGAAATCATCCATTCTTGGTAAAGGAAATCTATACATGATGGTGATCTTGTTAATGGCTCTTAAGTCTATGCACATTCTCCATCCTCCATCCTTCTTCTGACTCAATACAGTTGGTACTGCACATGGACGCAAGATCTCTATGACTAAACCCTTGTCTAACAATTCTTGAACTTGGTTCTTCACTTCCTCGTTCTCCCGAGGTGTCAATCTGTATGCTGATTTATTTGGAAGACTTTCCCCTGGTATCAAGTCAATATGATGGCTGATACTTCTGACGGGTGGTAATGATTTTGGCAGCTCATACACCACTATGTCAGTGAAAGTTTCTAGCAATTCCTGAACTTCTTCAGGAAAATCATCCATCGATGTTCTTGTAAGGATAACTCTAGGTTTCCTCACCACAGTGAATTTCATCTCCTGTCCCTCCATTACTTCTTTCAGGAGTTCCTTCCCACTCATGAGAAGTATGCTTGTGTTGGCTTCCTCTTTCACTTTCTTCTCCTCCATTGGCAACAACATGTGCGTTCTACCATTCTTCTCCAAGTTGTATATATTCTTCCTTCCATTGTGGATGAAATTCCTATCAAAATGCAATGGTATTCCCAACAAAATATGGCATACATCCATCGGAATCACATCACATAGGATTTCATCTCTATATCCTCCTATCTTAAAATTAACCAAGCATTGTTTAGTAACCGTTACTTGGTGTCCTTTCTGAAGCCATGAAACTTTGTATGGCTTCAGATGTGCAATTGTCTCCAGCTCCAACTTCTCCACCATCTCTGTGGATACTAGGTTATTAGTGATCCCACTGTCGATTATCACCTTGCACACTCTGTCCTTAGTCTTGCAAGTTGTTCTGAAGAGACTGTTCCTCTGCACGAGCCTCTCAACTTTTGCCTCTGGTTTTAAGGGAACCTTCCTCAACATCAGGGATCTTCCATCCTCTGCTCCTTCAACTTCAACATCTCTTCGCTATGCTTCTGAAATGTGAGCTTCACCGCCTCCTTCTTTATTTTTCTCGGGGAAGTCCTAAGACATGTGCCCTATCCTTCCACAGGCATAGCACCATATCTCTCCTCTTCCTCTTCTTCCTCTTACTTTGGAAGAATTTATTCCACCACCTTGCCTTTCTCGGGAACTTCCTCCTCTCTCTGAGTGACTGTGTGGCCTCACAGCCTCATCCTTGGGATTATTTACTCTGTCATGGGTAACTCCCTTACCTCTGTTTGGGGCTGGGATTTTACCTCTTCCTCGCTGGCTTTGTTTTCTGGCCAACTTCTCTTCTGCTTTCACTGCAAATTGATAAGCATCCTCCACTGTCTTTACTGACATCATGCTAAGCTCGTCCTGGATTTCATATCTCAATCCATTCATATACCTAGAAACTTTTTATTCATCTCTCTCCCTTTTTCTAGTTCTGATGTTCAGTCTATAAAACTCCTTCATTTACTCTTTAATTGTCATGCCTTTTTGTCTCAGGTTCTACATCTTCTTGAATAGATTGATTTGATAATCTTTGGGCATGAACTTAGCCTTCATCTTGGCTACCATTCTGTCCCAATTATTTATTTTATGTTTACCTTTGCTTCTCCTCTCAACCTGCAGTTCATCCCACCACAGCGTTGCATGTCCTTTTAGTCTGGTGATAGCCTACTTCACCCTTTTTTCTTTATTGACCTCTTCATATTCGAAATGTTTATCCATGGACCTTATCCAATCCAATAGCTCCTCGGCGTCTAGATTTCCTTCGTACATTGGGACCTCTATCTTGCCTGTGCCTCCCATTCTAGCAACTTCTCTTAGCAAACGTTCTTTGGCAACATTCTCTCCTACAGCTTCTTCTACAACATTCTCGTCCATAGCTTCTTCTCTCTCGGCATCGCTGATGTCTCCAGCATCAGGTTCTCATCTCTGTGTTGGCTCCATTGTTTCCAACCTTGCACGAATCTCTCACATCTCCCTTTCCATAGCTCGATTGGCTAAGGGTTGTTTTTCTCATCTCCTCAGCGACATTGTGTTGGCTATCTGTCACACACAGAGTATAACTCCGAGTCCTTTTTATCTCCTCTCCTTTTCCTGCAATCTACAAGAAAACTTCAGCTTCTGGTACCATTTGACGGTATCAGACTATCTCCTCCTCTTCTTCCTGCTATCTACAGAGAAAACGAAGCTTTGATACCACTTGACACAGACCCCCCCTTCTCTCCAAGGGTTGCATGACGTCCTGGCCTTAGGATCTTCTCAAGACTGGAATGAACCCGTCCTCAATTCCCTGCTGGAACCTTTCAGCTACAATCCACAGGTCTTTATTAACTTCAACTCACATGAACAAGCGCTAAAGCGCAAGTTTCGCCTCCACGTGACCACACCATATGACCACATGCCTAACTGGAAAAGTGCATCATAATTTCGCGTATTGGCTATATTAGTCAATTGACTCTTCATTCACCCGATAGCCGAAATCATGATGGTCTGGTATCTACGGTCCAGGTCTTCCCCTGATTGACGGCTGCAATCAATTCAACGTTTCATGTTTTGCGACTATAGGCGTGTTTCTACCTTTGTTCACCTAATAACCGAAATCGTGATGGTCTGGGAGCTACAGTCTAGATCTTCCCTTGATCGACGACTGCAATCGAATCGACATTTTGCGTTTCGTGACTATGGGTGTGTTGCTACCTCTATTCACTCGATAGCCAAAATCGCGATAGTTTGGGATCTACAGTCCATATCTTCCCTTGATCGACGACTGTGATTTTATCGATGTTTCATGTTTCATGACTTCATATTTCACGAGGTTTGCTTGCTTGTCCTCCTGAAACCCAAACTCCCGATGTTCGGAACTTTGTGTATCGGGGTTTCTTGGAAATAGGTTCCTCCCGAGGCTTGTCACCTCCAATCTTCTGACCTCCAAAATGTCGATATTTTTCACTGGAAAATCAATGGTCCAGATCTCCCCTGAACCCAATGGCTTAGATTCAGTTGCAGATTCGGATTTCGCGAGTTTGGGCACTCGACTCTTTGAATTCTCCCAAGTGTGAGTCATCGAAACGTTGGTCGTTCACCATGCATCCCTCCTAATGGAAGGTTTTGATGCCCTAGCGTCCGGGTCGAACGATTGAGATCTTTCCTCCTCGGCTCTTATACTTTCTTCAGACTTAGAAATTTTCTAAGTGTTTGAAGGCTTTCAAACCCTAGTTTCTCAGATAGGTTCAGTTTTTGGACTCCCTTAACACTTATGAAAATCGTTGTTCCTCCTGAGCTTGGCCTTTTGAAGAATTTGACTCCTGCGCACTCCTGGCATCTTTGGGATTTCGATCTCTCAGATTTTCTGAGGAATTCTTGAAGGGAAATTCCTTTCGACCTCCTAGCGTTTTCCCTTTATGGGTTTGTGGCTCCTCGCAGAACCTCTTCGACACTTAGTTGATTCTCGGGTTTGTGCACACCTTGCACCAGACTTCTACGCAATGTTTAAATTCCTGTGAGTGACTGTGCACACCTTGCACTAGTCTCTTTGCACTCCTTGCAAAGGGAAAAACCTCCATGTTATCTCTTCTGAGATTTGGAACCGAAACAAGTCCCACTAATGCACTCCTTGCGTTCTGTGTGCACACCTTGCACTACTTCACAGAAGAGAAATGATTGAAGCTTATCCTAACATTCACAGTTCTGTATACTCATACGAATATCCATTCATTCACATATAAAAACACAAAACACAGAGAATTGCAAACACTTCTCATGCCAGACATTGAGTCAATTTTCCTCTTCTATATTCATAAAATGAAAAATGGTTACAACTATGATTCAAAATATAAAAACTGAAATTGAAAACTCCTACTAACTTGCAGCTCTACTTTTCTAATTTTCTACTTGTTGATTAGCCTCATTCGGGCTTACAAAATATCTATTTATCAAAGGGCTCTTAGGGTTCCCCCCTTGGATACTTATCGACTTTAAAACCTACCCTAACGACTATCTTGGATCAGTCACATTCCAGATCAGGAGTGGAAACTCCCACTTCTCTCGCATTCATTCAAGCGTGCTTAAAATTTTCCACATTGAGTTCAAGCGTGCCTCCAGAATTTTCCGGCGCTGAGTTCAAGCATGTCTCAATGGTTTAATTTTGGCGCTGAGTTAAGACGGCCTCCAAAATATCTTCTAACTTCCAGCGTTGAGCTCCCATACAGATTCCTCGATGTTGATGGGTTTTTTCTCCACGCGGTTGACAACAATGCTCCTGCATCAAGATATCAACAATATGATCTTTCATACCAACATACTCCAGCTTAATGATATTACTTAAAACCTTCTCTCAGATAAAATGAAATTTAATAGGAATATGTTTCATTTTGGAATGCATAACTGGGTTTTTAGAGATACTAATGGCACTGGTATTGTCACAGAAAATGGGAATGGGAGCATCATAATGAATGTGTATTTATGATAACATTTGTTTCATCCAAAGAACCCGAGTGCAACAATTTGTAGTTGCAATGTATTCTACCTCAGCTATAGAAAGGGAAACTATTGGTTGTTTCTTGCTAGACGAACTCACTAGACATCCTCCAAGATAGAATGTTGCTCCACTAGTACTCTTCCTATCATCAACACAACCTGCCCAATCAACATCAGTGAAAGCATAAAAATCAAGTTGATTACCCTTAGGATACCATAAACCATACTTTGTTGTGCCCTTACTATATCTGAGAATCCTTTTGACTGCAAGTAAATGAGAATTTTTGGGAGAGGCTTGAAACCTAGCAACTTGACAAACTGCATGCATAACATCAGGCCTTGTAGATGTAACATATAGAAGACTGCCAATCATACATATGTACATTGTCTGCTCAACATTTTCAAAATCATCAGTTTGACTCAACTTACATCCAGTAACCATGGGAGTGCCAACTGGTTTACAATCCCGCATTTGAAATTTCTTGAGCATTTCATTGATATATTTAGTTTGAGAAATGAAAATACCTACATCAGATTTAGTGATTTGAAGACCTAAGAAAAATTTCCTTTCACCAAGCATGGACATCTCAAACTCATTCTGCATACTTTCAGCAAAATGTTGGCTAAGTTGATCATTATCACTCCCAAAAATAATATCATCTACATAAATCTCAAGAATGACCAAGCTATCATGTTCTTCTTTAATATAAAGATTATTGTCAGTGTTTCCTTTTCTGTATCCTTGTTGCCTTAAGTATTTATCAAGCCTGGAATACCAAGTTCTTGGAGCTTGATTTAGCCCATACAAATCCTTTTTCAACCTGTAAACATGATTTTCTACTTCTTGCACCTGAAACCCATCTGGTTGTTCCATGTATACCTCTTCCTCTAATTCACCATTTAAAAATGCAGATTTTACATCCATTTGATAAAATTTAATGTGCTTGGAACTAGCATAAGTCAAAATCAGCCTAATGGATTCCATTCTTACAAAAGAAGCATAATTTTCTCCATAATCTATGCCTTCTACCTGTTCATACCCTTTGCAAACCAGTCTAGCTTTATTTCTAGTCACCTTACCTGCTTCATCCAACTTATTTCTGAAGACCTATTTAGCCCCAATAACATTCTTATTTAAAGGTCTAGGAACCAATTCCCATGTCTCATTCTTTTCTATTTGACTAATCTCTTCTTTCATTGCTTTCATCTAGTATTCATCATTGATTGCTTCTTCAAGGTTCGTGGGTTCAAACAAAGAGATTAATGACACATGTTCGTGATTTGAACTAGATTCTTGCCTTTTGCTTCTAGTTTCAACACTTGCATGTTTATCACCAATGATTTTCTCTTCAAGATGATTTCTTTGTACCCTTTTATTTGGAGTCTTAGATGGAGTTGACTCTTGCACCAAAGTAGGAATCATATTTTTATTGTTAGTTGATTTAGTTTCCTCTATATCACTTGATTCTTCTTCCATTTTCAGTTTGTCATATATTTTGTATGTCTGATGATATTTCTGTTCAATTTTGGATTTTAAAAATGAAGATTCATCAAATTTAACATCTATGGCTTCAACAACTTTCTTCAATCTGAAATTGTAGCACTTATAAGCTTTTCTTGAGCATGAATATCCAACTAAAATACCTTCATCAGTTCTAGAATCTAACTTTCCTATATTTTATCAAATTTCTTTATGTAACACTTACTGCCAAAGATTCTAAAGTGTTTTACACTTGTTGGCCTACCTTTCCATAATTGATAAGGTGTTTTTTGATATTTATTCCTCAACAAGCTTCTATTCAGAGTATGAACAGCAGTATGGACAACTTGAGGCCAAAGTATGTTACTTAGTTTAGATTCATTTAGCAGTGTTCTTGCCATCTCCATAACAGTCCTATTTTTCCTTCCAACAACACCATTTTGCTGAGGTGTTACAGTAACAGAAAAATGTCTTTTGATACCATTATCATCACAATACTTATTGAATTCTTTAGAAACAAACTCTCCACCATTATCTGATCTTAAGCATTTAATTTTCATGTCAATTTCATTTTCATTCAATTCTTTGAAAGTTTGAAAACAATTTAATGTTTCAGACTTCTTTTTCAACAGAAACATCCAAGTCATCCGAGTAAAGTCATCCACAAATAACAAAAAATATCTTTCACCATTTAATCATGTTGTCCTCATAGGTCCACAAACATCAGCATGTACTATTTCCAAAGGTTTTGTTGTAGAGTTTTCTTTGGTTTTAAACCTAACTCTAGTTTGTTTACCATGTTGACATGTTTGCAAATAGAATTGGTAAGATTCTTTATGACAGGTAAATCTTTTATAGCTTCCTTTTTATTTAACTGAATCAGATTTTCAAAGTTAATATGCCCAAGCCTTTTGTGCCACAACCAAATTTCAACTTCATTCCCAAGATAACAATTTTCCTTTTTCTCATCTAGTATGTAAATGTTGTTCAGTGTTCTTATGGTTGTTCCAATTAACCTATTTGTTTTGACATCTCTAATTTGACAATTTTTAGAATAAAAAATCATATAATTCCCTTTATCACAAGTTTTACTTACACTCAATAAATTGTGTTCCATATCCTCAACCAA
>JZKD02S1664719.1:600264-619162 GCA_000966675.3 Picea glauca
ACTTCTCCAGTTCACGAGTCAGCAAAATGATGATCTCTCACCAGGTGTCCCTAGATCCAATGACCCAAATCATTTCATGACTTCGCATATCACGAGTTTCTGCAACTCTTACCTTTGACCTCTCTAGTTCATGAGTCAGTGAAATGTTGATCTCTAGCAACGTGTCCTCTGGATCCAACGATTCAGATCTCATCACAATTTTTCATTTCGCGGAGTTGGAGGATGGCTCTCAGCCATTATCCTCTTTGCATTTATTATGGATCTGACGGCTGTTGGTCCATGACGTTCAGATCCAATGGCTGAGGACTAATCTCCTCCTCTGCACGCTCCTCCTCCCGAGCTTACATATCTTTCCAACTTGGGAGAATTTCTAAGTGTGAAAGGCCTCGACCTTTGATCCTTCTATGAGTACCTAATGACTTGGACCTCATCTACGCTTCTCAAAATGCCATCTCTCCTGAGCTTTGTCATCTTTGCATACTTTTCGTTGTTGTTCTTGCCATCAATGACAATCCATGCTGGTAAACATGCCAGCAAATACTCCTTTTTATATTCTTGACTATTTGTTAGCGGTGGCTAGGGATCAATAAACGTGACCCTAAGTTTTGTGAAATACTTCTTTAGAGGAAAATACACACACACATATATATTATATATGGTATGGAATACCATGGGCCAATGGTTTTCCAAAACCATGGGATGGTAAATCTCTAAAGGTAAAATAAAATATTCACTTTTCCTCTTCTTTGAAACTTTTTCTTTTAAATTACTTTTTCTCACTTTTTAAATGACAATTAACTTAACTAATGCCAAATCTAAAATATTTATTTCAAACTTCTTGTTGTGCACTTATACTTCTTCACATGACCCTTAAAAAAAACCTTTTCTTTTTTTTTTTCTCTTTTTTTTTTTCCTAATTTCTTGTAACTTTTGAAGCCGAAATAATATTTCATAGCCTGGTAATATTTTATTTTTATTAATGTATTTGCATTGGCATATTTTTATTTATAATGTTTTGGTTCTTCTAATGTGCAGCAGAATAATTCCTTCCTTCACGTAAACTTGTGTGATGAATGGCCAAGGGCCACCTATGGTCAATATGACCTGAAGATCAGAGAAACTCTGAAGATTTTTCAGTGTGGCTAGAAGCCTATATGGCCAATGGCCAGGATCAGTACAAAGCTCTAATACCACTGTAGTGAACCAAGTCGGTTCACCAGGTAAATACCCAATGTAGGTAAGACAACAGGTTATAATCCATAAAGGATAATATATTAAATAATGTATATGAATATGAGATGATGAGATACAATAAGAATGATGGCCTTATATACCCATGCAGGGGTGCCCTTCCATGAAGAGACATGACCTTTCATTGGGAAGGTGTCTCTTCATTAATTATTCATTAACTATTATAATCTATTTATATTTATTGTTATATATTATGTTCATAACACTGGTGATAAATGGACTGCACTGGAGAAAAGAGGGGCCCTCTAGGGCCATGCTCATGTCATCTGGCTCTAGGTACTCCATGTCTAGGACCTATGGGCCTCGAGACGTGATCTCCTTAGTTATCCCTAGGTTAGGGGATAACATGAATGAGTGTCAATAATGTCATTATTCAATTTCTGATTGGTTTCTTCTTGGCAAGTGGGTACCATTGCGAAAGGAGGGGTGGGTTCGTGGAAAAAAAGGAAGAGAAGTGATATATACCATTACGATGAAGGAAATGAGAGGAAACCAATGGGATAAGTGGGAAATAAGGGTGCCAAATATTATGTCTGGTCCTTGTCTCGTATGTTCCTTCTGGGTTAGGGTTGCAGGGTGCCTATGGACAAGGGTTTTTCTTGTGCTATAGCTCTCTAATATACATGTGGGGTCAAACAATAGTACTCAACCCAATATCTCAGGGCACCAACTAAGGAGGCTCGATCGTACACTTAGTCGTACTACTCAATTACCCAAGTACTAGAGAGTATCTTCTCGAGTGTTGTTCTTGGTGGCACTATAGCAATCAGGCAACAGATTGATTGATCTAGGGATGGTTTAAGGAGACCTAGGGGACTCCCTATATACCTGTCAGTACGTGGGAGTGATGGTCATGTACAGATTTTGTCTAATGCGTTACTACTCGAGGGGTACCAACATGGGTTACAAAGGTTTCCAACAAGGTGAAACTTTGGTTTCTAGGCAACCCCGTGAAATTGTTTGTATTTCCTACGTATATTCTTCCCCACCGTACTTTTAGCCACTAAGCAAAAAATATTTGTTCCTTAAATATGCTGACATTACACATCTTTACCCTACAGAAAAAAAATAAACCCATAATTCCTACAAAGGTGCTCTGATACCACTTGTAAGGTACCATATCTATTACAATAGAAGAAAATAGAAATACTGTAGAAAATAACAATGGAACAATAAAATGTAGAGAACCACAACACCAAAAATGATACCTTTATTGATACAAAGCAATGTTCACTTTCCTCTTCAAGGGGGAAACCTCCAGTAGAGCAATACTCTATTACAATAATTCTCAAGACATGTCTTTCTCATGCCTCCTACTCTTATTTATAATAAATTTATATTCTAAAGAACCTGAGGTATACTCCCAAGTATGCTTGATCCGGATGAAATACTCCTTAACCACCTTTTTGGGGTCATGTCTTCTAAATATTTCTTCTCTGAAGTGATACGATAACAATGTATCCACTTCAAATTGAGCCTGATTGACACTCCCAAAAGAGTATGATCTGATCTGTAATGGTAGCGAGGACCAAATAGCTTTCTTGTCATGGTAGAGCATTGCCCCGACTCCATGGATTACTGTTTGATAGGCAACCTCTTCAAGTACCAATTTGTCGGGGAAAAATATTGGGAATAGATAGGGATCTTTAATAGCCCCATATATCCTTATGTAGGTGTCATGTTCCATTAGGTACCAGTCCCCAATATTTATGATTATTGCCTATGCTTTATCTATCATGCATGGGGCTGACATGCAGAAAATGAATTCATACAAAGGTCCCAAGAAGTGATCACATATCTTGTGGTATTTTGTCCTGTACTTGTTCTCCCATAGCACCTTGCAATATATATGAATAGACGGGTTTGTTGGCTTCCAAGCCCTACCCATCTTAAGATACTTGTGTGTCATGCACATTATATCCAATAGATAGGACGCCATATGAAAACTTGGGAATTTCCTAGTTTTTGTTTCTTTGATAGCTGCGATGGACTCTGCTAGGCTTTCCAAAAAGATGTCATCATGATTGAAAGTTGACCCTTCATCTACATAGTAGTAGATCAAGGGAATTAAGGAAATAGTAAATGTAGAAGCATCTTTCTCTCCATACAGTCTGCAAATCATTGCCACGATATATTGGTATGGCATTCTCAGGGCAATGGTCAAATACTCTCCAGTCAGTGTGTGTTTGAAATTTGTATCTATCTTGTACAATATCTTGAATAGGTGTTTGGATTTGTGTGGGAATTTGTCGAGTAGTTCCTCATCCAACTTCCAGATTCTCTTTTTTGAATGGTAATATTTTTCTAGATCAACTACTTAGAATGACACTATGGGATTCCCCCCTAGCATTGAGTATGAATCAATTTTCTAGGTCCACATTCTTGAGAATCCATGCGATTTCATCTATGAAAGAGAACACTATATCTCAAACTTCGACCCTGTGTAGCCCTGATCTCTGAATATTCTTAAATATTTGGAATTCTTCTTGGTCTTCATCTTCCACAGGGAACGTCTCTCTTTTGAACATTTGAAAGACCTCACCCCATTTGAGTGTGTCTCATCCTTTCTCTAGGAGTCTCATTGTGTTGTCATACATTGCTCCTGAAGAATCAAGTTCTTCCTCCTATTTTCTTCCACTTGCAGAAGCCTCTGTAATAGGTTTCTTGCTTGTTTTATTCTTATGTGGCAGCATCTATGAATCTCAAACACACAGTACTAATTAGTGTATAAAATCAATAATAAAGGGGACAAAAAATTAAACACAAAACTTCAATCCTTGTAAGCATATACGAGTTAAGAATTTGAGCAATAAACAAATATTAAAGACAAATCTTCCCATGTGAACCTGTGTTAGATACCTGAAGAATATCTTGTGTCAATGCTAGGAGGGAGATCATCATTTGAGGATGATGGCATGATTAGAGACATGATGAAGATTTATGGTGACTGGGCTAAGCTTTGGTGAAAACAAACAAGTGGATTGGTGCCAAAGATGTCAAGTCACCCCGGTGGCACACTTGAATGGTTAGTGATATCTCCATCAGTTCGGATCAAAGTAGTTCTTACAAAGGCCTTCGATGAGTAAAACTTCACATCGAAGAAGTTAGTGGAAAATTATCCGGAATGCGAGGCCAACATCAGAGCCAATTCTTCGAAGCCCACCGGTGAGGTCAAAGCAATTCGTGGGAAGTTCTCTAATTCTATTCGAGACAATATTTACCAAGATTTCCAATGGTGTACCATAGTTGTTAACAAAAATTCCTCTAGTATATACCTATGTGAATCTTACACAGTCTATTGGTGGGTCGGAGTAGTTCATGCAAACCTTATAAGTAGATATCGACACAACAAAGTCTCATATAGGTTTAAATCTCTCACTTATGTGTTGTATTTCTTCAATCTTTGAATTATCCTTGTTGAGCATGTTGGTGTTGTTGTACAATGATTTTGTAATCGCTAGTGCATATGGGTCAACAATATTTTCCTACACAACTAGTCACCTTCCCCTCATGATTTTTGTATTCCTAAAATCTCTAGTTTCCTTGAATTTTCAAATTATCTCCTATTTAACATGTGAGATTCTCTCTAGACACCCATATTCTCTTCATGGTCTAGGAGATTCAAACTTTCACTTTGAGATATTGAATTTTCATTCAATTATCATAACAAAGATACCATTGTGGGGATTGGATATTGTGAGCAATATTAGTCCAATCAAACTACTTTTACTTCTAGCAAAACAACATGAAAAAATTATTCGTAGAAATCTTAAAATGATGTTTTAAGAGGTTAAGAGACAAAGTGCATTATTGTGAGGTTATCTCTCTTTCCACTCTATTGTTGCAATGTTTTTGTGCAACTTGACAAGAAATCTTGTTGCTAGATCATGCTCAAGAGAAAGTGACATTCTTCTAATTCTCTTTCCTCTTGCCTAGATTTAGACTCCATTCTGATTTTTATTATTTGAGTGCTCTATCAAAGATTTGACTACCGACCCACTATTAGAGAGCCAAAACTCCTTCTATTTATACAAACACATGAAGTTGTCCAATCTAAATTGCTTCCCTCATCTCTTGCTTGGAACATGAGCTGTAATTCCTCTTTGAGCTACTGTTGTATCCAACCCTCTCAAAGATTACTATTTTTGTGCAATTTTTTGCTTTCAACTCCATTGATTTTATTGGGCTAGTGAGAGCATTTGGACAAAGTGGCTACTAGGTTTTGGTAGTACATACCTAAATGAATTGACAAAGTGGCTACTAGGTTTTGGTAGTTCCAATTGAAGTTTGCTACTCAATTTGGTGATATATTTACTACTAGAAATTACTTAATAATTTTGAATTTGGTAAGATATAATTTCTCATATATCTACTATATTATTTTATATTTTCTAAGTTTTGTTTTGTTTTGTTTTTTATTATTATTTTATTTTAGAACAAAGGTATTATTTTTATTTTTTAATATATAATTAATTTTAACTACTTTACATTACAAAATCTATGCCATATTGAATTCTAAAATCTATAATGGTGATAATAAAATTCTTCCATATACATTTTAATGATTTCAGTTTATTTTTAAAATTTGTATTTTTAAAATAGTAGTAGTTGTTTATAATAAACTTGTGTGAATGGGACTAATGGTTAAGAACGTGTGTTTCCTTCTAAGAGGTCACAAGTTCAATTCTAGAGAGAGTAGGGTATGTATATCTCCATAAACTTTACCAGTCAAATCACATTTGGTGTCTTCCAGGTAGAATATAAAATGGACACAGAAATTCACAAATTCAATATTCAGAAATCCAGAATCAAGAAGGGACACAAAAAATCAATGAATCTCTCTTCTATGCCCAACTACACGAATGGACAGTTCCATTGTTCCACTTTTCCCATTCATAATTCAATGATCCGTCTTCCATAGTAGGAATAAAAAATGAAATTCACAAATTCAATATTCATAAATGGTTTTTTCTTTCTTACCCGGAATACGAAAATTCAATAATGCTCTTTTCCATGCCCAGCTTCAAGAATGGATCCACCTTGCACATTCATATTTCAATAATGATCCGTCTTTTCGGGTAAGATTAAAATATGGACACACAAATTTTTTGGCAATGGAATACAAGCTTCATGCCAAAGAAAATGTAGAGCAAAACATGTCTGAAATTTTTAAAAATTCAAAAAAGTGGATGTGGGAGGTCAATTGTCGTTGTACCACACATTTCCTATGGGCGTAATCCCTTACACCATAGCCTAGTTGGAGTTGATACACAGTAAATGTTTGACAGAGATGACATGGACGTCCCATGCAGCATCATTACGAGAGAGGTAACATGAGTAATGGCAGAGTGAAACAGAGGGTGGAGGAAACGAAAACGGTGAATGACGCGGGATAGGAGGTCTTGCCAGAAACAGGCTCAGAAGTCGAAGACATATGAAGTGCGAATGTTGAGGTCAAAAAATTCTAACAGTTAGACTATGACCTATTAAACAACCAAGTCTAATAGTTAGACTACACCCTATTAAACAATCAAATAGAGTACAAATATAAATACATGAGGCTTGTCTCAAGATAGAGAAACTATCTTGGACACAAAATTACTTGGTTGAGAAAATATCTCAACCACGAAGCTAACTAGTTGTAGAGAATCTCTTAACCAACTAGGTCTCAACAATCTCCTAAAATTTAGGAATAGACTATTTTTTGTAAATACTAGAACTCTATCTAAATAATGACGAATAAACTCAATAATCACAAATATAATCACATGAAAGACAAGTGAGAGTTACATATCCCAATAGTAAGGGTTAGACTTCCACTCTTGTTAGATACCTTCAGATATTGGACAGTTAACCTCTTAACCAATCAAAATACTACAAAACCAAATTGTTCACTTATTACATGATACAAATATGTTTCTATAAAATTATTAAATTTTGATTTTAAACTATTTTGAACATGAAAAAAACTATAAATTATGTAGTTTCAAAATGTTAATAGTGCAGTTTTAAAACTATAAATTATGTTGTTTCAAAATGTTAATCATGTAGTTTTAAAATGTATATAGTATAATTATGTAATTTCAAAATGTGATAGTATAAGTTGTGTTTCCAATATACAAGTGTTGTTGGAATATTTATTATGTAACAATATGATAAGAGTATAATACAAAGCAATATGATAAGAGTATACTTTATTTGTTTAAATGGTCAATCTATAGTAATATAACTACAATATAATTTTATGTCGTGAGATAATGACTTGACAAACTTAATTTTTTTTTTAGTTTATTATTTTCTAACTATGTAGAGTTTTGTCTTGATTTACTCATTTTTTGAAAATTCAAAATTCTCATGATTTCAGTCATTTTAAAATAAGTCAAAACCCTTAAAGGCTAAGTTTCATTATCAAAGTTCCCATTAATGAAGTGGAACTAAAACTTTTGTCAAAATTCTTACTTATTTTGGGAAGAATTTAAAGTGGAAAGATGTTGAGTTTGTCCACTAATTGATTTTAATGCTCCTAATTTTATTTCATTTATGTACTTCCCCACATTTCATGGATGGTAAAGGCCAAGGGGATTAAGAGAGTCGACCCCATGACTCCCCAACTGATCACTGGGGGAGATATCTCACTCCATGCTCAAGACAACTTGAGCTAACCCCTGGGGCCAATGCTCCTAATTTTATTTGCCTAAATTGCCAATGAATTGATTTTCAAGTGAGTTAATAAGTGAACAAACCATTGAGTTTATGTTTTCATGGAGGTAAAAGATAATGTTCCATGGTCAAAGTTACCATCAATTAAGTATAACTATAACTTTGGACAAAATTCCCATCAATTAGATATAACTATAACTTTGGACAAAATTCCAATTAAATTTGGAGAAGATTTTGCATGTGAAAAAGGTTGAGCTCATACACTTATACACTTATTTTTTAATTTTCATGCCTGGTAACAGATTGTCAAGTTAAATCAAGAACTTCCCCCTATTAATCAATACATCACAATTCACCTCTTGAGAATAGATACATATTTAACAATCAAAATATAAATAAAGTGTGGTGTTGAGTGCCATTTTCCTCCTCCATCCATATTATGAATGCCTTGATATGCTAGTATAACTCCACCATTTTTAAATACTCAGTCTCTTTACTTTTAGAGAAACCTATCTCTGATATCTATTCCAAATGATTTGTATCTATTTTCTCAATGGAGGTATGACCTCATTTCTCTCACTCTCTTCTTAATAAAGTCTACAAATCTACCATCGTATGCCTTTGTCGATGCTACAACCTCTCCTCATGCCCTTATCTTTCATGGTCTTTTCTTAGGTGCCATGGAATACTTGTATTTCCTTGGCCTCCTAGATATTAACCCTTGAGCTGAGACTTTCCCCAAAATCTTGACCTCACATTCCTACTTACCAGCCATTCCTATTACACAATAGTAAACTAGTAGGATGAAACTTCGCAATTCAAAATTGGAAGCTTGCAAAATGGAGTGTTTGAGATGTGGTATAGGATGACCTACATTTACATCAATTCAAAATTGGAAGCTTTGCAAATGGAGTGTTTGATATGTGGTATAGGATGGATTACATTTACATAGCTTCTCGGCCTCCTTCCTAATTTCTACAACCAAATGAAAAGTGTGGGATCCACCATGACAACCTCCTCTCTATTGTAAATAGAAATGCTACCTTCCCCATTCCTCTTCATAGTAATTTTGATCCCTTCCATAATTTGTAGCATGAATGCATTAACCATGCCCATTCTTTGGAAGGACATGTGTTGGCACAGGGGCATACCCAGGGTTCAACGCTTAACAACGCACCAACAAAACCTTGACTATCGGCCCTTTCGGCAACACCCTGGAAGCAGGCGAAGTCTCACCCGAGGTAAAAGCAGTGGGGATTACATGATGTAGGTGTCTGTAACCAGGATGGGACACGAAGCTGTAATAAGAACACTTCACAGAATATTATGTTAATTCTTAGGAAGTGAACATGCATTAGTTTATTAACCTCATTAACACCGCAAAGCATACTCAAAGACGGATAGGCACAATAACAACAAGTGATTATGTACCCTAATCACTTAGTACTGTGAGTTAATTCTAGCATTCATTTACCCTTTAACATATATTAAGTACTTAACCAAAAAAAATATATATTCATTCACATCATAATAAAAGCACTAATCAAATGCATAATAGAAAAGACATTGCACAAAGAAAACCATGAGACACCAGATATACGTGTTTCACCCCAGGGTGGGGCTACGTCTACCAACTGCTTCGCCTCTTTATTATTCACCAAAATATTATATCCAGTCATATCTGTGCACTAAGCCACATAGTCGAACTTCACACAAGATAGGAGATCTGCGCACTAAGCAGTAGATCCTCCTTCTTTACCTTCCACAACTAGGTCAAATGCACAGAGCCAAAACCTCTTATCATGACACTTAGCACCTTCTACAAAATCACAGTCGAGCACTAAGACTCGACCACATACATTCCCTTGCACATAGCACAACTTTGCACGCAGAACTACTTTCTTCTACAATACATTCCTCTTATTTATACTTTACAATAAGGCCTAAACATGGGAAAACCTATGGGCTGACATCCCATAAACTCATTACAAAACCCTAGAGGACCCCTTACTAGGTCCACATAGCCCTCAAAATAGGTGAGATCCATGATCTCAGCTACACCTGGGTGCTACTACTTCGAACAATGTGCTGAAGTACAAAAGTGGGCCAAGATTGACCAAACGTTTGCCCAAAACTTGCTCGAGGGCCAACAGGGCCCCAACACTCACCTGTGACTCGTCCCGAGTCACTCAAGTACAAACAATGCTGCTTCAAAAGCCTCGAGCTTGACTTGATCTGCCTCGACTTTCTACCTCACCTAAGCCTCCTACTCAACGAGCTCCTAGACTATCTACTATGTAACAGGCCCTTCCAGGCATTGTTCTACTGCTACAACTAATTGATCTAACTGTGAACCCTAGCTATCAATCTCCTTGAACAACTTGTAAGCTTCGTCCTGCATAGGTTGTAACTTCTGTGTCACTTCCATCACCTTACACTGGAGGGTAGTGATCTATTGTTGTACTGTGCTCTACTCCTGGGATCACTTCATCCTTTCCACTTTTGTGAGAAGCTTCATATGTCCTTACAATGAAAATGCTTGTTGTTGCGCCTCCTGTAATTGAGCCTCTAGCTTATTTAAATATGGATCCTTGGCGAGGCGTTCATACTTTTGGGTGCTTATGTCACTTAACTATTTACATGTCGAGGTGAGGGCTCTTATACTTGCTACTACATTTTTAACGGACTCCTCCCTCTGGTCATGCGCCTCCTGTAGGGTGCTCGACACTGTTTGGGCCTCCAGATCAACTATCCTAGCCTGAAACTGTTGGAGGGTCTCTGCGAGCTTCGCTACTTGAGCTTCAAAAAGATCTTTCTCCTCCTGTACCAAGCCTAGTACAGAGAAACACGCTTTTATTATTTCTTCTTTGACCACGACCTGCTATGCGAGAAACTACTATTTTTCCTTCTGTAGCTAGGCTTTTCCAGCTCTCTTTTCCTCCTGAAGCTTCACCCGAAGCTTTGATTTCTCGCTTTCATGGGCAGCTACACTATCCTGCACTGTTCATAACTGTAGTAGGACTTCGTCTTTCTCCTTTTGCAAGGCTTCTATAGCCTTCTCCTTCTCTTCCCAAGATCTCTAGAACTGAGCTTCCATTGCATCAGCAAGCCATATTAACTGGGCCGGTTCATCTCCCAAGTCTATGGTCTATGATGAGGAAGGCACAGAAACCACAATAGGCACTGCGCAAACTAAGCGAATAGCCTGTTGCACTTCCTTCAACTCCCTCTCAATCCTTTCATATAACTCCACCTGTTTCTCTTTGTATCTCTGTAACATGTCTTCAGAGGATTCCTCCATAGCTCTGTGAACTAGACTAATGTCGTCCTCAGTGAGGGTGGCTTCCAACTGTGTCTTATTGGCACGCATTTTCTTCCTTGCTGAAGGTTTCTTCGGAGTAACTTTCATCTTCTGTGGGTTCACTGTCACAACGGGGAGATCTTCAGGTGGTGGGGTCCTCATAGTAGCTCTGCCTCCTCCTTTCTTTTCTTCTCCTTCATCTCCTCCTCCATGTTCTTCTGCTTCTTCTTCGCCTCCTCCTAGCGAGCTAAATCCATTATCTCCAAAGTTTTTCTCTTCTTCTTCTTCGTCACTCTCTATGTCCTAGACTTCAACCTGCTTTTTTTCTTCTTCATCCCACTGGACTATCCGACATGTTCATCTCATGTGACCATTAGGCTTCCTATAGTATCAATGTCAGATAACTCTGCATCGACGACAATTTCAAGAAATTCTTTTGGCCATTCCTTTATAATTTGTTCCATATCTTCATCCATGAGCTTATAGTATGACTCCAATTCTTCTTGGTGCTCATCTCTTCGTGTGATGATGTAAATGAAGTGGGGATCAGTGTGGAACTTCACTATGGGTCGGTACTGATGCAGGGTACGCGATGTCATACAAGGGAATGATTCAATGGCGACTTTCAACTGCTGATAATATCTGTGAAACACAACATTAGACTGCCATTCCTTCGTCATGTCATTGGTATAGCACAGGGTGAAAAACTGAGCGGACAAGGGCTCCATAGGTTCAATCTCTGGAAAAGTAGCTCCTTCAAGCATCTGTCAAGCCACAAATGCGATCAGGATGATCAACCAACTGTAGTGAAACTCATATCCTAAGTCTTGGGCTTTGTGGAAATATTTCTCTAACTCGTTGATGAGGTAGTTCGCCCAATTCATCAACATGCCCTCCACACACTTTTCTACAAGGTCCACCATGAACCCGGTGACCTGTGTGGGGCGGTTCTTCCTCACTAGCTTTCCAGCTAAGAGTTGACAAGCAAGGCGCACTGTGTCATCCTGTATGGAGGCTACCTTGTAACCTCATTTCCCCTTTTCTACCTCTCCATAGGCTTCTTTGATTCGTTTTGCTAACGAACGGTCTAAGGTCTTCCCTGGATAGAGTTGTTGTGGGTCAAGACCCTTCAAACTTAAACCTGTGATATGGTGGATCAGCGTCAGATCCATAGTAATTCTTTTATCAAGCTATAGATATCCTCCATGATAGCACGATGGAAGGAGTTCAATGTCATCGTTAACCTCCTAGAGGCGACCAAAATGCAGAATCTTCGTTACATTTAATATGGTTGACTACGCCAACCCCTTGATCCATGGCTATGAGATGAGGCAAGGTTTCTTTCCGGTTGTCTTTTTTAAGTAATGCTGAGGAGTTAGTGTGGCGTAGTTCTTCCAGTCTCCTAGGTTGAAGTCATTGTGCTTCAATAGCGGGGTCTGCCCTAACTGACTCCCTACTATGCAAATTCCTTTCAGAATGTACGCAGTGATCACAGAGTAATCAAAATCATGGGGGATACTGTCGTGGTTAACAACGTCGGTCAGAGGCAAAATATACTCAGGAAGGATCGCCAGGATCTGCTTCGCGTTAGCCAGATCACTGCGGTGTTTTCTTCTTTGTTCAATTACGGGGTTGGTGCGAGTGGAACGACATTCTGTCGAAGGGGAAGCCTACAGTCCCCTAGTCGACGACGCTTGAATACCTTCAGGTACAGGTCTGTCAGCCATGATTTTCCTAAGAACTTCCTTGACAGACTTCTCCAAGTCGTTGGGCTTGCCCAAAATTCTAGCTTTTAACAGACAGCAGATAGACAAACAAACAGGCGGGGTATACTTTTAGATAATGATAGGCAGCACAGTTCAATACTTGGACAATTATCAATTTAGCTCAGTTAGTCACGGGTAGCAAAAAGTGGTCTCGGCACCATGATCAATGAGTTAAATAAGCGGGGTGGCGTGACGGATCTTCCAACGAGCAGGAACTAGAGTTAAACACTTCCATTAATGTTAATCTAGCCATTATGGTGCAGTCTCAACATCCAAAAACAGTCTACAAACCCATAAATGTGTTTCCTAACTATTCTAGAGCGTCATTCTAACGATCGGGGCCCCTCCAACGGTCATATAACTTCGTCAAGGAAAAGTCCAAATCTACGTGAACCTGCCTCTTGCGCAGTTCCGGTCTGCGAAGTCTTCCATCTGGCTTCCTTAACTTCTTGTATATTTTCCAACTTAGCCTTCTTCTTATTGAGCTTCCTTGCCTTCTTTCCTGTTATCGGAGTCTCTTTAACTGTTTCTGGGATCCTCTTTCTATTTTTGTTCTTATCTTCCCCTAGCATATTGGCTTTGCACTGTTGAGGTACCCTCAAAGGTTCTAAAGTTGATATCCTTTTCTTAACACTTCCTGAGTGGGTACACTTCTCTCTTGGATAGATAGGTCCTTCAAGACTTCTTACATTCTTTCAACCTTGATAGCTAATTCTTTTTCTTTCTGTGCCTCCTGCGTTGTTACTTTGCTCTGTTTCTTCGACTTATCCTCTCGTTCTTCTCTTAGTTGGTCTATTTTCCTAGCTATGAAATCCCTTAATTCTTTCTTTTTATTTTATGTAGCTTCTTCCTCTGCTTTCCTTCTGATCTGATCCTTCTCAATCCAAGTCTTACCTAACAAAAGTGGGAAAGGGGCGTTGTCCTCAACAAACCTAATGACTTCAAATTCTTCTTCAGTCGATGTTCCATGAGAAATAATAGGTACAGTAGTTACTCTTCCACATAAAGTTATCATCTTGCCCTTAAAAAAAGCCTATCCTTCCTAAAGAAGGTACCACAGTAGGCTTTCCCAAAAATTCCCAAGTTTCTTCTGTCATGATATTCACTTGTGTTTCTTCATCCAAGACTATACGATCTATGTTGAAGTCTTATATTCTTTCACTTATGCATTGTTTTGCTTTCAGGCTTTCTGGTAAACTGACATCTTTATGAACATCCATCGTTTCTTCTAATTGTAATAACATAGTCTAAACTTCCTATGGCATTTTCTCTTTATGACTTTCTAACATACCCTTAGTCTCTTGACTCTTTTCATAATTTTCTAGTCTTATGTCCCTCCCTTCAACTTTAGCAATAATCCTTGGACAATCCTCAACCTCATGACCAACAACCTTACAACAAAGACAAATAGGGCCTACCCTAGGGTATTCCTTAGCAAGATGTCCTGACCTTCTGCAATTATAACACAAAGTCAATCTTTGTTTCTCTTACATGTTCCCCAATCTTTTATGTACTGCACACTTCCCCTAGGATCATAGTGTTGGACCTGCAATCTGCAAAAATTCTTTCTAGGTTCCTGCATCCACTTATTAGTCCAAAAACTCTTTCTATGCATAGGAATAACATATTTTTCTTCATTTCCATTAAATTTACTCAAATCAACTCTTTCTTTCACTTGCACCCTAGCCCTCAGACTAGGACAGAGTCTATTAAACATACTTAAGTTCATGCTTTCGAAATAAAAAATTTCACTCATCTTTCTCTTACCAAAGCACAAAGCTTACCTCTTTTATAATCTTATCTCTTTTCTTTAGAACAACTTACTTCCTTGGCACAAAGCTTCGCAATTCAAGTAGAGTACTGTGCACTTCAACAACAGATCTATGTAGAGAGATTTTTTTTTTCTTTACCTCAGTTCTCGGCAATCACAGTTTCAGGTCCCGACAACAAAACCATTTGTTGGTACAGGGGCAGACCCAGGGTTCAACACTTAACAACGCACCAACAAAACACTGACTACCGGCCCTTTGGAAACACTTGCGAAGCAAGCAAAGTCTCACCCGAGGTAGAAGTGGGGGGGGGGTTACAGGATGCAGGTGTCTATAACCAGGTTGGGACACGAATCTGTGATAAGAACACTTCGTAGAATATTTTGTTAATGCTTAGGAGGTGAACATGCATTAGTTTATTAACCTCATTAACACCGTAGAGCATACTCAAAGACAGATAGGCGTAGTAACAACAAGTGATTATGTACCGTAAGCACTTAGCACTGTGAGTTAAGTCTAGCATTCATTTACCCTTTAACATAAATAAAGTACTTAAGCAACAAAATATATATTCATTCACATCATAATCAAAGCACTAAGAAAATGCATAACAAAAAAGACACTGCACAAAGTAAACCATGAGACACCAGATATATGTGGTTCACCCCAAGGTGGGGCTACATCCACCAACCGCTTCGCCTCTTTATTATTAGCCAAAATCTTACATCTAGTCAGATCTGTGTACTAAGCCACATAGTCGAACTTCGCACAAGACATGAGATCTACGCACTAAGCACTAGATCCTCCTTCTTTACCTTCTAAAACTAGGTCAAATGCACAGAGCCAAAATCTCTTATCACGACACTTAGCACCTTTTACAAAATAATAGTCGAGCACTAAGCCTATACCACATACATTCCCTTGCACATAGCACAACTTTGCATGAAGAACTACTTACTTATACAATACATTCCTCTTATTTATACTTTACAATAAGGCCTAAAAATGGGGAAATCCCATGGGCCAACATCCCATAAACCCGTTACAAAACCCTAGAGGACCCCTTACTAGGTCCACATAGCCCTCAAAATAGGTGCGATCCATGATCTCAGCTCCGCCTGGGTGCTTCTACTTCGACCAACGTGCTTAAGTTCAAAAGTGGGCCAAGACTGACCAACAGTTACCCCAAAACTTAGTCGAGGGCCAACAACATGTGGCCTACTCTCCTCTTTGCTTCCTTGTCACCTCATGCAAGGGGATGAATCATTTCTTCAATTCCCCATTTTTTTAATCCATTTTATCCCAATACAATACCAATCCTTATTTTGAAGTAT
Organism: Picea glauca; assembly: GCA_000966675.3. Classification (NCBI taxonomy): domain Eukaryota; kingdom Viridiplantae; phylum Streptophyta; class Pinopsida; order Pinales; family Pinaceae; genus Picea; species Picea glauca. The sequence goes on from JZKD02S1664719.1 coordinate 616,346, forward strand.
AACCTTTTCTTGCACCTATAATATGTTCATGTTTATATGCTTTATTTTGATAGTATATGTCATGTCACTATTTATTTTAACATGATAAAGTAAGACCTTTGTATTTTAGCTCCTAGTTTCTATGGTAAGAATTATTTATGAACTCTCTCAATTTTAATCCAAGATTTTTTTGGGGAGACTTGCACTCAGAACATGACAACCATACAAAATCAATGTTTATACCAATGCTCTAAAAAGTAGCTTCCTAAATTTCCAACTTTATATTTGAATTTGTTTACATTTATTTTACATAGAATAAAGGGCTTTGATGGCTTTTATTACATGTTTCTCTACACAAGATTTCAAATTTTAACAACGAATAAATTCAAAACCTAAATAGTTGTAGAAAGAAACTACCTCCAACTTCTCTAACTTATCATCATTAAATGTGATGATTATATTTTTATTTCAAATACTTATTACTATTATTTTTATTTTATTTATATCAAATTTCATTTCAAAGTAAATGTAACTTGAAATCACATAACTACCTAAACTTAAAGACTTAAAGTTGTTGTCTAAACATTCTACGTTTTGGGATTTTTCACTGCAATTTGGTGATATAAACAAATCACAATTTTCTATTCTTTAAATTGCATTTCTAAATGCATAAATGGATTTAGCGTACTAAAAAACCCTTGGAGCATTAGATTATACAAAATTAACCATTCAAATATCATAATTATTTAGTGAACTTTTTACGTTACGTTGGATTTTGAAAAGTTCGAGATTTTGTCCAACTAATACTCCCTAACAAACAAACAAAAAATGAACCACTATGTTCACATGCATTTGGAGGTCTTAAAGAAGATACAAAAGTATGATGTTTCAAGTGGCATTAACTATTTACCTTATGCCATTTCATGTGAGAAATGAGGCCTTATAAGATCTCGACTTATGTTTAACCTTCACGTACGATCCCATCCACATCATTATATTTACCTTTATTTTACTTTTTTTCCAGAAGAAAAATTTCTCATTGTATTAATAATATATGGTAAAAACCAGTATTACATTCACTACTTCCCATGATGTAGGCAATGCACCAGTCCCAAATACATGATAATCTGGCCAAATATACAAGATAGACAACTCAAAAATAAAGCCTCAGATTCGGATCTACGACTATATAGATATTAAAAAATCTATCTATCGACATATTGATCAAAATGCCAAAAAAAGTCTTGTACTGTATCTCTCATGACCACTAATATAAATATATATGTTGTGCCAGCCCCACCCAACCATCTATCCACTGGTAGTAAGTCAAATTCCCCACCTGTTCTTTTAGAGCACTTTTGGAAAGAAGATCACCCTCCTCATTTAATTCTCTGAAAATATGAGTGAAATTGATCTATGTAAAGCCTTTAATGAGTTCAAAGATTCTATCTTTCTAGCATTTTGGGGCAATAACTTGTAACTTACCTTTATTGTTAAGCCAGTCTATAATAATTGTGGAATCTCCCAAAACTTGTAGATCCAGAATATAATTCTGGTAGCCAGAGTAAAAGAAGTTTCGCTTTGGGGTGGAATCACGAAGGTGGGTTACACTTTCGTGACAATCGGGTTTCCAAAATTTCGAAAAACTTTTTTTCGACCGAACTAAAAATATTTTTCGGCCGAAAGATAATATTTTCGGCCGAACTATTTTTCGGCCGAAAAAATAAACGTCAAATCGAACAGTGCAATAACCACCCCCTCGATTTGCGTGTAGAAATTTGGTTGGCCGGATATTTTCTTTCCGGCAATATGTTTTTGGCCGAAAGTTAGTTCAGCCGAAATATTATTCGGCCGAACATTAGTTCGTCCGAACTATCTTTCGGTCAAAAGATGGTTTATATATTACCCACACATCGAATTTTGAGAGTTTTCGAAAAATTGTGAGGTCACGAGCGTAAACTTGTGAGGACGTCGGGAGGTCGTGGAGAGGTCGCGAGGTCGTGGAGAGGTCATGGAGAGGTAGTGGATTTCGCTGTGGTCATGGAGAGGTAAGCTTCAAATTTTAGTTTTAAACTGTATATGTGTAAAATTTTATTTTCAAATTTTAGTTTTAAAATTTTAGGTTTGAAATGAGGCCGTAAGCCTTTCGGCATTCACCCCACGGCTGGTGAACGCCGAAAGGCTTACGGCCTCATCCATGGTTGGTGAACGCCGAAAGGCTTACGGCCTCATCCACAACGTTTAGTTTTAAAATTTTAATACTATACTCCTCAAAATAGAAAACATAAATTCTTTTGAATTTGAACTTATAACTTATCAATACAGATACATACTATACTCCTTAAAATAGAAAACATAAATTCTTTTGAGGAGAAAACACATACACTAGCCTTTGACTTTGAACCGTGAGTTTCCATGGAGTGAAGATGGACCATTGAATCGAGCATATTGTTTGAGATAACAGTCCAAATACTTGAGAGAAGAGGAGTCCTCTTCTTCCTTTGGAAATGAAACTACATAATTCAAAACTTCAGGAATATCAGTCCTCAATAAAAACTTATCATCCTCCACGGCCTTTACAGCTGCAGGAAGCTACAAACTAAAATTGGATTCAATTGGTGTCAATATCCAGCAATCATTGAGAAGCATTGAATCCCCAACTTGGATCATTGTTACTTACCAAGATTCTTCATAAATAAGTAATCCAACAACCTATGACGAATGCACCGAAAGTTTCTGTAATAGGGACTTCGAGTCTTCAGCCCAAAATGGAAGAAATTGGGCCAATAATCAACTTGTGGCGGCTGTACAGGACCAATCATTGTGCATATTCTAATT
>JZKD02S1664719.1:638664-651538 GCA_000966675.3 Picea glauca
AACTGTCCAAAAAAATTCGCGCTTGCACAACGTGCTGGAGAAGGAAAAATCCAATCAAGTTCAACCTGTTACTTTTGATTGGACTGGGATAGAATATCCAAATGTCTGGGAAAATAAGTATGACAACTTCAAAATCCAAATGATTTCTCATATAGAAGACTTAACAAAGAAACTAGTGCCTTTGTCTACAATCCACAGGTCCTTTTCCTTAAAACTCCCAGAACTGAATCGTCCTGCATCTGAGATGAAACATACCTGTAACCATATTGCTAAATCTTCTTCATTGAGTATGTCAAACTCACATAAACATATAGGGAAACACCTTGAATTCTCATCTTGACAAGAAAAAATTAATAATCTGCAAGGCCGAAGATCTTTGAAAACAAAAGTCACTAGTGATGATGTTTTCATGTTGTCACTTCCTAGATAAGGTCTAGGAAACATAAAAGGGTTTCCAAGTGGAGAAAAAACCTATCTTCTAAGAAGGAACCTCCTGATAGTTCCATTCATACAATATTCTGATGATATTGAAACTAAAAGAGAGTATTTACCAATAATATCTTCAACAATATCTGATGAATGCAAGCTTATAAACTATGCAAATTTCCAAGCTCAGTTGACGGGAAATAATATAGACGAATTGCATAGATAATTGCTCAAAGCAAGGAAAGATGAAAAGTCACACAAGGAAGAAATCATAATCATTAACACTACTACATATGACCAAATTTTCCACGGTTTTTCGTTGCTATTGCCACACATATTCGTCACACTTTCCACGAAGGCAAACAATTTTTTTCGTGGAACTTTTTTCATCGCTATATCCACACATTCATTTTTTGTGGAAACAATGACGAAATTAGACCTCCATGTGTCACCATCTGAAAAAGAGGTGTACTTTTTTCAGACAAACAAATCGTGGAAATAGCGACGAAAAAAGTGTGCCAGAGTAAAAACCCCATCACTCACTTGTGATGCAGATGCCATACTTGCAACAAAAAAGCATTGAAAGTAGCAATGACCAAGCATGGCAGAGTAAAAACAATTATTAATAGCTTGCAATGCAGATGCCATAATTGTGATGAAAAAGTGTGGGAAGTAGCGACAAAATATCATTGCAATAGAGACGACCAAGCGTGGCATAGTAAAAACACCTATCAATAGCTTGCGATGCAGATGCCATACTTGCGACGAACTATCGTCACTATTTCCACACCTTCTATAGGTTTAAAAAAAAAATTGATAGTTTTCCCCTTCTTTCTAAGAAATCTCCTATCCAATCCTTTTGTGTGGATAAGTAAATCTCGGTTATGATTTTGAAACGCAGTCCTATATGAGGTCATCTTCTATCTCATTTTCCAACATTAAATAGGCAATCTCAAGATTATTTGCAAGTTTTGTGTATTTAAATATCACTGGATAATCAATGAGAGCATCATTAAGTTTCTGCATTTCTGTATTTAGAAATGGAATTTAAACAAAAAAAATACTGATTTCATGAAGATTTATGTCGTTGGATTCCAACCAAAAAAACCATTTCATAGAACAGTTAGACAACACCCAATTTTCCATGTCATTTTGAAGTGGGTGTGGGAGTATATCAACTCCAAATTCTCACACCTACCAACGTTCTCGCCATCCATTCAAATTTTCCATGTTGATTTTGAAGTGGGTGTGGAAGCATATCAACTCCAAATTCTCACACCTACCAACGTTCTCACCATCCATTCTAAGAACCGTGGCAAATTTGGTCATGCAACTTGAATATAGCTAGTTTGAGGCTATGTCGATCAGTCAACCTACAAAGAAAAGGAACAATTATTGATCAAATATAACCCTTGTTTCTATAATTCCAAGGTTAGGAGAGAATTCATGGGCCTAATATATGTTTTCTTATCAAGCTATTGAGACATGGGTACATAGATAGAACCCATATATGTTACAATCAACCAATTTGATTGCGCTAGTATTGGAGCGAGAGTTGCAACAATGTCCAAAAGGTTCAAAATCTAGGTAATGGTCATGTAGTAATAAGACAAGGGCATAGATATGAAAAGTATAATGCACCTATATCTAAAGCTCAAACCATTAAAAATTATTAAAACCATCTTCATATATGCAACAAGTTCAAGAAAGCTTGATGAAGTAGCACGATACTTCTATCAGTGACACACAATGACATGTGAACGGTTGATTTGTTAAGTTGAAGCACAATTAGAAGTCTCTCGAGTCATGTTCCTTGCAAATATGGATGGATACAATGTGTCATTGTAAGGTCATCAATGCTTGTCTTTCCTAAAACACATGTTACAACGTACTATAAACAATGCAAAGTGAAGGAACCTTGAAGCGAGATAGACTTAGGGAAGCATGAAATTGAGAAGCCAATAAACCCAGGAAAGTGTGAGAAGGCATATGGCACTTACGACTTAATTCAAAGGCATATGGAACTTACGATTTAATTATCCGATGTTGTAGAGCCATAATATATTTTTGGACATGAATACTATCATTATTTTTAACAATTTCCATTACTTGTTGAAACTCAACAAAAAAAAGGACAATCTACAAATTAAGTTAATTAGATATTTAATTATTTTCGAACTTTATCACCAATAGAAAGAGTTTAATAACATGCTCTCCTTGCTCAAGGGAATTTTGGAGACATTGTGGGACAAGATTGGATGACATAGACCTAATTTTCAAGACAATGAAGATGCACATACACAACTACAACAAAGAGCTAGTTTGGCTTATCATTTTTGAGAGAGCCAAATGTTATGTCCATTATATGATTTTGTGCATTTAAGCATAAATCCATTACAAAAACATCAAATTAAAACATAGTCAAAGAGTTACTTGTTCCTTCATTAAATCAAATGCTACAAATTATAAACAATTCCATTATAGGAAATAGTAGAACGCAAAGGGTTACTACTTGTTCTTATGGTAATTGGAACGTATCTACATGATCAACCCCATGCAACATGGATGAATGTGTAGTACATGCTTTCTCAAGGGAAAACAATACATGATTATCAATAAATAAAACTTCTAAAATGCATGGTAAAAAGCATAGTTTCCCAATAAGAGTTGTTCTTTTGCAGTGTCAGTTTTCTAAAACGGACGCTACGGTTTGGACCCCACCATGGTTTGGATCACAGGGCCAAGAAAGTTTCCATGGGTGTGCCTGGGTTTAGGGAGTCGGCTCCCCCCCTTCCATTCTCTGATGATGAGGCTTTTAGGGAGCTCATCAACAACCAAGGTAAGAAATGATCCCCACCTGAAGTCCCAAAATTCATCAAAAACCTTGACGCTATCCTGGAAATAGCTTTGCTAGAGGAACAACCCATCAAGATCGCCATGGCATTAACAGAAAGAGGGTTAGTTGGCCAGTTTATGGGGTTATGGCCTTTGTCAAAGACTATGGATGACTGGATCCAGAGGAACTAGAGGCCCCAACTACAACATAGCATAACCTGTTATCCAGTGGGAAGGGGCTTCTTCATTTTTGAATTCATTTCGAAAGAAGATCATGATCTGATTTTCAGAAGTGGACCTTACTTCATGGGAACTCAAGGATTGTATCTTAATAGATGGATGTCCGACTTTGACCCTTCTGTAGACGTCCCAAAAGAGGCCCCGATTTGGGTAAGATTACCAAATCTGCGTGTACACTGTTGGAGCTACCAATCCCTGCAAAAGATCGGGAACGAGATAGGAAGGTTCATAGATAAAGTGGAAAACAAAGCCCATTACACCTATGCCAGAATATGTGTAGATGTTGACCTCAAAGCCGAGCTTCCATAAGTGTTAAATCTCACTATAGGATCATGGCATCATTATCAAAAACATGACTATGAGCAACTGTCATTCAAGTGTAGGAACTATCATGAACATGGCCACTTCCAGCGGAACTGTCCTAAAATTTAGCCTGCTGCAAAAGATGTGGAAGGATGGCAGAAGGTAAAGAAAGGTAAGGAAACAAATCCCAAAGAGAAAAAATCTCAAGATCCAACGAAGAAAAACCATCCAAGCTCAGAAGTCAAGGAAGGACCGACAAAAACTGTCGAAGTAGCAGAATCCCAAGAACATGACCTGAAGGCCACCGTAACACCTGAACCATTCCCTGAACCACCGAATACAGAAGACCCTTTGAAATCAAAAGATGAGCACATCATTCTGAGCACTGAATCTAGAGGAGATTCAGATGGTGGAGCTTTGGAAACAACTAGCTCCCATGGAACTCCAGAAAGGCCCTCGAGAGGAAGGAAACCTGATAAAAAGAAAAGAGAAGAGCAGTACTACAGGGATGTAGTGCAAGGATCTCAACACAACATTCCATAAATGATGAGCACCAGAACCACAAGGAAACAAGGAAGGGCCCCAAAAGGAGCCACCACCCCCCAAAATGTTAAATAATGGAGTACGTCTCCTGGAATTGTAGAGGACTCGGAAGAAAAATAAAAGAAGAAGCCCTGAGAGATCTAGTCCACATGTCGAAGCCCGAGGTACTCCTAATCTAGGAGACTAAACCGAAGGAAACCGATCTCCTCCGTGCTAATAAATCATTTTGGAAAAAAGGCTCAGGAAAAGTCATTTGTGCTAGAGGGGCCTCAGGAGGAATAGGCACCTTCTGGGACACCTCAAAATTAGACTTGATTGAAGAAGATTGCAACACCCACTGGATCTTCACCAAACTACTCCATAAAGATTCAGGTCACCAGGTAAGTCTGTTTAACCTCTACATTCTAGTTTTTCTTTTAGAAAAGAAGACCTGTTGGGACTCTCTAAAACTCTTCCTTAGTGAGCATATTATTGAAAATATAGTAATCGCTGGTGATCTCAATGTAATCCTCTCACTTTCAGAAACAAAAGGGGGGCTCATCAGTCTACGATCTAGCAAGAGAATGAGTGGAGGATCTTATGCTAGACTGGGATCTGGAGGATGTCAAGCTAGCCTGGGGGAAGTATACTTGGTCCAACAAATGGCTAGGCCCAAGACATATTGTAGCTCGACTAGATAGATTCCTTGTCCAATCCTCTTTTCTAACACATGGCCTTATGGCAAGCTCAAAAATCCTTTTGAACTATACCTCAGACCATAAACCCATCCTGCTAACTCTCTATCCTGGGGAAAACTTGGGTCCTATCCCCTTCTAATTCATCCCACTTTGGACCAACCAAGAAGGATTTCAGGAGGTCGTTTCTGAGTTTTGGAAAAGAAAGACGATTGGCTCCCCTTTCTTTGTGTGGTAAGAAAAACTCCGAGGACTCAAAAAGGAGCTCAAAGCTTGGGAAAAAAACCTCAACTCCCCAACCTCTGAGAGGAATCACATACAAAATTCCCTAGATCACCTTCAACACACCTTATAAGACTCTCCTCCAAACCAAGACTCTCTTACCCAAGAGGCCGCAATCCAAAAATCCCTCCATCAAGCCTATAGAACAGAAGAGGATTACTGGAGAGTGAAATCAAGAAATCTCTGGCTCCAAGCAGGGGATAAAAATACAACCTTCTTCCACAAGCAAGCGGAGGCTCGGAATAAATTCAACACGATCACTGAAATAAACTCCCAAGACCAAGTCATCAAATATTTTGAGGGAATAAAGAAAGTCGCTCACTCCTTTTTCAAAGATCTGTTCATTGCCTCAAAAGTTGATTCTTTAGATCCGATGAACTACCCTCTCTCTTCGGTTCTGGAGTTGGTGGGGAATGATGAAAATCAAAATATGATAGCCCCAATAAGCATGCAAGAGATAACAAGAGCCTTAAACCATATGGAGCCAGAAAAATCCCCTGGTCCCGAGGGGTTCACAACTCGGTTCTACAACTCCTACTGGCCTATTATTAAGAAAGATATCCTAAAAATGGTCAAGAAATCGCAGAACTGTACCAAGTTGGGAGGAAGCACCAACTCTTCCTTCCTAGCATTATTTCCCAAAGAAAAAGGTGCCAACAACTTCAGCAGATTCTAACCCATCTCCTTGTGCAACATAGGCTACAAGATCATCACCAAAATTATAGATAACAAACTCAAGAATTTTCTCCCAAGAATTATCTCAGAAAATCAAGGAGGCTTCATAAAAGGAAGGCAAATCTTGGATAATATCACCCTAGTACAAGAGGCCATTCACTCCAGCTGCCAGAGAAAAGAGAAAGGTATGATATTTAAACTCGATCTTGTAAATGATTTTGATAAAGTTTTTCTTGAATTTCTTTTTGATGTGATGCACAAGCTAGGATTTGAAAAAAGATTCATAAACTGGGTCAAGGCTTGCATCTCCCACCCCTGGATTGATCCACTGGTTAATAGCCGCCCCTCAAATTTCTTCCAAGCCACTAGGGGCTTAATACAAGGCTGCCCCCTATCTCCTCTGCTCTATGCCATTCAAGCTTCTGTTCTCAGCTTCCAATTAGACATCTGCCTCCAGAACAGGTCACTTTTAGGAATAAGAATGGCCCACAATGTTAAACATATCAACTACACGCAGTTCTTTGATGACACCTTATTACTAGGTGGAGCCAACAACAACTTTGCAAGGCGCTTCAAAACAGAGCTAGATATGTATAAGGAATTATCTGGCAGTGGAATAAGTCTCCACAAAAGTAAGATCTTTGGCTAGAAATACACGATTCGAGAAATCACTGACATTTCCAGAATTCTCTGAATGGAAGGCACAATCACTTGGGACTCAATCAAGTATTCGGGCATTCCATTATTCAAATCAACCCCCAGAGTGAGCCACTGGTTGCCTCTCCTAGAAAAGTTGAAGCTAGAATTCAATCCCGGGGGGAAAACTGGCTAAATATGGCAGGGAAAGTAGTCCTAATGAAGTCTGTCCTAACTATCCTTCCACTTTACCAGAACTCAATCCTCCTAGCCCCTAAAACGATAACACTCAAAATTGATGGGATGATGCGACGTTTCCTTTGGGAAGGAGGCAGGAACAATGAAAGGGAACTTTATCTAGTCAGCTGGGACAAGATTAAAAAGCCTCTCCTTGAAGGTGGCTTGCAAATCCGAGATGTGGCCACCTAAAACCTTGCAATGGGGGACAAAATTCTGTGGCTTTTAGTTTCGGGTAAAAACACTTGGAGTAAGAGAACTCTCTGCAAAAAATACTTCTTGGTACATATAGATAGATGCCTGGATCGCCCCCCAAAAGTTTTGAAAGGCTCCCCAATATTCTCTCTCTGCCTAAGAGCACTCGATCAACTGAAAGAAAAACTTACCTGGATTCCTGGCAATGGAAAGAAAATTAAGATCTGGGAGGACTCTATTCTCGGCTCCATGCCTCTGAATCAGATGGAAGGTATAAAAAATATAAAAACATGGCTGCAAAACAATAACTAAAGAACACTCTGGGACATTTCGGAATGGGGTGAAGGTGAGAAATCTCCCTGGAAAAAGTGGACAGTAGGAGACTACCCTGATATTCTAGAGGCAGAAGTCAAGATCCTCTTGGAAGTGCTCCAAGGGAAGTCCCCATGCAAGGCCATTTTAAAAGAAAAATGGGGTTGGGGGGACTCTACGGGGAAATACACTGCAGTTGTTGGTTACAAGGCGATACAATAAATACCTAACGTTCCCCCAAACCCCACTCCCTAGAAAACAATTTGGCATTATCCCTCTGTCCCCAAAATCGACATGTTCAATTGGACACTGATTCACAAAAGCACCTTGACCAGTGAAAATTTAAAGAAGAAAGGTTGGGAAGGCCCTTCCCGTTGTTCGTTGTGTGTGGAGGTCGAAGAAACGACAGACCATATTTTCATTGACTGTGTGTACAGAAGAGAGCTCTGGACTCATTTCATCAACCCCTTAAGCATTCGACTTCCCCCTTCACTGGCCGAGTTGATAAGAAAATGGAAGGATCTTGCCCAATTTCCTTTGAGGAAAAAGAACCTCCTTAAAACCTATTGGATGTGGCTCCCTAAGTTCCTATTTTGAAAAGTTTGGCTTGAAATAAATAGCAGAATATTTCATGAGGAAATCATAACACCGTCTTAGGTCGTTCTAAAAATAAAAGCCATGATGGGGGAATTCCTAAACACCAAATAGACTCTCAAGAACTTAGAAACTCTAAACTTGGAGGAAGACCATTGGCTCAATTATTATGTCCCAAGTCATCTAAGCAGAGAGACCCTCACAAGCCCCCAAAAAGAAAGATGGGAAATCCGAATGGACAAGCAAGAATTTATTAAATCACGCTCATCCCTGGAAAAACACTGTCTCTTCTTCGACAGGGCCTCGAAAGGGAATTCCGAAACTGCCAGAGGGGGGGAGGGTGGTTTGATGGATCCATTGGGAAAGATAGACCTAACCTTCTCCTGGGGCCTTAGAACGGACACTAACAATCATGCAGAAATTCTAGCCCAGTGGAAGGGACTAAATCTGGCAACTGAACATAATGTACATAATCTAGTAATTTTTGGAGATTCTAGGATCAATATTCAGGCCATTATCTCAAAAAAGAAACAAAAGACTCTCCATCTGGCCTAGGTCTATTCAAAGGTAATCCTCCTTCTCTCCAATTTCATAACAGCTAAAATCTACCATATTCTCAGAGACTTAAACACTCTAGCAGGCATCGAGGCCAACAGAGGATCACTCTTGAGCAAGAGTACGCTTCAAGTGAATGGAGAAGACAAGAGCTCTTCAATCCCATGACCCTCAGTCAGACTCTCCAACCTTGAATTTTCAGGTACAAAATCTTCCCCTCTCCGAAGAGAATCTGAAGTACTGCAAAGACAATCATGCACCCCTCCCTCCTAGAGTAGTTCCCCTCCACTTGTAGGCAACAAATAAATCGAGCAAAGATTCAAGGTACAAAGAAGGTATGGGGGAAAATCTACGACCCATGTGACATTGCAGACATGAATTGTTATAAAATGCATCAGGCATTGTAGCACAACACCAATATCCCCCCTCCCTAGTGTGGCTATCACAAATCGTTGATCTCGTGGTGTAAAGGAAGGAAAGCGGCAATGGCTTCACTCTCAAAACTAGAACCTTCGATGGAAGAAAGGATCACCGATATGAAAACCAAGCTAGACAGGATCAAAGAACTGGTCAAGGAGCAGACCAAGTTAATTCTTAGCCTGGACACCGTAGGAGAAAACCGTTGGGAATATCTGAATCAAGAACTCAAAGCGCTCAGAGAGGATGTCGCCAGCGAATTCAAAGTTCACTTCAAAGATATGGAAAATGTTGTAGGAGAAATGCACCACCAGATCAACAAGTTAGAAGTGAAGGTCAATAATCTCTCCAAAGCTTGGCCCAAAGAATCAAATCCCCAAGAGAATTTCGATGAAGACTAGACCCCTTCTGCCTAACTCTCTATGTTAATCAGTTCTATACTCCTTTGTTTTCGGTAGCTAAGTCAAAGTTCTTTGGCATCCCTCGAGGCACCCATCCATTCTCTAGAATTTTGTAATAAGGAATTGAGGCAAATGCCTGAGCAAGAAAACCTATTTGTTGTTCGTCTATGGCTTGTAAAGTACCCGACAACTTATTTGCCGACCCTTAATCTATAAAAAAACATTAACCATTTATGTTAAAAAAAAAAGCATAGTTCCTTTGAAGAAATCTGTGAATTCTTTTTGGACATGGGAATTGTTTTAGAGGCTAACATATTCGTTGATCCATTCTTAGACTTGGGGTTTTATGCTCATAAGTTGAAAAGGAAAATTTCTTACATAATCTCAACAAAACTTGCAAGTCAAATCTTGTGAATCTAATAAGCAATCAAAAGAGTGTATGAGCTAAAAATATTGTGAGTCTTTTATTGAGCATGGTGTACTATGACAATGGGCTATCTATTGGATAGAAAAAGCTTATAGTTGATAGAAACAACAACAAAAAATGCCTTAGAAAACTAAATTTATTGTTAATGTGCAATGGCCTCTCGATTGAACCAGGGTTATTGTGGAACACCCCTCTTCCCTCCTAATAGTGGAATGAATTTGGGGTGATCAACTTGAATATTCTACACTTAGGAAGTGCACCACTCCAGGTCAATAGGTTCTTAGAATAAAAGAAATCTTGTGAAGGGAACAAGTTAACTTCTCCACTCTATATCAAGGTGCATAAAATGAAGGGAGCAAGCTTGAAGTAAAAGAAAGCTTGAACAAGTTAACTCCTCCACTCTATATTGTTATTGCCACACATATCCCTCCAAGAGGTCAATTAGTTGAGTTGGATATGAGTGTGTTAGGCCTCCAAAGGCCAAGTGTCTTCAATCACCACCAGACCCTAGCCCTAGGGTGACGTCAAGCCCTCAAAGGTGACGTTTTGGCCTCCAAAGGCAAGTTGTTTGGATTGTAGGGGATAGGTGAGATCCTCCAAGGTGTCTCTTAAGCCTCCAAAGGCATGTCATCATCATTCGGTGTGTGGGCCCTAGTATACAATCCGTGGGCTTCAATCCCCAAGGAATCCCAAGCTAGGATTGTTCTTCCAAATATGTCCACCAAACAAGGTCCTGCAAAGACAATGAATACACCCTGCAAGGATCTCAATTAAAATGCATCATGATGAGTAAACAAAATCAATAAAAGATCCTTCATTTCTTCTCCATTTGTCTTGTGTACTAGGTACCCATAGAAGGATTTGATTCTAAGTTGAAACTAACATTCCCTACAATGTGGAACATTTACATGTTCCCCTTTACACAACCACATCTTATTCCCTTCAACCACGTGTAAGGAATCTTGACAATTTGGGTAATGAGAGCATGGGGAGTTGCAATGCTTAATTTCCTCATTTATCTTGATGGACCCAAAAGTATATGGAATAAATATAATCTCATGAGTCAAGTATATAGGTGGATTTTGTACTAGGGCGCATAGAGAACCAAATCCTCCTAACATAATGGACCTAAAAATAATATAAAATCTAATGAAGAACTAAGTGCTAGGTATGTGGGATGATTAAAAAATTTGGGGGAAACATAAAGAGAGAAATCCTCTAATATATATGAACCTAAGAAATATACGAAATACAATTTATCATAAGGTGTTGGGCTTGTGGGAAGATTTTTGAAGTTAGGATTTTACAAAGGGTGAAACCCATTATGGGTTTGTAGGGCTAATTTTTTTTATATGATATGATTGGCACTGAGGATTTGGCATATGGAAAGAGATTGTTGGATGATCCTTTTAGGCTCCAAGTTGTGACACTTTTGAGCTTCAAAAGATTGTTGTTGGTTTGTCTAGCCAACAAGTCAATAAGAAACTCATGACATGAAAGGGAGAAATAAGATATGCATTTTAATAAGTTATTTTTCCCTTCAATGGTAGGTCTGTAGCTGGCACACTAGGCTTCACAAATGACAATAGGTCTTATTAATATAAAGGGACTTAGATTTGTAACTCATATGCATTTGACTTCCTGCCAACCAATAGGTACAAACCTCAGACAAGTATCTAGCTCGTACATGACCAAATGACATCCAACCAATAGGCACAAACCTCAGACAATTAGCTAGCCCATACACTTGCTAGGCTTATTGACGACGATAGGTTAGGTCATCCATATTCAATATCATCCTCGTGGATGCTATATGGGTTTGACAGGAGCATGAATACTTTAAGAGTGCATACCCATACTGTCATTTCACTCTCAACAAAAATATTATGTGATGATTCCTTTATCATCCAACAAATGTCCATTTAATTTAGAAATAAGGAACAATAGAGAGATTAAACTTTTAATGAACATAAACCTCGACAAAATCAAGGTTTCATGGACCACATCATTCTCATGCAATGTTATAGAAGAAAAACCTTTGGATCTACAACTTTTGCAATAGTTAGTGCCTAAAAAACAAAGGTGCATATCTGGATGCTAACAGGGCCTTTACTTTCATGGCTTAAATGATATAACCCAACATTTAAATTAGAATATAGGTCCCAACTATTATGGTCAAATCCATCAAGTTAGCTTGTTATATTGAATCTAATAATGTATATAAACATAAGTCTAAGGGATTTTGCTTTGGGTGTAGTAAAAAATGGTATTGGTGGAAAAAATGTTCCAAATAAATAATATTCACCTCAAGAAGAATGACAAGGATGGTGAGGAACCTCAATAGGATCTGTGAGAATAGTTTGAGTGCTCATTCAATAATGAAGCAAAATTTTACACCATATTGATGAATTCCTTGGAAGATATCAACATGCCTTAAACCGTTAAAATTGTAGGATACATCAACAACCAAAATGTCATAGTCCTTATCATCTTAGGTAGTACCCACACCTTAATTAACAAAAATATGGTATACAAACTGAATTGTGTTACACACCCATTTATAAACTTTCAAGTGGTGATTGTAAATGGAGGAAAATGCCACAACATTAAACTATGTAGATTACAAATTATCAATTTCCATTTACACCATTTTTATTGAAAGGGTGGTTTTGGGGGTTCAATGGATTAAATCATTGAATACAATGTCCATGAACCATGGGGAATTAATGGCCTAAAGGCTCTACCCATTCAAGTGATTAGCTCACATAAAATGGAGAAGCTCCTCAAAACATGTTAATGGAGTTATTGTTAATATTCATTGAATAGAAGCCTGAATTAAAGTAGGAAATGTTCCTTTAGAGATAAACATAACTTCACTAAGAATGACATGATGTTTCAGGAAATTCCCACAAGGTTTCCTTTTTCATGATCTGAACATGCCATTAAAATTACACCATGTAGTATCTCTGCCAACATAAGGCCCTATAGATACCCTTATGATCAAACAAGAGAGATTGAAAGTATGGCATGAGACATGTTGGATGCAAGGATCATTCAGCTAGGATAGAGTGCACTCTCCACTCCATTATTCATATTATTATCTTCATTCACTTCTATCAGTA
>JZKD02S1664719.1:691948-712270 GCA_000966675.3 Picea glauca
TCTTCTTACATCCGCCTTATTCTATTTTATTGAAAGGTCTTATTAATATTGACCTTTATTACATCCGAATACATTGATCTACCTATGTGCGGGTTAGGACCTTAACAGTTTTCATGGTATAAGCCACTACTATCTTAAACGATACGTGGTAAGGCAGATGAGGTTTTAAGTCAGTTGTATCCAGCATGATTGTACCTGGATTACAAGTCTCGATAGATCCTAAAGTGGTTAACAAGGCTTTCCTTTGGGAAAGGAAGCTTTGGAGGACCTCCAAAGTGAACATTGCACAAGGGGATTGTGATAATTCTTCCACCATAGAGTAGTTCTGGGCAGCCCTTGCGTTTGGGTTATGAGAATCTTTTTTGAATGCACCTTTGGGAATGCGTGTCATTGTTTCACTCAATGTCTTCTCAATCTATAGAGGAAGAGATGGGAGTTCAACTTCTTTATCATTCTTAGAAGTTCTTGGTTTACTATAGTCATGCACTCTAGTCGATATAAAAGCATCACCCCTCACCATATATACATTCGTGGATGCAGGGTTGTTCACAGGTGGAGAGGGTCCTTGGCTGCCCCCTTCCATGCTTGTAGAGGCCTATGTTAGATTTTGCCCATGTTGGAATGGATTGGTTAACATAGCAAGCTATTACTGTGTCACAAACTTTTGGGCTTGTACAAGCCAGGGACAAAGGTGGGTCGGGTGGTCTTTCATGCATAGGTTGCATGGCTACCTCACCTTCCGTTTCTCAGTATTTCCCCCGCCAGCATTATTGGTGGGTTTCTTATCCCCCTTACCCTTATTTCCTTGTTTTTTCTTTCCTTCAGGCTGCTGGGTGGCCTTTGGATTAGTCGATTGCACTATGTGTACATCCGATGTTTTCCTAAGGGGAGCAGCCAAAGCAATAGTTTGGTTGGTCGCTGTGTGTTGTATAAACAATTGTTGCAATTGAGTCGTTAGTTGCTCAATGGGATTTGTTTGTGCTGAAACGAAAATACCACTGGCATGTGGTCCAGCTCTTTGTCTGGTTTTATCAAGTATTGAGCATGGTGCATCTGGAAAGATCTCGTATAATAAATTGGACTGAGAATAGATTAGCTCAAGTTGTTGAGCTCTCATGATGGCATCTTCTTCGGAAAATACTCCCGACGTCGTGACGTCTTTGGACAAATGTGGGACCAAAGACTTAAGAAACCACTCGAGCAGGAATGATGGTGGGACTAGTACCTTAATTAAACTCTTTTGGCGTCTCCATTCTTAGATGTGATCAAATATATGGTCTGCTTTTGTCTATGAAAAATTGGCCAGCAATTCTGTGCCAGCGTCGTATCTCACAGGTAACTGGAAATGGTTTAGGAAAGCCATGGCCAATTCACCGAAGGAAGAGTATCTTGAGCGATCGAGATCGATGTACCATTTTGCAGCTTTCCCAATGTGAGTATGTTGAAACAATCACAACTATACGAAGTCGTCTTTCAACAAGTTAGATGAGCACCAAAGATGGAAGATAGTCACATGATCTCCTGGATCTTTGTTAGGCTTGGCTTCAAAATTTGGGATGTCTGAAGGCAACTTCGTTGGCATATGAGGCCAATGTGGATCATGACAGATAGGGTCATTCAAAAACCTTGTCAAGTCTGGAAAATGCAAGGTTGCCAGGAAGGGTAGTTTGGGTTGTTGGTGATAACCTGTGAAAAAGGGGCATGGAGTTTGATTGGCACCAGGTTGCCAAGAAAAGTTCGGCTGCTAGCCCGGATTCTGGTAGAAACCATGGCCATGGCCAGCATATGGATTTTTCATATGTGGAGACATCATCGGTTGATTTCCAAAATAGGACATAGATGGTTGGGCATGCATTACATTCGAAGGACTTTGGGAAGGGTTTCCCCATGTCGGTCTCGTGGGGATAGGCATAGTACTTTGTCTGGGGTTCCATTGATTGTGGAAAGAATTACCCCAGATCGACATTTAGGATGAGGGAATGGATCCCTGCCAAGAATTCCAAGGCCATGATGCGGAAGAAGTTCCTGGGTGTGCCCCCTGTGCAGGAATAGTACCCTGCATAGAAATAGATTTTATGAAACCAGGGTTGCCCTCAGTTGGGAAAGTAGCTGACGAGAAGGCATTGTTACCAAATGCACCGAAAAAAGAAAAAGGTGTCGAACCTACTGGCATATTATGCAAAGGTAGTCCTTGACTCCCCTCTCCAAATAAACTATGGTGTGCAAGTGGCCTGGTGGATTGCTGATGCGTGCCACAGAGGGAAGGGGATGAAGGAGGTATATGACCTCCCCCGTAAGGGAAAACATTAAAAGGAGCAAGAGTGCCCCCCATGTGTCCTTGCAGAGAAGCGTTAGAGCTCCTTGCCCCCAGACCTGAAGTCTATGAAGTGGAGTAGGAAAGTACAGGACTTGTACCTAAACTAGGCATTCCGTATGAGAACGGAGGGCCTATCGCACTTGGTGTGAAAGGGGTTGTGGCCACTGCCAGAGATAGGATCGGACCACTGTGCGATGTAGAGGCGGTCGAGACCATGGTGGCTCGGACCGGTAATGGTGGGTTAGGACTTGGAAACTCTCATGTGGTGACAACTGTAGTGGGAATTGAAGAATTCCCAGAAGGAGTAACAACATTTGTTTCCATTGCTGTGTGCGACACTGTCTAGAACTTGTAAGGATGAATCGGTATGATGGCAGGTGCCGAAAGATCAGTGATGGAGGTTTCAATCCAACCAAAATCTTTTTCTCCAAGGTCTAAAATGGTCGATTCCTCTGGGTGTTGGTCGGGCACAATTTCTTATGACCCAGTCGCTTCAAAAGACCCTTGTTGGTCTAGCTTTCACCTTAGTGGTGGCGGGGGTGGCTCCAGTGTAACTGGTAGCAGGCCAAGAAGCCTTTGTGACTGGTGGAGCTCATTATCCTCCACTGTGTGAGAAGATCAAAGACACACTAGGGTAGTCTAACCGTTCAAATGTAACACACACTTAAAAAGTCCCTATAAGATAAGACAGGAAAACACTAAATTAATTGGAAGAACAGTTACAACAACCAACACTAGAGCGCAAGTGCAACTCGAAAACGGAAGAACCCTCCAATTATAATTTGTAAAGAATGGCTCGATGTATGTCCTAGGTACTGCAGTATATTCCCGCAGTCACCTATGTATGTCCCTAAAAAAGATAGGCAACTAGGTTGCCAGCGCACGAACAGTCACCAGGCGGGTACAGTCGAAAGTTGGTTAGATCACAATGAGGAGGATATCGAGCCCAAAACCTGTCAAGGGTATCAAAAGAAAGTGGTCCAGAATACAATTGAGGACCTCGAAGGGATTCAAGACCCATGAATCCCCGTGGCAAATGCAATCGACGAAATCCCAAAACAAGCCCTCTATATGTGTTCTCCACTACGATTGGTCCAACCTTGGAGGGGTTATTTCCGCTACCTTTCCACATGCGACCTCGTGTTTATCCCCTATTTTAGAGGGGGGTCCCAGATAAATTTCATGATATTGGACTTGGACACTCCCTAACTCAGACTCCAATGTTTGATTTTAATGGCCCTGAAGAGTTTCCTCTCCAACCTTATCCAAGGCCCTAATCCTGAACTAGTTGGTTAACCCTACAAACATAAAAGTCTAATAAATTTTAGATTTAGCATTAATTTTATGGCTTATCTTATGTCAAGGGGTATGAAAGTGAAACTGATGATGTTTCAAAGACGAAAGTAAAAAATGAACAGAAAGATGGAAACAAAAACTTTTACTTAATGCAAATTTTCAACAACTTTTCAATTTTTTATTTTTATTTTCTAAGATCTTTTGAATCAACAAACTTAAAGAAGGATTTCACTCGACTACGAGCTACTTACGACCTAAGTAAACTATCAAGAACTTAAAAAATCAAAGACTTTTCCCTGGTTACTAATGCAAAACCACACTTTTCAACCAAACAAGAAAATGAAAGAGATTTTTTTTTATTATTATTTGAATGCTGACAAAGAAAAAAGGAAAAATATCAACAAGTAAAAAACCAAGAAAATTTTTGGCCTAATCGCAGATCGTAAAGAATCACTTCAAGAAATCACACACTAGCAACTTAAAAAAGGAATCTCACACTTGTCTAAAAACCCTAATTTTTTTTTTTTTTTATGACACCTTTTAAATGAAAAAAAAGAAATCTAAGGCTAAGATCAACCCTAAGCTACTGACTGCTAGGACAGAGATTCAAAAACCTGAGAGGTATAACTCTTGTCAAGGGAAAGGATGATTGCCTTACCCTCAACAAAAACTATTCTGCACAAGAACACTACTGACAATCCAACAGCAAGCATGTGCACACGAGCTGTGTAGATCCAGAGGGCATGTACACACGTGCTGGCCTTATATAGGTTGCGTGTATCTCTAAAACTCTGAAACAAATAAAAAGAGACAATCCAAACCAGGAAGAGACCATTGATATTGAGAACCAGGATCTCTTGAAGGCTTAGACACCCTCTTTGATAGAAAAAAGGAAAACAATGTAAAGAAAAAATTCATAAAAAAAACCAATCTGAGATAAGACTGCAAACAACCAAGACTTAGACAGAGTTCCAGAAAACCCTTGAAAATGACTGATTCTGACAGGGAAGAGGATGACTGCCTCAAAAATTTTCTGAAATCTACATGCTATTATTACTTCTTCAGTTAGTGTTCACACGCGGGCTGTAAGAGAGTAGGGAGCAGGTACACTCATGTAGACCTTATGCAGGCCGCGTATACCTCTGTGGGTCTTGAAAAAACACAGTCAAGCAAATAACAGAGATAGCTAGTATGGAAGACTAGACTGTCTGGCAGCTCAAACTTTTCAAAAACTTCAAAAAACAAGAAAGAAAAGCAGTCTTTTAAAACTACCCAAAAATATTCCCAGGAACCCTAGAGACTTCCCAAGTATGGTCGCCAATTCTATTGTGGTGGGAAATCCCCCTACAGACTAGCAAATGGGGTTATATTATGCATGCAGATATGACCAAAAGAAACCTACTTTATACCTTCATCCCCAGACCTAATCCCCATTTCCTTTTAGAAAATACATGGTTAGACCAACATACCTTGTTCCAAACATTCGATGTTGATCCTTCTTCATGCTTGATCGCTTGTTAGAAACTCTCCTCCCAAGGCTGACCTGCATACAAAAAAAACAACAAACTACACATGCATTTTACCTATAGACTAACGGGTTACAGATTCAAACATATATCTACTAAACTATGAAGAACTCATATAGTGGGATGGGAAAAACATTTCTTTATTATTAACTTTAATGAATCAACTTACAATGTCGAAACCAGCCACCGCTCCGCGAATCTTGATCCTAGGCTCCTCTTCAAATGTCCTCCAACTTCTTTGCTTTGTATCTCTTCTTGCACAAGGATGGCTAAAGGGTTGGGACAATGGGAATGTGCAGTTGGGCAAAGTTTATTTACTCTTATTCTCCTCCAAATGGAACCCCTAACCCTTTTTTTATAGGCTAGAAGAAGCTAGGTATTTGGACGAACCCTCGACCATGCATGGCCAGGAGGTTTAGTTAAGTCACCCAAAGTTGCGTGTTCCGTAGACAACTTTCCTTTTTTCGTGCTTTTGTTGGTCCACATGGGCTGTTTTAGGTTAGCTAGCGTGTACACGCATGCAATAATGGAGTAGGGCACATGGGCCTTTATAAAAGAGTTTTTTTAAAGAGTTGTTCAGTAGTGCTCTGGCAAAGAAGGGAACTGAGATGGCCTGATACCAGGTAAGCATGTATGGTGCAAATTAGGGTTATAACACTTTCATATAATGTTCCTTCACCCTCAAAGGTTGGTGATCTACACTCCTTATACTCAAAATCAAGAGCGTAGGGAGAAGGGGTTAATGAGAGTGGTTTCCACTATTCTAGAGAGGAAGGAGGAAACATACATAAGACTACTAAATCTATCAATCATTTCAATGAATGATCATCTCAGAATTCATGAGATAGGCTAAGATACTAAACCTAAATTAGAAGGTTTCAATACAATGTTTGAAAAAGTGAATTTGCATAATTAACTTGAATAGAAATAATATGCCACAAATAAAATTAACTTGATATAATAACATAAATGAAATTGATGTGACAACAAAATTGCATTAGCTGAAAGTGAAATGACATGAAGAAAATAAAATGTATATAACAACTTGCATGAATTCTCTACATGAAACTATAATATACTTGCAGAAATAAAACATAACCATGTGACAAAGATAGAAGAAACCATGGAAGTGAAAGTTGATGAACATCCCCCTTGTGATTAAACCTACTTGAGAAAATGATTTGCATAACCTCAAGAATGCATATTAGTAACAATATGGGCCTCAAATTTCCACTATTTGGTGACCCATCATCACCCCACAACAAAAGGTTTTGTGCATCCTTGTGCAATAAAAAATGTCTCATGTGCATTATGTCATTTACCCTGCCTCTTTTTCTGTCCCATTATTTTTGTTCCTTGCAAGCATCCCTAAGGTCATAGGACATAAATTGAGTAATGACACCTTTGACATGGTACCCTACATTTTTGTCTATTTTCTTTCAAATATTTCTTCTCCTTTTCCTCATCCAAATTTCCTAGAGGTGTGGGATGTAGTGGGAGAGGAGGATTGAATCTTATCCCAATCTGTTTGAGCTTGATTTTCCTCAAAGACTCCTTGTAAAATTGAGACTGGTGTATTCAAATCTATTCCATAGGTGGTTGACAATTTCTTCTTTCCTATACCTCTAGAACTTGGCACCCTTATAGAAACCATATGGCTTTATGTAATCCATTGCCATCCATGGAACAATCTACCGATATTTTTGTTTCTTATGACTAACCAGTGGAGTGAAGGGATATTCAAAACTTCTTAAAAAGTGTAGATTTTGTGGAAAGGGAAGAGGAGTTGTGATCTATTGTTAGAGTCCACTATATAATCACATAAGCACTTGAAGAGAACCCTTTGCAAATGGATTTATTTGTAGTTTGATAATGGAAAGTAGAGCCTAAGATTAAGAAAAAGGGAAGATTCAAGTTAACAAATGAAGCATCTTATTCTAGTTGGATTTTTCCCATATATATATGTATGATCCACTAAAGGCGATACATTATCTTATGTATGATCCCATAATTTGAAATGTGTAAACTTCCACATCAATCATGGCCACACTAGACACATGGGGTCATTGGACTCAAGGAGGGATGAGGATCTAGAATTATACATATATGTGGATATTTGGAGGAGAATGATCATTTTGAAGGTGCTATGCCTCTTCCTACACACCACCAGATCACCTCTCATTGACAGTCTATGTATTGATCCCTTTTAGTTTTGGGTTGTTAGTATTTTCAATTGCACACACCTTTCAATCTAGTCAAAGTTCAATTAATGTCTCTTGTTACTGTAGGGTTATAAAGCCTCATCCCAATGCCCATATGCCTCCAACCTTGTGATATAATCATTTGGTGACAAGTGTCATGAAGGGAGATGCATAAGACTAGGGGTAACTTTCAATTCAAGGCTAGGAATGACCAGGCCCACATCAAGTGAAGGAAGAAAATTAAGAAGGTACATGTGTTGTCCCATTCCATGTCAACAACAATGCATCCATTCATTGGTAACACTAAAAAATCGATGACTCCAACTGGGTCCTTGATCATCAACATCATTTTCTCTAATATAGTTATCAATATCGTCAATGAGATCATCGTCTCCTACATTTGGATGATCAACTTCTTCAACTTATTCGTCTGACACATCGAATACAACCACCTGCTCCTGATTTACATAATCATGATCTTCTTCCTCGTCATTATCTTCATCATCAGCTACATCATTATACTTTATTGGTCTTCCTCTTGGATCATATCTAACAATGTATGACCAACCTTCTTTATCGGGTACCTCTGAGTAAAATAATTGCTCACATTGACT
Source organism: Picea glauca (assembly GCA_000966675.3). Lineage (NCBI taxonomy): Eukaryota > Viridiplantae > Streptophyta > Pinopsida > Pinales > Pinaceae > Picea > Picea glauca. The sequence goes on from JZKD02S1664719.1 coordinate 699,903, forward strand.
TTGATGCACTGCCCCTACCTCAACAGGGTCTGCTGACCTCCTGGTCAATGGATCTTCGACTTCTCGAGCTGGATTAGCTCTGCAATTCCCTACTGGAATCTTCACAATAGATCCACAGGTCCTTTCGAACTTCACTTGTGCGAACTAGCACCGAGTGCAAAGTTCCCCCACGTGACCATTGGCTGTGACCACACACCTTTCCAAAAGGCACTTCGTGATTTCACGTTTCGGGTATTTGGATGTGAGCCAACCTTGACTCTTCCAAATTCTGAAATCCTTGTTGGAACAGGGGTAGACCCAGGGTTCAAGACTCAAGAGTGCACCAACAAAACCCTAACTACCGGCCCTTTTGGCAACACTTGCGAAGCAGATGAAGTCTCACCCGAGGTAGAGGCAGGGGTGGTTGTAGGACTCAAATGTTTGCAACCTTAGCTGGGACACAGATCCGTGATTATGATACCTTATCAAAGCACTTAGAAACTACAACTCATCAGTATCAAGCTAGTATCTACTTCACATATGAAACCCCACTTACAGAGAATCATAGTAGTTAATCATATCTATTATATTCAAGCACTAAGCACATACACAAAGGTCAGGTCTAGCATTCATTCACATTATTCAACACTAAGATACCATATTAGATTCATTCATCATCTAACAACGTACTAAGCATTTAATCATATAGATAAGAGAATAACCATAAAGCACAAAGAATTCACAACACAGGATATAGGTGGTTCACCCCCACCCTAAGTCTACGTCCACCAACTCTTCTCTTCTTTATTATCTTCGGTCAAGCTTCTTATGGGCACAAAGCCACAAAATCCTACTCGGCATAGGATAGGAGATCTGTATGCACTTTGCCAGATCCTCCTTCCCCGAGCTAGGTTATAGCACAAAGCCTTCCACAGTATTTATAGTCACTTGCATTCATCCTTGCCAACCTTACACAACATGCATAAATCATTTACAATCCTTACTTGCACTTAGCACAACATCATATAGATGCACTACTACATGGATGTCCTACCTTACATCGCCTAGACCTCTATTTATATTTTACAAAATATGCCTAAACATGGGCAAAGCCCATGGGCCAACATCCCATACCCATTACATAATCCCAAATCCCAAAAAGGACCCAAAAAGGGGTCAAGATCCTGCTATCTCCACTTATTCTTGCGCTCCGACTTCGATAGCATGTCGAAGTCCCAAAATTAGGTCAAATATGACCAAGAATCCTCAAAACTTGATCAAGGGCCAACAGGCCCCGAACACTCACCTATGAATAGTCCTGAGTCACTTTGTTCTGGGTAACTCTGCCTCAAAAGCCTTGATAATGGCTCGAGTTGCTTCAACTTGTTGTTGCGCCACGACCTCCTACTCGGTGAACTCTTGGATAACTACATGGATGATAGGTCCCTCTAATCATTGTTGGACTGCAGCGACTACCTGCTCCAGCTCTGCTCCTCGACCTTCAATTTCCTCGAAAAATAGGCAAGATGTATCTTGGACCGGTTGGAGCCTCTGAGTTACTTTCATAAATCTGATCTGTATGGCATGAACCTGTTGTTGAGCTATGCGTTGTTCCTAGGATATTTTCATCCTTTCAACTGGTGACAGGAGCTTCAACTATGCCTATATTGTTTCTGCTTGTTGCTTCACCTCCTGGAACTGGGACTCCAGTTTCTTCAGTTCAGGGTCCTTAGACAGGCGTTCATAAGTGTGCTCATTTCGACTGCTTATCTTCTTACATTCGATGGATAATGCTATGATACTGTCAATTGTGCTCTGGGCAGTTGCTTCTCTCTAGTCTCACACTTCCTGCGGAGTGCTTGGCACTGTTTGTAGGTCTAATTTTGCAACTTTCTATTGAAGCTGCTAAATAGCTTCAGTAAGCTTCACCACTTGGTTTTCCAAGGATTCCTCCACCTTTTTCTCTAAGCCAGTCACAGAGCGAAGTGCTCAGGAAACTACTTCTTCAATTCCAATCTGCTTCACAAGAAGTTGTTCTTTTTCCTTTTGGATTTTTTCTCTATCTGTTGCAAACTTTGTCTGAAGGTCATCTTTCTCTTGCAGCACAATTCTACATTTCTCTATAAAATCCTCTTGTGATTTCTTTAATGCCACTATGGCCTATTCCTTTTCTTTCTTCACCCTTCGAATGTGAGCTTAGATTACATCAACTACTCTACAAAGTTGGGCAGGCTCGTCTCCTAACTCTGGTTCTCCCGATGGCAAGGGCGTAGTGGAGACTGTGCAGCTAGACTAAAGGGCCTGTTGTACCCCTCATAGTTCGACCTCAATTTTGTTGTACCTTTCCTCCTGCTTGGCTTCTTGTTTTTGCAAGATTTCCAACGAAGCATCATTTAGAGCTGCGATGATGAAGTCAAAATCATCATTAGTGAGCACCATCTGCATCTTGGTGAAGGTGGGTCTGGATTTCTTCCGAGAAGAGGGTTTATGGGGAGAAACCTTCCTCTTCTTCAGGGGATTAGCCTCCTCTCTAGGCGGTGTTACTTCACCTTTATTTTGTTTCATTTCTTTTCCATCTTCTACTTCATCATCATCCCCTCGGTTAGGTGATGCTGAAGCAGTCTTTTTTGAGGTGCTGCTTAAGTCTTGGACCTCCTCAGTCTTCTTTATTTTGCTAGTTCCAAGTGTGTCATGTTCTTTGTGAGTGGTCTTGGGGTCATCTAGTTCAGAGTTGAACATATTTACAGGGTCAATGGGAATAAGGAGGTCTGCGGACCAGTCCTTAGTGATCTCCTCAATCTCATCTTCCATGAGCTTATACTATGACTGGAGCTACTCCTTGTGTTCATCTGCTCATGCTATAATGTAGATGAAGTGTTGATATACGTTGAACTTTATCAGGGTTCAGAACCTCTGTAGGGTGTTCAGAATCATGCGAGGTTTGGCTTCTATATCTCTCTTTAGCTAAAGGTAGTAGGTATGAAAAACAACATTCGACTGCCACTGTTTGTTCATATCACTTGAATACCAAAGCGTAGTGAAATTCGTGACAAGCGACTCAAATGGCTCAATGTCTAGGAAGGTCACACCTTCCGGCATATCTCAGGAAACAAAGGTGATAAGGATCAGGAGCCAGCTGAAGTGGAACTCGTATCCTTGATCCTGTGCTTCGCGACAGTCTAGCTAAAGCTGATTCACTAGGTACTTCACCTAGTTCATCTGTACACCTTCTACACACTTCCCCATGAGGTCAATGATAAAGCACGTGACCTGTGTGGGTCTGTTTTTCCTTACTAGTTTTTTGGCTATTAACTGACAGGCGACGTGCACTGTGCCATTCTAGATGTAGGCTACCCTGGAGCCTCACATTCCCTTTTCAACATCACCATACGTATCCTTGATCTTCTGGGCTAGTGCATGATCTGTGGATTTTCTTGGATAAACTTCTTTTGGATCAGGTCCTTTCATACTCAATCCTATGATCTGATGGATCAATATTGGATCGATTGTAATACGATGGTCTAGACATAAGTATCCACCATGGTAACATGAGAGCAATAGCTTGACACAAGCGTTGACTTCCTGGTTCCTACCGAAGTGTGGGATTTTCATGACGTTTAACAAAGTGGACTACCCAAGGTTCATCGTCCATGGATGAGGGATTATCTTTGAGTTCTTCCCCTTCATCCTTGTCAGGTATTTGTATGGGGTGAGCATACTATAGTTCTTGTGATCTCCGAGGTTGAAGTCGCTGAAATTCAATGCTACGATCTTGTCCTTCTCTATTCGAATTACGCGTATCCCCTTTGGGAGGTACATAGTAACCATAGTGTACTCGAATTCTCTCGACACACTATCTTGACTCACTGCCTGGGCCAGAGGTGGGATGTAATCGAGAAATATGGTCAGGATCAACTTCGAATTTTCTAGGTCATCTCTGTGTTTGGTTATCTTCTCTATCACGACTTAGGATGTTCCTGCTCCACGAGTAGTCGACGAAGAGGATTGCACTCCTCCTGTCGATGATGCTTTTACAACCACAGACATCACTCTTTCAGACATGATTCTCTTAGTCTTGAGATCAATGAGTACTTCCTTCGCAAACTCTTCGAGTGCGCTAAGTTCTTAGGACATATTCTTGAGGTGGAATATCTCAGGTTCGAAGAGTGACTAGTCAATGCAACAGGATGGATGGTGATAGTGCGATGATCACTGTGAAAAATAAACTAATCTGCAAGCTTAGATAATCAAGGTTGGAAAAAGTGTTCTTAGTGCATGGTGTGACGGGATAAATAGATAACTTGGCAATGGATCTCTTGCAACAGGTGAGAAGCCTTCATTAACTCAGTTCTTTCCATTATGGTGTGGTCCTAATGGTCTTATGGTGAGATTTTTGACCATAAATGTCTTTCTACCTGTTCGGGGCGTCGGTCTAATGGTTATACTATTGCCAACAACTATATTGCCTCGCCACAACGAAGTGACATATGACGCTATTCTGATATCCCGACGAAGTTCTAATGTTGCAAATTTTCCTTCTATGAAATTCCTTCTGGAACCTTCTGTAACTTTTCGATCTTAGCTTTCTTCTTATTGATCTTCCTAGCCTTTCTCCTAGTGAGGTTTGTCTCGGTATTCCTCTTTCCGTTCTGATTTTTATCTTCTTTTGGCATAGTCACTTCGCATTGGTGAGATTTTTTCCTAGAGGTAAGAGGTAATACTTCATCGGTAGCTAGAATAGGTACTTCAGTCTTCTGTGGTTCTTCTAGTGTTCTTCCAACTTTGACATCCAAATATCTGGCTTGAAATAGCTTCGCTTGGTTCTCCTACTGTTCAATTAAGTGTGCCATCCTCCTAGTCATGAAATCTTTTAACTCTTGCTTCTTCTATTCTAGGGCTTCCTCTTCTTCTTTCCTTCGGATCTGGTCTTTCTCAATCTAGGTCTTGCCTAACAAAGCTGGAAATGGGGCATTGTTCTCAATAAATTTAATAACTTCAAATTCTTTCTTTGTCGCAGTTCCATGGGCACTCATAGATATCTGGGTAATTCTTCCACATAGGGTGATCATCTTTCCTTTAAATAATCATGTTCCTCCCAATGAAGGGATCATAACAGGCTTTCCTAGGGTTTCCCAAGTTCTCTCTATCATAATATTCACCTGTGTTTCCTCATCCAAAACACAGTTAATGTCAAAGTCTCTTATTCTTACTTCAGTGCACTCTTTTTCCTTGAAGATCTTTGATAAGTTGATATGTTGGTGATCATTCAGGGTTTCTTTTATTTGTAGCAATATAATCTCTCATTCTTTCTGGGGTTCTTCCATAATCTCAGTTTCTTGGCCTTTATTAGGGTCTACTTATTCCTATTTCATATTTTCAATCTTAGCAATCATTCTAGGGTAATCCAAAACTTCATGGTCCATATCTTTACAACAAAGACAACTAGGTCTTCTACCAGGACAATCCTTAGCAAGATGTCCTGGTTTTCTGCAACTACAACAAAGGGTTAATCCTCTCTTTCTTTTAAATGATCCCCAAACTTTCCTATACTGCACGCTAGAATCATAGTAGCTAACCTGCAAAAAATTCTTTCTAGGGTCCTGCATCCATTTGTTAGTCCAAACATTCTCTCTATGCATAGGTATAACATATCTTTCAGTATTCTTATCAGATCTACTCATATCAAACCTTTTTTCATCTAGTGGTGCCCTACTTTTCAAGCTAGGACAAAATTTATCAAACATACCTAGATCCATGCTTTAGAAACAAAAATTTCCACTTATCTTACTTTAGTAGAGCACAAAGATTTTAGATCTAAAGCTTTTCACTATTCCTATCTCTATCAAAGCACAAAGCTTACAGATCTTACCTCTTTTCTTCATATCTAACCCTTCTTCTCTTAGCACAAGGCTTCACAAATCAAGTAAAGTACTACACACTAGGGCAACAGATCTACGCATGGAGCTTCTTTTCACAAAGATTCTTCCTCCTAAGTTCCCAACAATCACAGTTTTAGGTCCCGACAATGGAGCCATTTGTTGGCATAGGGGCAGACCCAGGGTTCAATGCTCAAGAGTGCAAAAAAAAAACCCTAACTACCGGCCCTTTCGACAACACCTGCGAAGCAGATGAAGTCTCACCCGAGGTAGAGGTAGGGGTGGTTGTAGGACTCAGATGCTTGCAACCTTAGCTGGGACACGAATATGTGATTATGATACCTTATCAAATCACTTAGCAACTACAACTCATCAGTATCAAGCCAGTATCTACTTTGTAGATGGAACCCCACTTATAGAGCATCACAGTAGTTAATCAGATCTAATATATTCAAGCACTAAGAACAACCACAAAGGTTAGGTCTAGCATTCATTCACATTATTCAACACTAATCTACCATATTAGATTCATTCATCATCTAACATTGCACTAAGCATTTAATCATATAGAAAAGAGAATAACCATAAAGCACAAAGCATTCACAACATAGGATATATGTGGTTCACCTCCACCCTGGGGCTACGTCCACCAACTCTTCTCTTATTTATTATCTTCAGTCAAGCTTCTTACAGGCAAAGAGACACAAAATCCTACTCCTCATAGGACAAGAGATATGCACACACTTCACCAAATCCACCTTCCCTGAGCTAGGTTATAGCACAAATACTTCCACAGTTGTTATAGTCACTTGCATTCAACCTTGCCAACCTTGCACAACATGCACAAAGCATTTACAATCCTTTCTTGCACTTGGCACAACATCACATAGATGCACTACTACACGAATGTCCTACATTACATCGCCTAGACCTCTATTTATATTTTACAAAATAGGCCTAAACATGGGAAAAGCCTAGGGGCCGACATCCCATACCCATTACATAATCCCAAATCCAAAAAAGGACCCAAAAAGGGGTCGAGATCCCACGATCTCCACTTCGTCTTGCACTCTGCCTTCGACAGTTTTTCGAAGTCCCAAAATTAGGTCAAATACGACCAAGAATCCTCAAAACTTGATCAAGGGCCAACACTCCTGAACTCCCAAATAGGAGCCTAGCGATCTCTATCTCTTTCCATTTACTTCCACCGATGCGACCTCTAGCTTTGACCCGGGGCCCAACTTCCAAGTGCTTCAGGACTTCACATTTTGCAACTTTGGGTATTCTTTTATGAGTCGCCCGACTCTCCCAACTTCCTGATTTCCAAACTAGAGCCTAGCGGGTGCTAGCTCCTTTCTCGTGGACTCCTCCGATATAATCTCGGGCTATGACCTAGGGCCTAACTCTCAAGCGCTTCGAGACTTCACATTTCATGAAGTTGGAAATTAGTTCACCTCTTCCTCCCAAAGTCCAAACTAGGCTTAGCGAGCACTATCCCCTCCCTTTGACTTCTGATAATATGACCTCCAGCTATGACCAGGGGCCAACTCCCAAACACTTCGGGACTTCGCGCTTCACGAAGTTGAAAGTTAACGCATCTTCTTTTCTCTGATTTTCAATTTCCAAAAATTCACCCACGTCAGATTGATGATCCACAACCCTTTGTGATATAACGGTCCTGATCTCTCCATTGTGAATCGAGAATTTGCATCTCGGAATTTTGAAATTTGGCTCACCTCCTCTCCTCTGATTCCCAATTTTCAAACTCTGCTTGGGTCAGATCAACGAATCAATATTCCCCGTGATATAACAGTCCAAATCCCCTCCTTCACGACTCGAGAATTCGTGTATCGAGACTTTGGAAAACATCTCTATTCTTCCTTCCAACTTCAAACTTCCCGGCTTCTAAACCCCACTTAGGTCAGATCAACGACTCAATATTTATCGTGATCTAACGGCTCAACTATCTCTCCTGAGCTTTCGAAAAGATTAAGGTGCGTGCACCTTACCTGGATCCAACGGTTGTTGTTCCTCACCTTTAGATCGGATGAATGAGATTTAATATCCTCCTCTATGCGCTCCTTCTGTCTGGACTCTGATCTGATGGACCAGATCCTTCATAGTGCGTTATCCAACAACCACTGCCACTCCTCCTACTAAGCTTATTTTTTCTTCTCTGACTTGGAAGATTTCAAACTTTTTGAAGGGTTCGACCTTCGATCCAACTCCTAATAGCCATGATGTATGGGGTCTCAATTGTGTTTTCCCTCCTAATATTTTGTTAATGGACTTTGACTTCACCCTGGCGCACACTTGCGCTCTGCGTGCAAACTTGCACTGGTTCTCCCTGAGCTTTGAAATTACTCAGTCTCTAAGGGACTCGACCCTTCTGTGTCTTTCAAAAGACTTTCTAGTGCCCTCCTGGCACACTCTACACTCGACCTCCTAATATTTCAAACTTGAAACAAGCTCACCTCTATGCACACTCCTTATGGTTAATATGCACACTCTACATACAAAAGTTCCACGCTATCTCTTCTGAGCTTTGAGTAAAAAATGAATCTCTTACACTCACTCCTTGCGTTCAGTATGCATTCCTTGCATAAATTACAGAAGAGAAACAATTGAAACTTATGCCAACATCTTACAATTTCAGATGCTCGAAACGAGAATTCATTCAGTCATGAAAACAACAATAACAGGGAATTGCAAACAATAACAACACTATGCATTTGGATCAATTTTCCTTTTTTATATTCATTCAAAAGTAAATGGTTATAGCTAAGATCAAATCAACAACTAAAAACTCATAAAATCCCTACTAACTCGCAGCAGCCTCATTTGGGCGTACAAAACCTCTATTTATCTTAGAGGGTCCTTTGGGTTCCCCCCGACTACTCATCTACTTGAAAAAAAAAAACTAACTGCTACCTAAGTTCAATTACATTCAAGGCTCGAAGTGAAACTCCTAGATCACTCGTGATCATTCTACTTCCAAGAGTTTGATCTTCTTTCATTCTTCAATCAACTCCAAAAGATTCACAATAACTGCCAGTTTTTTAGATTTTGAAATGATTCCCAAGCACTGAGTTGTCCTACCACGTGAGCTTGTTGACGATACTCTTGCATCATACTCCCCCTGGAAAAAAATTCATGGACTCTTTTCCATGAGCTCCTGCACCGACTTTCCATGCATCTAGATATCAACTTCATTTTCCCAAATGAAATCTTCTATTAGGTTCCCTTTCCACTTGACTAGATATTCAAAATAGGTCTTCCTCCTGGTCTTCTTGCCAATCCTCTGATCAACGATCTTCTCCATCTGTGGTTTTTCTTCTATAGGCATTTGTTTCTCCCACTGAACCTTTTGTTGATCTTCTACTCCCTCTGTGTCAACCTTCCTGTAAGGATACATGTCTGAAATGTTGAATATGGGTGGTATGCCCATATCATCTGGCATCTCAATCTTATAGGCATTTGCATCAAACTTCCTTAATATCTTACATGGTCCTAACTTCTTCATCTTTAACTTGTTATATGTCCCCCTAGGGAATATTTATTTCCTGAGATGTGCCAGAACCTGATCTCCTACATAAAATTGAAGCTCTCTGTGATTTTTTTCAACTCCACACTTGTATTATTGGCTAGAGCTCTACAACTGTCCTCTGATCTGGCTATGGATTTTCTGCATTTCTGCAAGAAAATATTCTGCTCCAGTGCTTCTGATATCACTTTGTTCTAAGTCTCTCAACTCAGATACTCCCCTGGGTTGCATTCCATACAATATTTGGAATGGTCTCTTTCCAGTGCTCCTATTTGGTGAGTCATTGTATGCAAATTCTTCTTGTGGCAGAATCTGATCCCACTTATTATGATGCTTAGTGACCAAACTCCTCAACAAGTTTCCCAAACTTCTATTTACCACCTCAACCTGTCCATCTGTCTGAGGGTGATAAGCTGAGCTGAAGGAAAAATTTGTCCCCAACTTCTTCCACAGTGTTCTCCAAAAATGACCAACAAATTTAGTGTCTTTGTCTGAGACAATGCCCCTGGGTAGTACGTGAAGTCTCACAACTTTCTTGAAAAACAGATTTGCAACATGTGTTGCATCACTGGTCTTCTGTCATGGGATAAAGTGTTACATATTTGAAAACCTATCCACCACCACAAATACAGAATCACATCCTCTTTGCGTTCTTGGTAGTCCCAACACAAAATCCATGCTTATTGCATCCCAAGGCCTCTCTGGTATTGGCAATGGTTGATACAATCTAGTGTTTTGTCTTTTTCCTTTTGCATGTTGGAAGATTCTACATCTGTTCACAAATTTTATCATTCCTGTCCTCATACCTGGCTAATAGTATGAACTGCTCAACTGTTAAAATGTTTTATCATGGTGAAAATGTCTAGCCAATCCTCCACTATGCTTCTCCTTCAAAAGGTTATCCCTCATTGAACATTTTTGTATGCACAACTGATTTACCTTGAACATGAATACCTCTTAAATCATGTACTCTATCCACTGGCTCTTCTCTCTCAGCACAAGATTTTCACATGCTTCATTGAAATCTACATCATCACAATACATATCCTTAAGGTGTTCAAACCTCGAGGTCTTCACCTGAAACTCCCGCAGAATCAAACATCTCCTGCTCAATGCATCAACAACTTTTTTAGCATTCCCAAAAATATATTTTATGACAAAAGTAAAATTCTGGATAAACTCAATCCACTTTGCATGCCTTTGATTCAATTTTTCCTGCCCGGTTATGAATTGTAAAGCCTGATTATCACTATACAAGAAAAATTTCTATGGGACAAGGTAGTGTCTCCACTTCTTCAGGGCTTGAACTCTGGCATAAAACTCCTTATCATATGTGGAGTATTTTCTCTTAGTCTCATTCAGCTTTTCATTGAAATAAGCAACATGCCTATTATCCTGGCTCAAAACCGCTCCATTGCAACTCCACTTGCATCACATCTCACTTGAAATGTCTTTCCAAAATTAGGTAAGAACAGAATTGGTCTTTCTATTATTTTATCCTTCAGTATATTGAAGCTCCTCTCGGCCTCCTATGTCCATTTAAAAGACTTGTGCTTCTTCTTCACTATGTCCATCATTGGTGCACAAATTCCATTGAAATCTCTGATGAAATTCCTATAGAAACTTGCTAATCCATGGAATCTTCTTACCTCAAACATACTCATTGGTGATGGCCATTCTTTGATTTCTCTCACCTTTTCTGGATCCATCTTCATTTCATTTGAAGAGATCACAAAACCTAAGTAAATGAGTTCTGTCTTCATGAAACAAGACTTCTTCAGGTTTATCAACAACTTCTCCTATTGTAGTCTCCTCATCACTAGTGTCAAGTGTCTCAAATGTTCCTCTTTAGTTATGCTAAAGATCAATATATCATCCAGATATACAACCACAAACTTGCCAATGAAATATTTTAGTATTTCATTCATTAACCTCATAAAAGTACTCGGGGAATTTGGTAAGCCAAATGCCATAACAAGCCATTCGTACAAACATTCATTTGTCTTAAAGGTTGTCTTCCATTCATCACCTTCTCTCATTCTTATCTGGTGATATCCACTCTTCAAATATATCTTATAAAAGAAGTTTGCTCCACTTAAACAGTCCATTAAATCATCCATTCTTGGCAAAGGGAACCTATACCTGATGGTCATCTTGTTAATGGATCTTGAGTCTGTACACATTCTCCATCCTCCATCCTTCTTTGAACTCAACAAATTTGGCACTGCACATGGACTCAAGCTCTCTCTGACCAACCCCTTGTCTAGAAATTCTTGGACTTGGTTTTTCACCTCCTCGTTCTCTCGAGCTGTCAGTCTGTATGTTGTTTTGTTTGACAGATTGGCTCATGATATCAGATCAATATGATGGTTGATACTTCTAATGGGTGGCAATGAGTTTGAAAGCACATCAACCACTATGTCAAAAAAATTATCCAACAATTCCTGAACTTCTTCAGGAAAATCATCCATTGTAGTACTATTAAGGACAACTCTAGGTTTCCTCACCACAACAAACTGCATCTCCTGTTCTTTCTTGACTTCTCTTAGGATTTCCTTCCCACTCATGAGAAGTATGCTTGTGTTGGCTTCCTCTTTCACTTTCTTCTCTTCTATTGGCAACAACATGTGTGTTCTACCATTCTTCTCCAAGGTGTATGTATTCTTCCCCCCATCATGAATGACATTCCTGTCAAACTGCCATGGTCTTCCCAACAAAATATGACATACATCCATGGGTATTACATCACATAGAATTTCATCTCTATATCCTCCTATATTAATTTTAACCAAGCATTGTTTAGTAACCATTACCTGGTGTCCTTTCTACAACCATGAGACTTTGTATGGCTTCGGGTGTGTGTTAGGATATTTAGACACTTAGGAGTTAGTTAAGATCTACTTGGTCTAATATGTCGTTAGGTAAAAGTGTGTTTCTTTAGTATGCATTAGTATGCATTTGTAGTTAGG
>JZKD02S1664719.1:718335-728350 GCA_000966675.3 Picea glauca
CGTAGGGGTTTTACCACGTGAAAACATCGGTGTGTTGATCTTTGATCTGGTTATGTGAGTGGTTACTGAAGGTGTTCGTCCTCTGTTGGAATACCTGTGTTGTCGAACAGTGTGCAGTTGTCTCAAACTCCAGTTTCTCCACCATCTTTGTGGATACTAGGTTATCAGTTCTCCCACTGTCAATTATCATATTGCATACTATGTCTTTTGTCTTGCAAGCTATCCTGAAGAGACTATTCCTCTACACTGGCTTTTCAACTTCGGCCTCTAGTTTTAAGAGAACCTTCTTCAACATTAGGGATGTTCCATCCTCTGCTCCTTATGCTTCAACATTTATTCTCTATGCTTCTTAAATGTGAGCTTCACCTCCTTCTTTCTTCCTCTCATGACATTCCCAAGACATGTGACCTGTCTTTCCACAGGCATAACACCTTACTTCCCCTCCTCTTCTTCTTCCTCTTCCTCTAGAAGAACTTCTTCCACCACCTTGTCTTCCTCAAGAACTTCCTCCTCTTTCTAAGTGACTGTGTGGTTTCCTAGTCTCGTTTTGGATTTATTTTCCTTGTCATGGGAAACTACCTTGCCTTTGTTTGGGTCTAGACTTCTACCTCTACCTCGCTGACTTTGTTTTCTGGAAAACTTCTCCTCTGCCTTCAGTGTGAACTGATAAGCATCCTCCATAGTCCTCATTGACATCATGTTGATCTCATCCTGGATTTCATACCCCAGGCCATTTATATACCTGGCAACTTTCTCTTCATCTTTCTCTCTTTGTCTAGTTCTGATGTTCAACTTGTAGAACTCCTCTGTGCACTCTTTAACTATCATGCCCTTCTGTCTTAGTTTTTGCAGCTTCCTGAACATATTGATCTGATAATCTTTGGGCATGAATTTAGCCTTCAGCTTGGCTACCATTCTATCCCAATTCTTTATCTTTTGTTTTCCTTTGCTTCTCCTCAGAGATTGTAGTTCATCCCACCACAGTGTTTCATGTCCTTTTAGTCTGGTGACAACATGTCTCACCCTTTTCTCCTCATCGAAATCTTCATAGTCGAAATATTTGTCCATGGATCTTATCCAATCCATTATCTCTTAAGAATCCAAATTTCCTTCGTACATTGGGACCTTTATCTTGGTTCTATCTACCAATATGACAAGTACTCTCAGCAAGTGTTCTTAGACAACATTTTATCTTGAAGCTTCTTCGACTTCTACTTCTTCACTCTCTGCATCTATAATATCTCCAGCATCAGGTGCCCTCCTCTGCGCTGCGTCCATCACCTCCAATCTTGCACGAATCTCTCGCATTTCTCTTTCTATAGACCGATTGGATAATGGTGGCTCCACTCATCTCCTCGGTGGCATTGTGTTGACTATCTCTCACACAAAGAGTATAAATTCAAGTTCTTTTGTATCCTCTCCTTTTCCTGCTGTCTGCAAGCAAAATTTAAGCTCTAATACCACTTGATGCAGTGCCCCTACCTCAGCAGGGTCTGATGACCTCCCGGTCAATGGATCTTCAACTTCTCGAGTTGGATTAGCTCTGTGATTCCCTACTAGAATCTTCACAACAGATCCATAGGTCCTTTTGAACTTCACCCACGTGAACTAACACCGGGTGTAAAGTTCCCCGACATTACCACTGGCTATGACCATAAACCTTTCCAAAAGGTGCTTCATGATTTCACGTTTTGGGTATTTGAATGTGAGCCAACCTTGACTCTTCTGACTTCTAAACTCTCAAACTCCGAACTAGGAGCCTAGAAAGTGCTATCTCTTTCCCTTTACTTCCACCGATGCGACCTCCAGTTGTGACCTGGGGCCCAACTTACAAGTTCTTCGAGACTTTGCATTTCATGACTTTGGGTATTCTGTTATGAGTCACACAACTCTCCCGACTTCTCGATTTCCAAAATAGAGCCTAGCAGGTGCTAGATCATTTCCTGTGACTCCTCCGATATAACCTCGAGCTATGACTTGGGGCCTAACTCTCAAGCACTTCGAGACTTCGCATTTCGTGAAGTTGGAAATTAGTTCACCTCTTCCTCCCAAAGTCTGAACTAGGCTTAGCGAGTGCTAGCCCCTCCCTTTGAATTTCGATAATATGACCTCTGGCTATGACCTGGGACCAAATCCCAAACACTTCGAGACTTCATGCTTCATGAATTCGAAAGTTAACGCACCTCCTTTTCTCTGATTTTTGATTTCCAAAAATTCACCCACGTCAGTTCGACGGTCTACAACCCTTTGTGATCTAACGATCTTGATCTCTCCTTCGCGAATAGGGACTTTGCATCTCATGATTTTGAAATTTGGCTCACCTCCTCTCCTCTGATTCTTGATTTCCAAACTCCGCTTGGGCCAGATCAACGAATCAAGATTCCCCGTGATCTAACGGTCTAGATCCCCTCCTTCACGACTTAGGACTTTGCATATCAGGATTTTGAAAAACAACTCTCTTCTTCCTTCCAACGTCTGACTTCCCAACTTCTGAAACCTACTTGGGTTAGATCAATGGCTCAAGATTTCCCGTGATCTAACGGCTCAAATATCTTTCTTGAGCTTCCAAAAATATTAAGGTGCATGCACCTTACTTGGATCCAATGACTGTTGTTCCTCACATTCAGATCCGACAAATGAGATATAATCTCCTCCTCTGTGTGCTCCTTCTGTCTGGATTCTGATCTAATGGCCCAGATCGTTCACAGTGCTCGATCCAATGGCCACTGTTGCTCCTCCTCCTAATCTTATGTTTTCTTCTCTGACTTGGAAGATTTCAAACTTTTCGAAGGGTTCGACCTTCAATCCAACTCCTGCTAGCCCTGATGTACAGGGTCTCGATGGTGTTTTCCCTCCTAAGATTTTGTCAATGGAATTTGACTTCACCTTAGCGCACACTTGCGCTCTGCATGCAAACTTGAATTGGTTCTCCCTGAGTTTTCAACTTACTCAGTCTCTAAGGGACTCGGCCCTTCTGTGTCCTTCAAAACACTTGCTAGTGCCCTCCTTGCACACTTTATGCTCGACCTCCTAAGATTTCGAACTTGAAACAAGTTCGCCTCTACGCGCACTCCTTGCGCTTAATATGCACACTC
The DNA here is from genome assembly GCA_000966675.3 of Picea glauca. Classification (NCBI taxonomy): domain Eukaryota; kingdom Viridiplantae; phylum Streptophyta; class Pinopsida; order Pinales; family Pinaceae; genus Picea; species Picea glauca. The sequence continues at coordinate 721,431 of JZKD02S1664719.1, forward strand.
TGCATACAAAAGTTCCACGCTATCTCTTCTGAGCTTCGAGTAAAAAAAGACTCTCTTACACACACTCCTTGCATTCAATATGCACTCCTTGCATAACTTACAGAAGAGAAACAATTGAAACTTATGCCAACATCTTACAATTTCAGATGCTCGAAACGAGAATTCATTCAGTCATGAAAACAACAATAACAGGGAATTGCAAATAGTAACAACACTATGCATTTGGATCAATTTTCCTTTGTTATATTCATTCAAAAGTAAATGGCTACAAGTAAGATCAAATCAACAACTAAAAACTCAGAAAATTCCTACTAACTCGCGGCAGCCTCATTTGGGCATACAAAACCTCTATTTATCTCAGAGGGTCCTTTGGGTTCCCCCCAACTACTCATCTACTCAAAAAAATAAAAATAATTGCTACCTAAGTTCAGTTACATTCAAGGTTGAGAGTGAAACTCCCAGATCACTCGTGATCATTCCACTTCCAAGCGTTTGATCTTATTTCATTCTTCAATCAACTCCAAAAGATTCACAGTAACTGCCAGCGTTTGAGATTCTGAAATGATTCTCAGGCACTGAGTTTTCCTGCCATGCATGCTTGCTGACGATGCTCCTGCATCGAACTTGGAATAACATAAGGATTTGTACCCGGTTCAAATTCCCTTGTATTAACCATTGTAAATCCATTATCATGCTCAATAACAGTTCTTTCATGATCACATTCATGCATCCGTAGCCTACAACATTTCACCTCAAACAAAATTATTTTAAAGGAATTAAAATCACACTCAATTATATCTTCTGAATTCCCATAGTACCTATTCTCAGTTTCTTTTGGATTTCTTTCACTTCTAGAGGAAATGTTGGTGACCTTAAACACTATAGTTATCCCACAATCTGAGGTTTTCATCTTATCACCCAACATTTTGATACGAAATTTACGACCATTACACCACATAGCCTTGTGATGTTTCGACTACAACATTGAAAACAAGTAAAAAATGCATTGCCAATTAATAAACCTCATATAGGACTTAGTAAATATATATTTCAAAAATTAAACAAACCAAATACATTGACAAATTGGGAAATAACTAGGAAAATGTGGGTAAACAATTTACTTCCCTGTTTATCTTTTAAAGCAAAGGCTAAATCAACTTCCCTAGTTGACGTAAGATCAGGTAATTGATCTCGATGACGATGCATTGTTTTAATCATCTTACTCACCCCTTCCCATGATAACCTACCAAAGTATTCTTTAGTATATTCTATCCAATGCTCCATCCAATCAAGGTTGTTTTCAATGTATAAATGTAAATCATCCCACTCTCGAGCAATTATATGATAAAATAACAATTTAATATCATTAATTGGCTATTGATAATAAAGGAATAGTTTAATATAGTTCAATATGCAGGAATAAAAAATGTAAAAAATCAGTATGATAAAATAAAATTGGAAAAATAGATGTGTAATATATTAAATCTATGTCAAAATCTAATAATTACCTTTCACAGTCCTCATTTTACCTTTCCCCAATAGGACCTCCCCTTCAAATTTGTTGATGGATTCGAGATGCCAAATGTGAGGCACGCTCATATTTTCTGCTAATTTAGGTAGATATTGACTAATATACACCATGCATTGATATACCATATATCTCTCAACCATAGAACCCTCCAGACGTGCTCTTTGTCAAACAAAAGCCTTCAATGACTTCAATTGCCTCTCCACCATCCACATCGACCTTGTGTGTACTGCTCCACATAATTCAATCTCCTCAACTTGGTGTATGAGGTAGTGTTCTTGTGCATTGAAAAATGATGGAGGTAGATATTGTTGCATTTGAAACATTAGTCAGGGAATTTCTCTCTTCCAATACCTTATATCTTCTTTATGGATTTCTTTTGATGATAGCCACCTACAAATGTTGATGCAATAAAATAATATCAAGAAATACATAAATTTGCAGATGAAACATAATTTGTCAATAAGTTCCGCTACAAATCACATAAGAAGTACATTTTCCTTATAAAACATTACTTACCTCATGTATTTTCAAAGTACATAAATAATTTGTTTTACGTTGTTGTCAAAGTCGTATGGGAGAGATAAAGGTAGAACATATTGTAACAAAAAACAAATAATTATTATTTGTTTCCAAAAATTGTGTACCAATAAGGAAATATATTATTACCTACTAATTACCCTGTAAAGGAGTATTTATGCTAGTACTTGGGAAATAAATCTCTGGAGGTCGACATTTTGGGGGCATCATCTATATATTTAAAAACAACATAGAAAAGTTAGTGTGTATAGAAAATATAAAAATCCCGATAAGAAATATTACTAAAATTCATGACATGATGACTATTACAGAGAATACATTAAATATTGAATCTTGTTACCAAGGGACGATATTCATAACTCCCTTTGGCGTGCCCCTTCTCCCTACAATGCCTTTCATCTTTTGTTATTAAAACTTGTTTTCTTTGCAAGCCCCTGCAATCATAATAAGGGAAATAACATTTTTTGTCCCCCCTCGCCTCTAATGCCACTCTTAACCGAGCAAGTTCCTGTCATTTTCGTTCATAGTGACAAATCCTTGTACTAACAAGTAATTGTCTTACCTACAACATACCAAACAGTAAGTTGTCAAATTTTTATATTTTATCTACTCCTTCATGATATTTTAGCTACTCCTTTGATTATGATATGTTTATTTACAGTGGCCTACAATCCTCACAATTATTTCTTCTAAGACATTTTGACATGTTTATTTATTTATTATCGATTAACTATTAAGATCAATATGCTTAAATTTGTACTTTAGAGTAGTGTGTACTGAATCACCATGGAAAATAATTACACACCATTTAATGAAAGTGGTCAAAATTTCTCAAACTTGAATCACTCGACACCATACACTAGCCTCTAAGTTTTTTTGTAGAGAAAATGTCAATCTTTGAAATTCACCACTAAAAACGAATGCCATCCACTTGTCATCCACAATTGGGTTTGGTTGGTTTAAATTATGACGTGTTGATTTGCAGCTACATACAATGGTCACAATTTTATGCTACTTATAGTGGTCACAATTTTATTTTCTAAGACACTTTGGCATGTTCTCATTTTTCATTGTCTAACTAGTAGATTTCATCATGTTATCATAGATTTCATCATGAAATTTTTATATTTTAGATACTCCTTATTAATAGTGTCTAAAAAAGTTACATCAACTACAAACTAGAGTAAATCACTACATCTAGAATTTTGTGTGATTATAAAAATCGAGAGAAACAACATCACATAAGAATACAATGTTATATGACTAACCTAACCTAATATTATAATAAAAATATGACATTAATATATATAGGCACAACATCATAGAAACGCAAAAGTTAGAGAGCTAACAAGGTCGCTAAGGGATAGGATTAGACCTAAGAGGATTTTTTTCCCACTTTCTATTTCAAACATTAGTCCAATCGGTAAAGTTATTATGAGTTGGTGGTTTTGTAACAAGGATTAAATTTACATAAGAAATGGTAGGCTCAAATTAATCTAGATTGATAATGACATCCTTTTTTAATGTTTGAATTGACTTATTGATGGAGTAATTTTCCCTCTTCTTAAAATACTTCTTCAGAAAATATTTTTCTTGACATTTCACATGAATTTCCATAGGATATACTAACTAGATCCAAAAACCAATGACATAAATATTTTGAAATATGGTACTGCACATATAATATATTATCAAGGAAAAAACAATCTACATGAAATTTGATTTGAACAAAAATTTACAAGTTAAATGAGTACATAAATAAATAAACATAATAACTTTGCAAGTTCAAAATACGAGCTATGTAGATCGAGAATTGGATTTGTTCAACCGGTGGGTGACAGAAAAAATAAACAACTCAAACAAAATCCATGAACAGTGTCGCAACTATAGCAAATGTGTTGCAAAGTCTCTTAAAGTCATGTATATATAGATCGACTATTGTCTACATAATGACGAAAATGCCTGAGTTGACCCACAAAAAGACAACTATCCATTGCAAGCCACGCGTGTTAGCATATTTTTTTGAGGTATGCAATAATCGTCGCTAGAGCAATGAAATTTCATGGCAATAGCGACGAAAATCCCTCCCAATTTAAAAAAAAATGAAAATAATGGAAACGTGGAAAAATTTCGTGGAATAGTCCGCCCATATGTAGTAGTGATATTTTTGAAAAGATAGAAATCCTCACACATGTCCTAACAAACACCTCATAGTTGAAAAACTCTATGGCCAAAATAGAAGGCTGCCTTGACCTCCGAGACACCTTATTGCATAAAATAAATGAGGTTAATAAGAGATCTCGAAAGCCTGTTAGAAATCCCAACATTGTACAGCCTGATATCTTCAAAGATAAAGAAGATGATAAGAAGCATAAAAGAAACAAATCCTTTGGAATGTTTCAAGTGGGAGATTTGAGACTAGAAAGGGATTTTGGAGAATTTGATAGAACTTTGCAAATTGTTGTAGAAGAATTTTCTATTATAAGAACATAGCCTCACCCATTAAAGAAAAAAGAAAAATATCTCCAGATGATGACTCTCAAATATGAACAAGGAGATATCCCCATGCCATCATCATCCAAGAAAAATAATCTATATTCTTTAAACATTCATAGGATGAACAAAATAATCTCTTCAATGCCTGATCACCTAGTGATCAATTTTAGTTGTCAATCAAGGGATGAAACAAAAGATGAAATCCAGTTATTGATAAACTGGACCACTTTCAAAAAGGAAGAAGATGCTACCTTGAAACCAATATATATGGCCACTCAAATAATCAATGGGTTTACTGGCCACACTACAACTTGGTGGAGATGGCTTTCCCAGCAAGCCAAAGATGATATGTTAAAGGACCCTAAAGCAGAAGAAGTAATATTGCAAGCCTTGACCACACAATTTTATGGTATAGAAGTTGCAACATATGTGGAGCATGCTACTTCATTATTCATGTCCTGAAGATTATGTGATCTAAGCCACCATGAGCAGTATTTCTGTTATATGTAAAAATTAAGAATTGAATTAAGAAAATTTGCAAATCCTACATACATTAAGTACTATATCAGAAGTTTTCCCGGTTCCTTACCAGATGTTGTAGAAAAATATTTCAAAGATAATAATATTACTCTGGAAGGGATGTCTTTAGCAATGGCAGATCATCATATTAAAATTGCAATTCAAGAACATTGTCTGGCAAAAAGGGTAACAAAATATTTTAAGAGATTTCATAACATGTTCATCTCTTATTTATGTAAATATGTAGACCAGAGGCTATAATGGGGATGTGGTGCTCATAATCAAGAACATCGGTCTAAAATTACACATTGCTCCTGCAAATCCAAAGGAAAGAAATTTCATTCTTGCAGATCTAGATTCAATCTTAATCATCCTTGGCCCAGGAAAAAGAAGAACATATACAAGTCTTATAAGAAAATTGTGTATCTTAAGAAAAGACAAAATCCTATCAAGGATTCAACTTGCTTCAATTGTAAGTAGAAAGGACATTGGGCACATCAATTACCTAGAAAGAAAAACAAGACAAAGTTGTCCGCACTCTTTGCTAAGGAGCTCGATCCCAAGCAGTGGGATTTATTTTATTGTGCTCCTAATGAAGAAGTTGTTGGAAATGTCATTTTTCTAGATCCTTCTGAGTTTTCAGAAGATGATTCATATTCTCACTCCTCTTCCTCTGAATTTAGTGATTTTGAGAAACCAACTGATTCCCTTATAGGTGGTATTGTAACCCCTCTATCAAATGACCCTGTTTGGTTTTACTACCTACCAAATTTCTCTGTCTGTTCTTATGATGAGCACCTTGCTGATATCCTAAAAATACAAATCAAAACTACATGTTTTGACATGAGAAAAGGAAGAACAAGTATATCCATACATAGTAGAGGATGTTTCAGACATACCAACACGTTGCATCCAACTATTCTTCATAATTCAAGTCTTGATTCCCAAACTAGTACTTTGGTATTTACTGATCCTCTAAACAAAAAAATGGAACATCAAACAATTAAGTGGGGATCCATGTCCTTTCTTGAACAATGGGTGATGGATTCACCTAAATTACCTAAACAAAAAGATATCACTTCTACACACATCCAAGAATATGCTTCAAGCACTGTCATCTATTTTCCACATCCTCCATCTCACTTCTCTCCAATTTTTTTGCATTAATCTCTTCATTTCTTATCTTCCTCTCTTGGTCTTGTTTTATTTTCAGTAAAATGCAACAATTTCTCCCAACTTGTCCCTCTCAATTCTTTCTCCTCTCGGAGCTTCTCAGCTCAGTGTGGTGACCCTATCAAAAAATTTCCTTCTTCCTCAATACAATCCTTGGTTGAACCCACATATTGTACACATGAACCAATCTATGCTCTTCCTCCTTCACCATTACCTATGAAATGCCCTCTCTATTCGATACTAGTCTCTACCCAACTTGAAGCATGTGGACCATGACATGAAAATCATAACACTCAAAATCATCTACCACCAACATCAACAAAAAAAGAAACATGTCCACATCCTAAATGAATAGATACTGTTGATATTGACTTTCCTCATGAAAGTCATATTCTTATGATGCATACAATACTAGAGCTAGAGACATAAGACCCTAGGCTAAAACAAATATTCAGTTATTGCAGACCTCCCGGAACTCCCTAATATGGCCTAGGATACATAGAACAGGCGCACCTCTTCAACGGTCATGATCGAAGCGCCTGGATCAACGAATCGCAAGGCGATTCAGACCTCCCTTATCTTTCTATGTTTAATCAATGTAAAGCCCCCTTCCTGTCGTGTCATCTTGTGGACCATCCTCCCCCCTGCCATCTGTTCTCCTCCT
>JZKD02S1664720.1:0-13605 GCA_000966675.3 Picea glauca
CCAGACTACCTGGGTCGACTTATCATTCTGGGTGCTAATTACTTAGTATTAATTATTTCCTTTAGCCAACATCTCTTCTAGGGTTATATTCAATTCTTTTCTTGCTTCTAGAATATTCTAATCTTGTCAAAGGTCACAAATGAAGGTTAATACCTCCCGTAGATACCATAATATCAACATAGTTCTCCCTTACAATCTCCTTGTTTCCTTCCTTCTCTATAGATTCTTTATATGGAACCACATGAGTGGCTGATTTAATTGCATAATGCATTGGTGATTCATGTAGAAGACTTTGAAACTCATCAATTAAACTCTGAATTATTTTAGAGAGATGGCTAGACTCAAAGCGATTACACCTTGTTAAAGTGTGAAACAAACCATAGATTCTCTTCATAACCTTTTCTTCTTCACTTTCATCTTACAAAGACCAAACCTTCTATTAAATTATCCCTAGTGGACAATGGAGATTACTCACTTCTATCTAGACAACATTAAACTGTTCAAAATGTTTAGACTGTGTTCCAACCTCCACATTAGGCGCCTCCAATAAGTTCATGTTTGTAGCATCAAATAGGTACTTCCACATTGGTTTTGTGTCTGACATGTGGAAGTCGTCATTAATACCTCCCAAGACTTAGGAAATTCACTTTAATTAAGTAATTATTAAAGTGAATGCCTTTTTATAATTAATTGAGTTTAATTTAATAAAATACCTAAGTTTTTGGCATTAGTGAATTAAATTAAATCTTAGCCATTGATCTTAAGTGTTGGTGAGATCTAATCTTAACCATTGATCACTTTGGAGATCTAGGGTTTTGGATTTAGGGTAAACTCAACATTATAAAAGACAAATAAGGTGAGAGGAGGAGACACACAAGGAGAGAAAAAGAAGACTTTTGCTAGTATGGAGTCACAAAGGATTGTGATTCAAGTGGATCTCAGATAGGTGAAGGAATTTCACCTAGAGTTCAGGTGTAGCGTTTGAGGAAGTAAGAAAGGGGTAGCAAAGGAGTAGTGACCAACAAGATCAAAGGACAAATCTTGAGGTGTGATCAACTATTTTGTTGTTTGTATTTTTCCTTAGAAGGGCCATTTTCCTAGGACGAGAGCCCTTGTAAGATTGGATTCATTTATAATGAAAAACTGATTTGAAGAGTAGAAATATGTGTGCATAATTGTGGTTTCCTATTTATTTCTTCCGCTGATTTATTTATTTAAATCGTTAAAACCCAATTGTGATTTTATTCAATAAATTTGCAGTAGTTTTTAGCAAGGTATTTACTAGGAATTAATTACCAGGGTGTTGGGTTAGTAAAATTAACATGGTATCAGAGCTAGATCTCTGAGGAGTAAACCAAGGGTGTGAAGATTCGATGATTTCTTGCAACGACAACAATACAACAAGTGGGAGAAAGAAAACCCAACAAACAATTTTTTTTTGTGTGCAGGTTGTACAACCAAGGATAACCGTACAGACTGATTTGATTGGAGAGGGGCTGCATAGGCCACATATGGACTTTACGAGCTTCTTACAGATTTTACAAGGTCGCAACAGGGTCATACAGGATGCTTATGAGTTGTACAGGGCCATGACAGGACTGTACATGCCGCAATTGGGTCGTACAAGCTGTGTACGGAATACTATACAGTCATATGGTGCGCGGGAAGTTGCAAACTTCTATAGACATGTGGAAGTAGCTGCTGGGTGCCGTAGGAAACCCCAAATAGGGCATGAGTAGCTGCTAGGTGTTGCGGGCAATCCCAAACTGGCCACAAGCAACTATTGGGTGCTACAGGAAATCGTAGGAGGCTACGAGCAACCTCGAGCAGAGTGCAGACAACATCAATAGGCTCGAGTAATCTGTAGACAACAAAAACAAGCTCAGGCATCAGGTCCAGGAAGTAGATTCAGGCATCAAAATTTTTTTAGGGCAGAAGTATTGGTGGCTTGCTGAGTAGTAGCAGAATTCCGGGCAACCAACATAGGAGATTAGATCAGTTTTGGTGCTTGATGAAAGAAACACATAATAGTTTTTTTTGTAGAACTAGAAATGATAATGGCTTGTCTCAAGTTTGAAATAGGTTGGATGGAGCATTTAATTTTCTTGGAATGCAGGGGTGACCTTGCTATTGAAGGAACATGACCTATGGGAGATCTTGGAAAATGTTGTACCTACACAGACAAATGCAACATAGTAGGCAAATCTCACGAAGAAGGACATCAAATCCCAAAGAGTTATCATGGATGTCATGAAGGATCATTTGATCCCTCACTTGGTAGAGAAGCAGTCGGCTAGAGAGATGTTCAAGGCTCTAGTGGATTTGTTCCAGAGTGATAACTTGAACAAGAATATGGTCTTGAGGAACAAGCTCAGATCCATCCAGATGTCAAGATCTGACAATGCTACTAGTTACTTCACGAGGATCACTCAGACACATGATCAACTTTCAACCATTGGGGAGAAAGTGGATAAGACAGAACTCGTGAATGTGGCATTGAATGGGTTCACCAATTCTTGGGAACCTTTTTTCAAAGGGATCTGTGTTCGGGAGAAGCTTCCATATTGGCAGAGGCTTTGGGATGATTGCATCCAAGGAAAGACTTGGGAGGTGTCTAAAGTAGGCAAGCAGGAAGATGGAGAGGAGAAGACAAATCTGGTTAGTCAGACCAAGGAGGAGAAAAGGACAGGGTTCCAAGGGTAACAATGAAGGAGGAATGAAGGACTTGAGTAAAATGAAGTGCTTCACATGCCACTCTATAAGACACTATGCATCACAGTGTCAGGAGAAGAGGAAAGGTAAGGAGAAGATGCAATAGGTAGCAACGACAACGGAAACTCAGATGGATGAGTTTGTTGTGAAGTTTGAGAAGGAATTCTCACTAGTCTCTTGCATCTCTACCAACACCATCACAAGGAGTGCATGGTACTTGGACAGTGGTGCATCTCATCATATGACTGAGGCATGAGAGCTATTCAACAGTGTGATGGAGAAGTACTCAAGATGTCATGTGGATCTTGGTGACGATGCCAAATATACAATGGAGGGGGAGGGAACTATCTTGTTCCAACTAGAGTCAGTAGGTTCATTGGAGGCCCATGATGTTATTTATGTACCAGAGATGAAGAATAATTTTCTCTCAGTCTCATCTTTGGAGGAGATGGTTTTTGTCATCTTGTTCAAGAAAGGGAAAGTACTCATACGTTCAAAGGGAGGTAGCCTTGACACAACAATGAACATTCCTATCAAAGAGAGAAAGATATACAGGTTGTAGGTGTTAATATTATGGTAGTTGCGGGAGGTATTTACCTCCACGTGTGAACCTGACGAGAATAGAAGACTCCGGGAAGCAAGAGAAACCCCAATGAGTTGGCTAATAACCCTAGAAGCCTTTTCGGCTCAAGAAGATAATTTATATTAGGCTATTAGCCTCCAAGAGAAGAATTCGGCTAGAAATTATAATAATATACTGAACAGACACTTATCCAGAAGGAGAAGTCAGCCCCAACAAAACTGGCATAACTACTATAAATACAGGGCACCAGTTCTCATTTGTCACATCTCAGAATTGCAGTTTTCCCAGTTGGTGTGCATTGCAGTTGCAGTCTTGTGCACAGGTTTGGAGGAGAGTTGTAGGTGCAACTGCAACAACAACTAATTCTCAGTATTGGCTTGAATATCTCTTGGCTAGGGTTTGGACTATCTGATCAGATTTTTGTGATGTGCTATCCTTGGGGAAAGATGTGCTACCCTTTGTTTGGCTATCTAGCCTAGGGTTTGTTTTCGGAGGAATTCTTAGTCAAGGTTAAGGTGCTCGGAGGGAGGCTTTGACCTATGGTTGGGTGATGAAGGTATTGTCAATGGTAAAATGAGCACACCATCTTCTATATTCTAACAAGTTATGGGCCCACACCCCTTCAGTCATCCTAAAACGCCGGAAGAAAACATAACCGCTAGATATTGAGCTCGTGAGGTACTGCCGCTAGGGTTACTAGCAGGAGCAGTTTCCAAAAGCACTGCAGCTAGGGTTACCAGTAGAAGCAGTTGCATAAACCCTAAACCTCTTGTCGAGGCACCTTAAGTGACGTTATTGACCTAATCTCCAGATAGATCAGTGCGCCCTAGCCCAACGCATCTCCTGGTACTCTCAGAAGACCAAGACGTGAAGTTTGAATTTCTGGTCAAATCTAGGGTTTGACCAAGTTAAGCAAGCCATGACGAACTCCATGAAGTCTGAGAACAAGCTAGATGAAGCCTCTAACTTCAGAGCATGGAAGACAAGGATTGACCTCATCCTTGCTAAGAATAAAGTGCTGGACATTGTGAAAGGAAAGATCGTGAATCCAGAGTTTGAAGAAGGAGAAGAGAAGGAACCGCAGAACGTTGCAGCTATGGAGAAGTTCAAAGACGTTGACATCAATGCCATGAGTATCATAGCGGATTTCATAAAAGACCACCTGATACCCTACATCTCCCATCTTGACTCATCGAAGAAGATGTACGATGCCCTAACAAATCTCTTCTTAGTCAGAAACATTGGACCAAGTTATGAGTCTGAAGAATGGGCTCCGTGACATGAAGATGAATGATGACGACARCATAACATCATACTTTGTAAGGATCTCCCAGCTAAGAGATCAACTACAATCTATTGAAGAGATCATTTCAGAAAAGGAATTGGTGAACATAGTACTCAATGGTCTTCCCAAGACATGGGTTGCATTTGCCGCAAGCATGAACATAAGGAAGGAGTACCCGACATTTGAAGAAATTTGGACTTGCTGTGCTAAAAAAGAATCAAGGATCAATGCAAAAGATAAACCCCAAAAGAAGTACGATGATCAAGCCTTCACAGCAAGATTCAAGAACTTTAGGAACAAAAGGAAGTTTGGTTCAAGGAGGAAGCCAAATCAAGAGAAAGACATTTCAGAAANGCAGTTACATTATTTCAACAATCCACTGGTTGACCTCCATCAATTGAGATCTCCAGCCGATTCGGTGTCGACAAAGCCATGTACATTCAATTCACTATCAATTCTAGGTTTTCCTTGATAGGATATTGCATAATATTTTGTGCCACAAAAATACTTGAATACTCTCTTGACAACTGTCTAGTGATCCTTCCCAGGTGTCAACATGTATTTGATCAACACTCCCATTGTATGAGAAATGTCTATTCGAGTGCATACCATCACATACATTAGACTACCAACAACACTTGCATATGGAACACATGCCATGTCCTCTATTTATTCCCGTGTCTTTGGAAACTGTTCAAAAGTTAGCCTTGCTCCCACAGGAATTGACACCTTCACCGATTTGCAATCCTGCATGTTGAAGCATTTCAAAATTGTTTCAATATACTTCATATGATTCAACCAGAGCTTTCTAGCTACTCGATCTCTCTTAATATCCATTCCCATAATGAAGTTTTTTGCACTATCCTTCATGTAGAACTTGGAGGATAACTGCTTCTTCACCTCCTTTATTGCATCCATGTTGTTTCCAATCAACAACATGTCATTTACATACAAAGATACATATATGAAATGCCCACCTTCTTCTTCAGAATATATGTAATGATCAACTTTGCTTCTCACAAATCCCAAACTAACGATGTATGTGTCGAAATTTTGGTACCACATGCTTGGTGATTTATTTAGAACATAAATGGATATTTTAAGTTTACACACCAAATCTTTCTTGTCCTTTACTACAAATTCATCAGGCTGTTTCATGTAGATTTCCTCTTCCAGGTCCCCATGTAGGAATGTTATCTTCACATCCATCTTTTCTATTTCCAGATCAAATTCTGTAGCCGAATACATTAGTACTCTAATGGAAGTTAATTTTGCAACATGAGAAAAATCTCACTGAAGTCGACTCCTTCGACTTGAGAATATCCTTTTTCTACCAGTCGAGCTTTGAATTTCTTGACTTGACTTGCTGCATTCATCTTCTTCTTGAATACCCATTTTCTACCAACAAGCTTTCTTCCACTAGGCTACTTGACTAAATCCCGTGTATCATTCTTGTGCAAGGATTCCATCTCTTCAACCATGGCGTCCTTCTAGAGTTTTACCTCTACTGAGTCCATTTCCTCCCTGACCGACTTGGGCTCATATTCGGTGGTAGTTAACACAAATGTTGAATGGAAGTGGGGTGAACTATACCTTTCGACATGTTTTCTTACTCTTTTTGACCTCCTTACAAACATAGTTGATTTTTCCACCTCTTCCTATGATTCAATCAACTCATCTGAATAATCTTCTTTGTTCCTCAGTTCAAACTGCATCGTCTTAGGATTATTCTCGGTTTGAACAATTTCCTCAGGCTCAAAATTTCCTCCGACTTCTCTGAAGACCACATCTCGACTGTACATTGTTTTCCTTGATGCAAGATCCTAGAGCTTATATCATTTCATTCCTTCTTTGTATCCAATACATTTGATTTCCTTCTTGTTGAGCTTGCTCCTCTTTTCCTTGGGAACATGCACAAATGCATCACAACCAAATACTTTGATATGTGAAACTGAAGGCTTCTTACCTAGCCATACCTCATTTGGAGTAGTGTTGACTAGCATAAATGAAGGAGACATATTCAATAGATATTATGCAGTGTCAACTACCTCCGCCCATAATTCTTATGCGAGCCCAACATCACTGAGCATGATTATTTCCTTTTCCATCAACATTCTATTAATTCTCTCGATAAATCCATTTTTTGTGGGGTTTATGGTGTGGTAGTTTGGAGTGCTATGCCACACTGCTTGCAGAGATGATCAAATTATTTTCCACATAATTCACCACCATTGTCAGTTTTCAACACCTTAATCTTCTTATTTGTCTGGTTTTCTACAAGAGATTTAAACTCTTTGAATTTCTCAAAAACCTATGATTTCTTCCTCAGAAAATATATCCATGTCTTCCTCGAAAAATCATCTATGAAGGAGACATAATACAAGGATCCACCAAGTTAAGGCACTAGAACAGGGCCAAACAAATCACTATGAACCAACTCTAGAATCCCATTTTCCCTTATCGCTCCAGATGGGAACCTCACCCGACTTTGTTTTCCATATATACAATGTTCACAAAAGTCAACTTCAAAATTACACTCAGGAAAGTCTTTGACCATACATTTGTTATGCATAGATCGAAGTCCTTTTTCTCTAATGTGTCCCATCCTCTTGTGCCAAAGCATGGTCAGGTCGAATTTATGATGACTTGTCGAGTCAATTTGAATCGACTCAACCCGAGTCGATTCAAGTCGAGTCTACTTCAATAAAAATAATGTTGTTGCATTCAGTCGAGTCCACACCCCCTAGAAACTTGTATAGGGTTCCAATCATAACTCATTTCATTAAGACCATCATACCTCTGACCATATTGAACAAATCCTTATGAAATAGAGTGTTCACTCTAGCATCACTCATCTTGCTGACAAATATCATGTTTTTTTCCAAACCCAAAATGTGGAGCACACCTGGAAGCATTCTACTCCTCCCATCCCGCAGTATCTATCAATTTTTTCCATATCTGATAATTCTGGTTGTCGAGTCATCCCCCAAGAACGCTTCTCCTCCTCCATATCATTCATATTCATAGAACCATTCTCTATGTGGTGTCACATGAAAGGATTCTCCTGAGTCGATCAACCAAACATCTTGATCCGACTGTGTATTGGTCGATGCCAGGTAAACTTCACCTCCCTTATCTGGAGTCATCTTTCTCTCAATCAACTGCTTATTGTTAGATACTATACTGACTTCCATCACCTTCGAATTACATTCCTTTTTGTAATGCCCAACTTTACTGCATTTCCAACATCTTCTTGTCGAATGAACTAGGGATTTAGATCTACCCTTCGACTTATACTTCCTACCAAAGAGTTTTCCTTTATCTCTGTCAACCAATCGACCTCTCACCACTAAAGTATCTTTGGTCGATCCTTCCATGTTCTTCCTTCTCATTTCTTCTGACAATAGAGATGAAACCATGTCTTCTAATGCTAACTTGGTTGTATTACTCCTTATATCCACGACTAAGCTATCCCAGGAGTCTGAAAAATAACATAATAGGCTAATACATTTCTCCTCCTTAGTGATTTTAATATCCACAGAAGATAACTGGCTTATAATGGTATTACATGAATTTAAATTCTTAGTCACCGAACTGCCATCACTCATTCTCAGAAGATACAATTTCTTTTTGAGAAACAACTTGTTTACCATGGATTTTGACTGGTACAAGCTTCCCAACTTATCCCACCATTTCTTGGCCGAATGTTCACCTGAGACATTCAACAATGCTGAATCTGCAAGACAAAGTCGAATTGTACTCCTTTCTCTTCTTTTGAGTTTCTCCCATTCTTCCATCGAAATAAATGCTAACATGGTACTTGGACACACTGTTGTCCATTTTTCTCGATCTACAAGGAGATCTTCAATTTTAATCTTCCAAAGCTCAAAACTATGGTCATCGATTTTTTCGATCTATATTCTTGAATTGCTCACCATTCTTTAACACAATCTTTAGCACAATATTCAAATATTTCTAACTTACAACTCTTACTCTACCTAGGGTTTAGCTCATATCTAATATTTTTAATCCAAGATCTCATACCACATGTTAGGAAATGCCTGGTTACATATGCATTATGCAGAATGTAAACTTTCTTTCTACTTGAAATAAAATGTAAACTTTTTTCCTAGGGAAAAAAGTTTACATAACCATCATAAAAAATAATTAATCCACAAACCATGATACAAAAAACAATAATGATAAGACATTCCATGACAAAGTGGACACAATTTTTACCCTAGAAACCCAAATGAAAAACCATATTTGAATGGGCTCAATATTTTGATTTCGACAATCTTTGGTACAATTCTCTGTTCCTCTTAGTGCTCCCTCTCTTGGAAAAAAAGAAGATCATTTGAGAATGAGAGTAGCTGAAGAAATAGGGAGAGCTAGGGGGTAAGGGAAGGAAAACAACCATGGCTCTTCACTTCCCATCACTCGACCTTCTCTCCTATTCGATAACTTAATTACATTTAATTTTCCTCTCACATTCTCATTTTTCTTGTCATATTTGACTTTAAATTTTCTAATCATTTACCTAGCTTACATAACCATCATATTTTTATGAATGATCTTGCAGGTATTGAGTCTTATCCATTCTTGGTTCGGATCCATTTTGGATCACACCTCAGGCTTTTGGTGCCTGAAATCTTCTAATGATAGATGAGGTAACTTGCTTGCAATACGGTTCCTCTCATACTACTTTTCCTTCCTTGCGGTATGTCCTTTGAGACCAATCTGGATCAATGTACTTCTATTTGCTTCTCTGGAATGTGGCTTTGATGCTGGCTCCTAGCTCTGATCTAGCTACTAGCTCTGGTTTTGGCTCACTTGTTCCTTCATTGCAGTATGTTCACTGATTCTTAGCTCTGCAATCTCCAGATATGAACTCTGGGCTCAACATCCATTACCATCTCCTCCTCTATCTTGGAGACAATCCATATTGGCTTCCAATGAATCCGAGTCTAATGTTTTTCTTATTTCTTAGTGTGACCCCAATGCACTGCCATCACATGACAATTCCACAAGGGATATGTGGTTACCTTCTTCAGCTATGATCAATTTATTCTCATCATGGAAACAACTCTTTAGTGCATGTTCATGCTTACAAGCACTTTTGGTGTTCTCCAAACAACCCCAAGGTCATTGGCCTTTGTGCACCACTCTCTGACACATGTCTAAGAAGGGGTTCTTTGGATGCAATATTGAACATAAGAATTGGATTGTGGTTTCCCTTGGTATCAACCTATATTCTGTCTTGGTTGTTTCAATGTCCTCCTGTGTTTCTATCTATGATTGGACAAGTTCTTCCTCTTGGATTGGAGAGGCATAACGCTCTTCATCTCCCACAATATTCACTCTCCACACTCTTCTTTTGGATGTATGATTTCTGGGGTGAAGCTCTGGATGAAGCCACCAAAAGTTTTCTTCCCAATGCCCACTCAAGTTGCAATGGTGGAAAATGTTCTTGGCTTTGTAGTATGGGATGCTTGACATACTCCTCCTCTCTATGTGCATCTATGCATGTTGTTGAATACAAGAACCCTTCTTGTCATTCAAATTTTGAAAAAAATTAGGCCTGTAGAATATGGCTTGCTTCTTCTAGCAGGATGCCTCATGATGACCCTTCTTTCCACAATATGAGAATGCCTTTGCATACCAACAACTGGAAACATTATGGCCTCTCTTCTTGCAACAATGATAAACACACAATTTCTTGTTTGACATAGACCTCTTGGTATCCTTTTTCGTCTTTCTCTTGTTGAATGGTTTGATGTGGTCTCTGAGTGTATGTGCGGGATGAGTCTACAAGATATCCTCATCATTTCTCTCCTTCAATCTACCAAAAAGATAGGGTGGGGGTGAGTTGATACCTTTACTCACTGTTGCTTCTCTTCCTGATGAGCAATCCATCTCTGGTATGTCGGTTTCTTTCACAAAAATGGTTTTCTTCATGGTGATGAAATTCTTACTTCTACCATCAAAGCCTAGTAGTTCATGCTTGGACCATGGTGGGGGTGAGTTGATACCTTTACTCACTGTTGCTTCTCTTCCTGATGAGCAATCCATCTCTAGTATGTTGGTTTCTTTCACAAAAATGGTTTTCTTCATGGTGATGAAATTATTACTTCTACCATCAAAGCCTAGTAGTTCATGCTTGGACCATGGTGTAGCTACAATGGGGCACACTATTCCCTATCTTGACTTGCATATCCCTTGTCCATCATATCCCATATCCATTAGAAGTTAAGAGACAACACCTTTGGCATGCTTCTTAAATTCACCAAGCTTCTCATGAGATACATGTATGAAAGGTGATCTTACCAACGTGGTCTTAGTCATGGTGATAGCATCTGCATTGGAAATGGAAGTTTTCCTTGCTCCTTTGTGCTCTTTGACAACTTATTGAATACTTTCCAAATCCTTCTCTTTCTCTTCCAACTCGTGTTGCAACTGCGTTGTCATTTATGTTAACCTATCCTCTTGTCAGTTATCCATCTGGAATGACCTTCTCACCAAGGTATACAAGCTGCGATTTGTGCTTATCCCAATTTGTCTTGATTGTCGTGACACTCTTGGAATTATTAAAACTTCTTCTTGAAAAATGGAAACAATTTGGTATATGTCTCCATGTGTTTCTCCATATCTACCATCCTCTGTTTAAACAACTTAACCTAGGTATTCAAGCTCTCATTCTCTTCTTAAAGATTCTTATTACTGGCCCTTAAGTCTTCCAATTTGTCTTTGCTTGCTTTGCTCATGTTGCGGTCTATACTATTCTATTCAAAGTTTTGGAAGCTATGTATCCATCACATATGCAATTTCTATGATACCATCTGATCCGTAAACGAGAGGATCATAGCCCACTTTCTTCATCAACAAAGATACTATACAAAAATTTAATTTCTGGTTTTTATCTCAAGCTTGAACAAGGATTTCGATCTGCATAAAATACAGTAGACCTCTATTCCTAGAGCCTCTATAAATATTTATGTACTTTTGAATGAATGAAAGATATTCATCTTCAATGTAGTTGGAACACAAGTAGCAACTAGAAAAGGAAATAGTAAAAGAGATGCATACATTATTATTTATAGAAATGCATTTTTCCTGTAAACGTGTTATCAATTTCGACAACCTGTCCATAGTCTTCTTTCTCAGACCATTCCTTCCTCTATATGAATGCCAATGAGTTGAATTCAAATCATCTCTCCATGAAGGAGGTTGACCAGGTGGAAGAATAATCAATGGGAAAATATTGAATTGACTCGATAGTGACTAGTCGACCAAATGGAAGGGAAGTTGACCAAAAGTTTAATTTGACTATGGTATGCACTAGGTCAGTTGGAGGTGAATTCGACCCGCTAATATGCTAATTCGACCAGACATGAAATAATTTCTCAGGAAGTGGAAGTTGGCTCCAACAAAGAGTAAAATGACGTGAGGTGATTATTCAAGCCCGATCTAAGTTAAATCGACCTAGGATGAAACATGAATGACCACCTACAAATTTATTCTCCTAGTGGAAGAAAGATAAGTGTGCTATGCCTCCACATGCGTCCTTTGGGAAAAAAAAATATTCCCTCATAGTAATAATTCAACCCGACAATTTTAAAAAAGTCTACAGATGAATTTGAACCAAGATGAAGTCAACGAGAGATGAATTTAATGATCAAGAGATGGGGTAATTCAATCGACTTGAATAAAAATCTTATAGGAAATACAAATTCATTTGGGAGGATGGGAACACAAACCAAGCAAGGAGATAGTGTCCATACCATGTAATTTGAATCAGTCATTGTAAATGCATCCCAGATAGGCCTAAGTTTCTTAGAAAGGAAAAATGATTTGTATGGATGATATTGCAAATCATGGGAGAGGCATTTTGCCTAGCAAGGTTTACAAATGCCTCACCTAAAAAAAAGAGCCTAGCAAGGTAATAAAACACCCAACATGATTTATAAGCACAAATCATCACTTAAAAACTCCCATGCACTCTTAGAAATGACCCAGACACTATAAATCCCCCCAACAACATAAAAACATTCCCAAGTAATTAATGGATGGTGTAGGAAATGAAAAAAAACATCTACGAAGTGTTGGAGTTACTTCACACACACCTAGGATTTATTTTTCCTAAGGTTTTTATTTTTTTATTAGTCATAATTAGTCATTATCCAGTCTCCTATATTTTAGGAGAGAATAGTCCACTTGGAGAATATTCTCTTTCAGTTCACACTTCAGTTTGACTAGTTGAGTTGAGTTTAGATGTTGCATTGGGATCATCACCATGAAACATTGGGATCATCACCATGCTAATTAGAACTTGCCTTGGTATCATCACCAAAGTGGCACACTAGCCTTGATTCCTTGAGTTAACTCCTCAATACTTTCTGTTCAGTCAGTTAACTGAAGACTAGTTGACTAGTTAACTCAACTAGGTGGCAGTTCACTCCCGCAACTGCCTGAGAGACTAGAATAGGTGTCAGTTCACTCCCGTAACTGTTGGTGTGTGTCCAGATCACTCTAGACCACCACTATGGCGACTTGGTTGACCTCAAGTCGAACTCATTGAGTTATACATAGTATATCATGTGTAAATTATTCATTATTCACAACGGTTAATGAGAATTCTTTCTATTCTTTCTCTCCTTATTCTTATTTTTCCAATTCTCTCTGCAAATGTGTGTATCATTGTTTAGCTAGATCAATTATATGCAGGTCAACACATTTACATGGTATTATAGCTGATGGACTGCTAAGCAAAAGATACACCAAATTGTTTTTGTAGGTACAAAAGATTGAAGACAACGGAAAGATGGAATTCCAAAAAGAATTCATTCTTACACCTTACAACTATTTTGCATGGAAGGAGAAAATAACCATACATCTCTGATCCAGAGGGTCGTATAGGTTAACCATGAATACATATATAGAGCCGACATCAGCCATAGAAAAATGAAAGTACTTAAATCGCATGGATGAGGCACTCAGAACAATTTGCAGTCTTATTTCTCCCGAT
>JZKD02S1664720.1:20267-32623 GCA_000966675.3 Picea glauca
ATGTGGTTGGTCTTCAACCCAAAGTTGGAGTTTCTCCATTCTTGATTCACCTTCCTTGTGTCCTCATCATGAATTTCATGGGATACATTTTCACTTTCATGTGTCCTCTCTATTATGAAATTTTTCAATCCTTCCATGAACTCCCCCTTTAAACCCTCCATCATCTCTTGTAGTTCATCTTTTGTTACTATCTTCTTTTGTAAATCATTTATGTCCCTACTCATTTCTTCACCTTCTTCAAGATTCCATGTAGGATTATCTTGAGGCTTATTTGGTGTAGAAGTTCCCTTTTTAGGTGGCATGTTGGCCAAGTGTCACTTTTGAACCTTGATTTTGAGGTGGTTCTGCTAGACAATATTTCTTCTGCTGTATCTCCAAAGTTTCAGCCCTTCTGGGTATGAAACTTTATTTTTTGTAGTTCTCTAATATTTCTTCTCTACAATGCCACAGGTCTGATCAAAATTGGATGTGCCAAGTGGAATTTACTGTAACTTCCCCACAACTTTCTGAATTTTGTCTTTTCCGGGATATGTCACTTGTATAGCGTGAGCCACACAAAATAATTGATATAAAATTTTGAAACCCGTACCAGAAATACTACAGACTGTCCACTATCCAATGCAACTAGTCTCACTCAATTTGGATACTCTAGAAATAAGTTATGATTGTTTACCTGGAACACCTTCTTGAGACTAGTCAGATACCCTATCTTCCACAGGGTGTATCTACAAATGTAAGATGACCCAGAAGATGAGATTTTTAACATAGATACTGTACTAATTTCTGTGAATATTATTTAGATTTTAGGGTCTGAAACGTTACATAAAACATTTTATAGCGAAAATCCCACAATGACTTAGTTCAGGATGATTCTAGAACCCTATCTTTCACAGGCTGTATCTCTGAAATTATAAGGCCTCAGGAGTTGAAATTTTAACCCAACATACCTTGATCTGTCTACTAAATATCCTCCAAGCCGTTCCTTCTGAAACTTTGTAGAAAACAAGTTATAACTAAAATTCCAAGGTGTCTCAAATGTAGCAGCGAAACCCCAAGACGTTGATCTCTAATACCATATGTTAAGAACCAAATATCAATATAGCATAGAAAATCCTCAGAATAAGTACTCAACGCCTTGAAAAAGAGAGAAATTCAGATAATAAGCCTCTTCGAGGGTAAACCTCC
Organism: Picea glauca; assembly: GCA_000966675.3. Classification (NCBI taxonomy): domain Eukaryota; kingdom Viridiplantae; phylum Streptophyta; class Pinopsida; order Pinales; family Pinaceae; genus Picea; species Picea glauca. The sequence goes on from JZKD02S1664720.1 coordinate 21,453, forward strand.
TTATGCCCACATAAATGTACAATTCCAAGATGATTCCAAATGAAAATGTCTCCTTGGTATATATATGAGACTAGGAGGTATAATTACAACTAATGGAATAAAGATGACTTAAATAAAATAAAATTACTAATGTAATATGCCCCAATTAAGGGGTAATGATCCAATATTAGGGCTTAACAAAGAAATAGGGAGAGATAGGGGGTAAGGGAACACCAAAAACCATGTCTCTTCACTTCCCATATCACTCATCCTTCTCTCCCATTCAATAATTTAATTACATTTATTTTTCCCCACATTCTCATTTTTCTTGTCTTATTCGACTTTAAAATTGTTGATCATTTACGTAGTTTACATAACCATCATATTTTTCCGAATGTTATTGTAGGTAATAAGTCTTATGCATTCTTGGTTCAAATCCATTTCAGACCACACCTCCCCATTGAGAGGCTTTCAGACCCCAAAAGATGCTAAGGGTAGATGAGGTAACTTTCCTACAATCTGATTCCTCTCATAGTACTTACCTTCCTTGTGGTCTGTCCTTTTAGACTAATATGGATTAATGTAATTCTATCTGCTTCTCTGGAATGTGGCTCTAATGCTGGCTTTTGACTCTGTCTCATGGCTCTGGCTATTGACTCTAGTTCTTGCTTGATTTTTCCTTCATTGCAGCCTGTTCATTGATTCTCAGCTCCAAAATCTCCAGATCCGAACTCTGGACTCAACATCCATTCCCATCTCCTCCTCTATATTGGAGACATTCCACCTTGGCTACCAATGAAGCCAAGTCAAATTTTGTTCTTCTTTCTCAGTGTGAGCCCAACACGCTGCCATCAAATGACAATTCCACAAGTGAAGTGTGTCTTCCTTCTTCAACTAGGATCAATTTCTTCTCATCATGGAAACGACTCTTTGGTTCCTACACATTCTTACAAGCACTTCCAGTGTTCTCCAAACACCCCCAAGGTCATCGACCTCTTTGCACTACTCTCTAAGACATGTCCAAGAAAGGGTTCTTTCGATGCAATATTGAACATAAAAATTGGAATGTGGCTACCCTTGGTATCAACCTATTTTTTGTCTTGGTTGTTTCAATGTCCTCTTGTGTTTCTATCTCTTCTTGGACAATTTTTTCCTCTTGGATTAGAGAGGTAGACCACTCTTCATCTCCCACAATATTCACTCTCCACACTCTTCTTTTGGATGTACAGTTTTTGGGGTGATGCTCTGGATGAAGCCGCCAACACTTTGCTTCCCAATGTTCACTCAACTTGTAGTTGTGGAAAACGTTATTGGCATTGTATTATGGGATTATTGACATACTCATCCTCTCTGTGTGCCTCTCTGTATGTTTTTGTGTATGAGAATCCTCCTTTTCATTCAACTTTTGAAAACAATCAGGCCTGGGAAATATGGATTGCTTCTTCCAACAGGTTTCCTCATGATGGTCTTTCTTTCCACAATATGAGCATGCCATTGCATACCAACAACTGGAAACATTATGGCCTCACTTCTTGCAACAATGTAAAACACATAATTTCTTGTTTGACATAGACCTCTTGGTATCCTTTTTCTTCTTTATCTTGCTGATTGGTTTGTTGTTGTGTCTAAGTGTAGGTGTGGGATAAGTCTACAAACTCTCCTCATCACTTCTCTCTTTCAATCTACCACAAGGCTGAGGTGGGGGTGAGTTGACACCTTTACTCACTGTTCCTACTCCTCTTTATGAGTAAGCCATCTCCGGTATGTCAATTTCTTTCACAAAAATGGTTTTCTTCATGGTGATGGAATTTTCATTTCTGCCATCAAATCCCAGGCCTTCAATCTTGGCCCATGGTGTAGCTACAATGGGGCACAATATTCCCTGTCTTGACCTACCTATCCCTTTTCCATCATATCCCATATTCCTTAGAATTTTAGAGCCAATACCTCTGGTATGTTTCAGAAATTCACCAATCTTCTCCTAAGGGACATCTATGGAAGGTGAACTTACCAATGTGGTCTCAGTCATGGTGCTAGCATTTGCAGTGGAAATGGAAGTTTCCCTTGCTCCTATGTGCTCTTTTAAAGCTTCCTTAAGGATTTACGAATCCTTCTCCTTCTCTACCAACTCATGTTGTAGCCACGTCATCATCTGTGTTAACCTATCCTCTTTCCAGTTATCCATCTGGATGACCTTCTCATCAAGGTATACAAGCTGTGCTTTGTGCTTGTCCCAATTTATCCTAACTGTCATGAGGGAGTCTTAGAATTATTCAAAATTCTTCTTGAACAATGGTAACAATTTGGTAGAGGTATACATGTGTTTCTCCATCTCTACCATCCTATGTTTAAACAACTTAACCTAGACGTTCAAGCTCTCATTCTCTTCTCAAAGTTGCACATTACTAGCCCTTAAGTATTCTAATCTGTCTTTTCTTTATTTTCCCATGTTGCAGTCTTTACTAATCTCTTCAATTTTTTGGAAGTTGTGTCTCCTTCAAGGATGAAACTAGTATGACACCATCTGATCCGTAAATGAGAGGCTCATATCCCACTCGATTCACCAACATATATACTATGCAAAAAATTAATTTCTGGTCTTTCTGTCAGGATCGAACAAAGATTTCGATCTACATAAAATCCACTAGAACTCTATTAATCAAATTTGTATAAATATTTATGTAATTTTGAATGGATGAAATATATTCATCTTCAATGTAGTTGTAACACAAGTAACAACTAGCAAGGAAATAATTAAAGAGATGCATACGCTATTATTTGCAGAAATACATTATTTTCTATAAACTTGTTTTAAATTTCGACAACTTGTCCATAGTTTTCTTTCTTAGACCATTACTTCCTCTAGATCAATGCCAATGAGTCGAATTCGACTCAACTCTCCTTGAAGTAGGTCAACCATGTGGAAGACTAATCAATGGGAAAATAATGAATCGACTTGATAATGATTAGTCAACCAAATGGAAGGGAAGTCGACCAAAATTATTAATTCGACTATGGTGTGAACTAATTCTACTGGAGGTGAATTCGACCAAAAATAAGTCAACCAGAGACAAAGTCAACCCGCCAATATGCTAATTCAACCAAACATGAAATAATTTCTCGGGAAGTGGAATTCGACTCCAACAAAGATTAAAATGACCTGAGGTGATTATTCAACCTTGATCTAAGTCAAATTGACCCAAGATGAAATCCAAATTACCACCTATGGATTTATTTGCCCAACGGAATAAATGTTAAAGTTTAAGCTATTATTAGGTTTCTTTTCAATTTACTAGATAACCATAGCATATATAGGATCATTGATAGAAACACAATCACAAGATACACAACATTTATCCTGGGAAACCCTCATGGGGAAGAAAACCCCAAAAAAACTTCCTTAATATAGATAGCCAATACAATGCCAAGAAATGCACCTCTCTCTCTTCCTTCTTCCGGTAACTGGTAGCTGCAGCTTCCTTCAATACTTGCGCACTAGATGAGTGAGCTGAGTGAGTGAAAAAATGAGGCACCGACTTCCTTTATTTATACAAATCGACAAGCGTTGAAAGGAGGTGTCTCTTCACTGGCATGGTCGACTTGTCTTTATGGGTGGTTAGAACCACTTTAATTTTCCTGGGGGCTGACTTCTTAATTTGCATATTACAATTAGGGTTTGACCAATCCACAAAATGGGATTTGGTCAATTACAATTCCTGACATGATCAATCCAAAAAATGGGATTGATCTAATGGATAATAAATGAATAATAAATAGAAGTTACAATATTTCAACACTACCCCTTAACAGGAAGGGTATTCTACAACATCATCAGGAGAGAGAGAGAGAGAGGGAAACAACATCAACAACGTCTAGAACACTGAATGGCATATCTATAAATCATCAAAAGTTTTTCTCATCATTCAGATAATCATTCACTCCCTCTTAACAAGAAGGATATTCTTTATCTTTTGACAGGTCACTGGATGTCATCATCAACTGAAAAATATCATCTGGGCAATATCATCAACTGAAAAATATCATCTGGGCAATATCATCAACTAGATAATCATCATCAACTGGACAATAAGATCAACTGGATAACATCATCAACTGGGTAACAACATCAAATGGATAACATCATCAACTGGGCAACATCATCAACTGGGTAACAACATCAATTAGCTAATAGTAGGCATCAATATAATCGACTTGGTCATCTGGCATCACGATCACTGACTGGTTCTCCATGAATCCATATTAAAAAAAGTTTTATTCTCTTTATCTTTGCGCAAAAGATACTCTTTCTTTCTTTTGTCTTCATGCAGAAGATACTCTTTCTTATCTTCACATAGAAGATATCTTTTCTTCACAAAAAATATATTCTATGAGTTTTTCCATTCCTTTTATGTTCTCCCTTCTCTTGTAGTCATCTATCTCACCCATCCACTAGGGATGAATACTACCATATCTTCACTCCTAGTCATCCCACATGAACTAGAGAAGCTAAGATGCTAGCCTGGGCAAGACTAGACTCCCTTTCCATGATCCACATAGGATCACGACACAAACTTTAAGATCCAACTAACCATTCCACATGATCAGGTTTTGTGTTCCAGGCTACTCAATCCTTGTCCAGAGGAGAGTATCTACCCACTGCCCCTTGGAGAAACATCCACACTCCTCTCTATGAGGGTGGTCACACCCCTCTCTATGAGGGTATTGTAGCATGTCCCTAGAGTATCCAAAACTCAACACTTGGACAGAGGCCAACCTTGGGAAATTTCTCATTCCCCTTCTCTATGAAGGTCTCTTCCTTCTTTATGAAGGTATCTTCTCTTTCTCCTTCTATACGAAGGTCTCTTCCTTCTCTACAAAGGTCTAGCTATGCGATCTGAAAAAAATATCTTGTGGTCCAAAATCTTTCCATGGTATAATACCATGCCACCCATCTGTTGGGCACCATCCATCTACTGGATAACTTTCATCTTGATCAAAATATCTCATTAATCATCTTTGATGTTCTCTTCTATAATATCCTGGGTTTCTTCTTGAGTTCGAACATTTCTTTCTTTCTGACTTCATACTGGATCAACCTTCTCCCTTTGCATCTATAAGGATGACACTGGAGCAACCTGCAGTTACCTGCATCTCATCAACTATATCTGAGTATCCATCTTTCTCTTCATCTTGAACATTTCTGTTTTTCATCTTTAGGAGCCTCCTGCTCCTATATAAATACTGGATATTGTCTGGTTCTTACTGACTGTCACCATATCATAAGTCTTTCTCATGATGTCTATCTTCGGTAAGTCAAGGCATAAGTTCTTTCTTCTGAGACTTGTAAACTTACTTACAATATTCTTTCTGAGATATGTCACTTAGCCAATCAGTCAGTAACAATAAGAAATAATCAAATAAAACTATATCATGATTTGTATCAGAGTAGTACACATATTTTCTTAAGCAAAACTTGTTCAACCATGTACACATCTGAAACCCTAATCATGAATAAGAATTTTGAACTCTTTTTCACTCTAGCTATGAAATTACCAAATTTTCCCCTACTATCATAGCTAAACACATACCTTTGTCACTCTCATGAGTCATCATACCTAAAATAAATATTTTATCTATTTCTTTATCCTCTTCTTTGATACTTCCTTCATAAATCTGCATAGACACTAAAATAAAACGAGGTTAATTAACATTCTCACAAAAATATAACTTGTAATGATAAAGTATTAAATTAACAAGATACTAAAAATAAACATGAATACTTGTCTTTTGTTTTTGTGTGGGGAGGATCCACGAACTTCACCATTTGCTATCTTTCTTCACATCAACTATCTTCAACTTAAAGTACATAATCCTCAATTTCTACTAAATATTTCTTTGAGGGAGGAGATTCCTCTTCCTCAACCACATTTGCTTGATGCTTTCTTTTCCCTTTTCCTTGAGGACAGTCATAGGAAAAGTGTACCAAATTTTGACAGTTGTAGCATCTGATCTTTGAAACATCTTTCTTCTTATCTGGAACTCTTACAGAGTTAGCTTCTTTATTGTTCTTCATGAAGGATCTTCTTCTATTCTTTTGAATTGTAAGAGATTTCTCTTCGTCAACAATTAATCTCTTCTGTTGGTCTGCAAGTCTAGATTCTTCGTGTGTGCAATCTGCCCATAACTTTTCAAACTTGGGTAACTTGATTCTTGCACACACACCTTGTACAAAAGGAATCCAAAATGTTGGAAACCCATTTAGGGTTGTTGTTACAATCTCTTTGTCACTAATGAAATCTCCAATCGCTGCAAGTTGATCTCTAATCTGAGAAACTCTCATAAGATAGGATAAGACGGATTTTGAGTTTTCTATCTTCATATTACGAAGATGATCTCTTAAGGAAAGATTCTGACTAATGTATTTTCTTTCATATAACCTGTTGAGTGCTCCATACATTTTCCTTATTGTCTGTAGCTCATATATATGAGGGATCAAGTGATCCGTTACTGAATTTGACATGATTCTCTTTGCTTTATTTTCATTCTTTTTATGCTTGGCCTTTTTCTCCTCTTCCTCTAGTTCTGGTACACCCACTGTAACATGTTCTAGGAGATCATTCTCGTCTAGAATCATCTGCAACCTATGCTTCTAATATCTGAAGTTTCCATACCCTTCCAGCCTATCTTCTACCCTCATACCGATAGCCATTCTTTCTTGCAGTAGAAACCCTATCCCTTCGGGATATAGAAATAATAGAAAAAACAAATTTCTTGGATCTGAAAACTGAACTCACCAAAAGATGCACTGGGCTGAGGCGAATATGTTGGTATAGTCATTTTATGAAAATTCCAAAATTTACCCCTTGAAACTGAGCTTGCGGAAATATGGACTGGTACTTCTTGTATTGGTTCTAGTTTCCTGGTACTTCTGGTACTTCTGGTACTTTTGGCTTTCTGGTACCAGTGAAAACTAGGGTTTCACTTTTTGAGAGTTCTATCCACTGAAAAGGTGCACTCAAGGTGCCAAAATATTCACTAGGGTAGGGAACACTTTTCTAGATGGTTTTTAGGAAAAAATTCATCTCAAATAAAGAGCCCTAATTTTCTTGTACGACAACAATGATGTTTTTGCTTATCTAGTGAAAGGTGCTCTCATCATCTTAGCTCTGATACCATGTTAATGTTTAATATATTATTAGGTTTCTTTTCAATTTACTAGATAACCATAGCATAGATAGGATCACTGAGAGAAACACAATCAAAAGATACACAACATTTATCCTGGGAAACCCTCATGGGGAAGAAAATCCAACAAAAATTTCCTTAATATAGATAGCCAATACAATGCCAAGACAATAAACCAAACACTAGATAATCTCCTCTCCCAAGCAATGCGCCTCTCTCTCTTCCTTCTTCTGACAATTGGTAACTGCAACTTCCTTCAATACTTGCACACTAGATGAGTGAGCTGAGTGAGTTAACAAATGAGATGTTGTTTATACAAATTGGAAAGCATTGAAAGGAGGTGTCTCTTCACTGGCAGGGTCAACTTGTCTTTCTGGGTGGTTAGAACCACTTTAATTTGCCTGGGGGATGACTTCTTAATTTTCATATTACAATTAATGTTTGACCAATCCACAAAAGGAGATTTGGTCAATCACAATGCCTGGCATGATCAATCCACAAAAGGGGATTGATATAATGAATAATAAATAAATAATAAATAGAATACTCTTTGCAGTTACAATATTTCAACAATAAATATTAGTGTTCTATACCTCCACATGCAACCTTTGGGAAAAACAAAGATGCCCTCACACTAATGATTCAACCCGACAATTTTGAAAACATATACATATGAAGTCGATCCAAGATGAAGTCAAAGGGAGATGAATTTAATGATCAAGAGATGGGCAAAGTCGAACGAATTGAATAAAAAACTTAGAGGAAATACAAATTCGTTTTGGCAGATGGGAACACAACCCAAGCGAGGAGATAACGTCCAAACCATGTAATTCGACTTAGCCACCGTAAAATCATCTCGGACAAGCCTAAGTTGAATTGGCAAGGAAAAATTAGTTATGGGAATGATATTGTAGTTTAGGGGAGAGGCATTTCTCCTAGCAAGGTTTACAAACACCTCACCTCATTTAAAAAGTCCTAGCAAGGTTTACAAACACCTCACCTCATTTAAAAACTCCTAGAAAGGTAATAAAATACCCAACATGATTTATAAATACCCATCATCACTTAAAAACTCCCAAGTACACTTAGAAATGATGCTGACAGTGTAAATTCCCTCAACAATATAAAACAATTCCCAAGTAATTAATGGTTGGAGTAGGAAACGAGACAAACATATAACGAGGCGGTTAAAATTGCTTGAGGAGAGAGAAATAAAGATCGACGACCTGTGAGAGATGATATGAATTCCTAGAATGGAAACTCTACTAAATATTTACAAAAACTATTTAATTACTACCCTTGATCTTGAGAACCCATGCAAATGGACAACATGGATTATTTGTCTATTGGGATCGTTTGTGCAATATCTAGTATTGTATTTCTCAAAGAAAAAAAATTCATATTAACTTGAATCAATCTCCACATGAATCCATCAAAATTATAATTGACAATATTCCTTATCCATTAATCAAAGTAAGAGCAACAAATTCATCACAAATAATTAATCCACAAACCATGCTATAACACACAATAATTGTAAGGAATTCCATGACAAAGTGGATGCAATGTTTACCCTAGAACCATATTTTAATGGGCTCAATTTTTTGATTTCAACAATCTATGGTACAACACTCTCTTATCTTAGTGCTCCCTCTGTTGGCCAAAAACAAGATTGTTTGAGAATGAGAGTAGCTAAATAAATAGGGAGAGCTAGGGGATAAAGGAAGGCCAACAACCATGGATCTTCGCTTCCCATCACTCATCCTTCTCTCCTATTTGATAATTTAATTACATTTAATTTTCCTCTCACATTCTCATTTTTCTTTTCTTATTCAACTTTAAATTTTCTGATCATTTACATAGTTTACATAACCATCATAGTTTTCCAAATGATATTCCATGTACTGAGTCTTATCCATTCTTGGTTCAAATCCATTTCGGATCATACAACCACCTAGAATCAATAACTTACTTCCCCGCTGGCCTATGCACAATATCCCAAATCATTCTCTAAGATAGAGTTATATTTTTCTTTCACATCTTGCTACCACTTCCTTTCATAGGCCTCCTCAAAATTGGAAGGCTCTTCCAACCTCTCATTTGGAATGTACAAGTGCCACAAGATAAAAAATTAACCTACAAGTAACTTGCAAAGGCCACCCTCTCTTACCCCTCTATCCAAAGTGAGACTAGCTAGACTACAATAATTAATGGTGAATTAATGTCCTTCAGATACAATTTTAAATTGATGATTTTCCATACTGTAAATTAAAGAAGATTCTTCTTTAAACTAGGAACAAGAAAAGCATCACTCAACTCAAGAACATACCTGATGGAATCTAGAAGGAAATTAAGCCAACTCCTCTTAGAATATTAGCATCATCATCAAGCTCCACACTCATGCATACATCCTTTTCTTGAGGTTTGTTGAAGAGTGACATATCATATGACATATGGATTGAAGCTCCACTGTCCATATGCCATCCAACACTAGACATAATTTTTGAAGATAAAGAAGAGACCATGGAGAAGGTAGTCATGAATTGAGAGGAATCCTCCTCTACAACTTTTATAGTCCTAGCTACAACTTATTTTTTACCCTTCCTATTATTCTTCAATTGACACTAGATGACACAATGTCCCATCTCGTGAAATGAGAAACACATCACTTTACTCAAATATTTGTTTCATGTATATGTAACTCCATTCTTCTTGTAGCCTTTCTATCTACCCTTGTTTGTCCTCCCTACAAGAGAAATCTTATCTCCCTCCTTTCATATTATTGAATAACACTATATATTGATTTCTTCATGCACAAGATAATTCCACAACTTTGCAAAAGGTGGAATATTCTCATGAGAAAAGACACCCTAAACAAAAGGCCTCTAGGAAGGTAAGATTCGATTCAAAGTAATGGACTCCAACTCGTTATCCTCCACTTTCTTCCTGATGGCTTCCCATTGAACTCTCAATTCTATGACCCTAGTCATATAGCTCACCATAATATTCGTCTTGTTCATATGAATCACTGAAACCTTGTTTTGTAGGAGTATCTATTGAGAAACACAATAGATTTAAACCAACTCAACCAAATCTCTAAACATTTACTTATTTGTCATCTTATTTGCAATATGAGAGATGAAATGATCCTTCACTGAATCAAGAATGATTTTATTATCCTTGGCATCCTTATGATGAACGACCAACTATGATAGATCAATAGGTTCTTGAACCACTTTCAAGATTCTTCCAAATATCTTCTTCCTCCATAAACATTTGTAACCTAAGATTTCAAGAAACAAAATTTGATGCTCCTTCCGACCCATCACACTCTAAGATTGGAAGTCAGTTTACACATCATGAAGCAATCCTCAAATGAAAAATTAGAAATATATGAAGTAGGCACAACCTTTTCTAAGGTTCAAGTGCTTCCCCAAAGTGACCTAGGGTTTCACACCCAACACCCTCAAAAAGGTTAAATACTCCTCCTAGGTACCCCACATATGAGATACCAAATCCTCCTTTCACCAAAAGAGTGATTTCAACCAAAATAGCTCTAATACCATGTATATTTTTATGCTCTCAACACTTCAATGCAAATTTAGAAATTTCACCTCTTTCTTAGAGGTTTCCTGGATCTATTCCCTGTGAATGTTCAACCTTAGGGATCATCCGAAATATAATTGACATCGACAAAAAATTAACATTATTTCACTTCTTTTCAACCTTAATTAAAAAAACACTTCATGAGAAAATCTACCAAATGTATGCTAATAAATTTCATCCATTTAGGGAAATCTTAACAAGCATAAGCCATATCTGAAATTCACTTTATGCTAGGGGTACTTACAACACTAAATTTTCCATAATATATTCCATATCAATGTTAGTGCGCTTAAAAAATTTCGTTTTAAGTTATGTCAAATCAACAAAACATATAAGTTCTAGAAGCAACCAAACCATGAAGACAACGATAACTAAAAATCAAATACAAAACAAGACAAAAA
>JZKD02S1664731.1:10696-36220 GCA_000966675.3 Picea glauca
TCTATTTGAAATTACCTTAGAATGAGGAAGATCCCATCCAAAAGGCCCAACAGTATGAATTTATCTATGCCCATTCAAGATATCTTTACAATATCCTTCTTGATGCACCATGTTCCCACTCGGGTGACTTAGCCACTCCAAGGACATCCCATTTAGTTGGTAGTTTAGTCAGCTTTGTATCATAGTCATGTTCCCCCCTTCCCCATATAAACCTAGTGTAAATAATCCTCCTTTTGTTGGTTCCTCCATTCCTTATGGATTCCTAACCCCACCTTAGGACCTATTGGGCATGCTTCATCTCATATGAGCACTAGTACCTCCTACCATGCACCTCATGACTATCATCATGGTAAAGGAACCCCTTGCGGTAACCCTCTTTTTGTACTTCCACAAACCCTTACTACCCTTTTCCTAGTCCACCACCAGCTACCTTTTCCCCTCCAACAGTGGTATCCCCACACCATCCTAGTATGCCTACACTTCCTCCCCTAGGTCAAGTGTATGTGAAATATAATTCTCCTTGTTACCCCCTTAGTATAGGGGTAGCTAAAGATATGATGTCTCGGTTCCTATAGGTAGAAGACATGGAGTGTCGAGAGCTATATGCATGGAACACCCCATAGATCCTCTCTACTTCACCACAATCCACCATCGTCATCATTGCAGCAAAGCAACATCCATTGCATTGGCTTGTCTCCAAGAAGAAAATAGGCCTTGATTCATGAGGTAACAAGTCTAGTCTCATGGTAAGTGTCACTTTAATATTTGAATCATTTGAACATGTTGCAAAGAATCCTTTCTCAATTATGGAATGTTTGCTTGAAAATTATACCTTTTTCCTGATTTCACCTTGGTGTTTGACATGATTTCCTAGTAAGTTGGTCACCCTCAAAAAAATGGTTGCAATTGGGTGATTCCTTGAAGGTTCATTGTACCATTATCTCTCATACTTACCACTTTCCACATTTCTTCCGCTCATTTTTCTCATCTTTTTTATTTTTGGGCTCAATGATCCCAAGAGGGGCTTGTATCTCATTTCATGGGAAGAAGGGGATGAAGGCTCAGAGGTGTTGTAGCTGGAAAAAGTTAAAATCCATATATTATCCTTACATATGCTTGCCCTAAGGTCTTGAGAGAAATGAAACTCTTCTCCATAAAAATCAAGGACCTTTTAAAACATATAATTAATAAATATCTCACTTGCTGGGGGGATGCATTTGCGATGTGTTTTAATTTCCAGTGCATATGGCACTCAATGTGTTCCTAACTTCAATTGGAATTGTGGTGATCTTTACTTTACATTTCACATAACACTCAAAGTTTTGACCATAACAAACTGAAGGAAAGGACTTGAAAAAAAAAATCATTACAAATGAAGGATGCAACACACCCTCCACAAAGGGACCCATATATGAGACACTACGAACCCTTGATATGTCAAGAACCCCATGCCCAAAAGTCTTTCCAAATCCACCTCATACTCATCACATTATCTAGATAGGGTATTCTTGGGGAAAATTCCTTGACTTGGGGATTGGCTTACCCAATAGGGCACCACGACACCCCTCCCATACCTAAATTTGGAAAAACTTATAAGGTCTTTGAACATTTATTTAAATTGAAAAAGAAGGATTTGATGCACATGTTTGGGTGGTTATTTTATTATATGTGACTTAATTGGAATGATTCATGTGACTTGTGGACCCTTGGAGGGAATACTTGTTTTTCTTTGCAGGAAATTGCTCACATGATGAATGTTAGGCCCCATGTATGGGTGACCACTGATGATGAATGTTGCAATTTGAGAGTGGAGAAAGTTTCCTTAAGAGGCACCTTAGCATCATTAGTGGATGATTTTTCACCCTTATCCACTTATATGTTGGCCTTTGGAGGCCTAGGACATCACTTCTTATCCCCTTACATCACCTTTGAGGGATAGGGTTTGATAGAAGAGATGGTCCTGGAAGTGGCTTCATAGGAGTAGCCCCATGGTAGGACACTTTGGCACTTGATATCATGACACATGGACTTTGGAGTCCCAACTTCTCCATACTCAAGCTTGACGTTGCAATTGGAGAGCCTATGTCACCCTTCTAGGGCATGACATCACCCTTCTATGATTTCATGTTATGTATTTTTTATTTTTTGCATAATGTAAAGAGAAATTGAAGGGATCGACCCTCTTATATTTTGTTGCTGACATTTTTATGTGGAAAAATAGGTCAAGGTAGCTCCATATAAATAAAGCTCCATTACATTTCATTTTAGCATCACATCTTCTCACCTTTGTGAAAGACTAAGTTTGAACATTTTTCTATATTGGGGTTACTAGCTCTTTTTACTTATGCATTATCTCTTGGAGGTCAATTGTGGATGTTTTCTTGCTGATTTTTGGATGGAATTTCTGCAATTAGGGTTTATTGTCATGCTATCTTGATGAAGTAAGTGAAATTTCTACAATTATTATCTTTGTGTTATCAAATGTTCATGGTAATTTCTCTTTTTTGTGCAAGACGTCTTGTTTAAACCCTAAGAGAGGAGCATAAGTGCTTCCTCCTCTCACAAGGTAATTTTATCCAAAGTTTGTGAAGAAATCCTAGCTAAGTTTAGACTCCTAAATCCCTAAAGTGCTATCACTTTAGTAGTTTGATCCTAGACTCTTGATTGTGACCTGGTTGAAGTACTTAAGAAGGGAGAAAATATTGTTAGAGCCCAAAAGTGATTTCACTTTAGCAGTCATTCTCCTCAAGGCTTAAACCCTAAGGCCCTAATGTGCTAGCACCTTAGAGTTTAATCCCTATCTCTTAGTATTTTCTAGATTCATCTCCAAGACTTATTGTATTTTTTTTGTAAAGACTCCATGGCCCTCAAAGGCACTAATCATTAAGCTCTATTGTGGTGAAAGTGATCAACAAACTCTCTATTTCACATCTCTTGAGTCTCTTACTAACTTTACTAACACTAACCTAAGATAACTCACTAATAAGATTGTTGTTGTTGCAAAACCTTTCTACAACCATCCTAACATACACTAATTTGTTGCATACATTGCTCTGATAGTGGCCTAACATACCCAAAAATTGCATCTAACAATTAGACAATGTTCTATTGAGGAAATGTTACGATTTCATGGTAAATTGTTGCAATTCTAAAGTATATTTCTTGTTGTTGTTATAATTTATCTATTGTTTTTGTACTACTGTAATCTAATGCAATTTCACAACAACCATAGTGATCTTTGTTGTCTAGTGTCTTGAAGAGGTATTATATGCATGCTTCTACTTGGAAATCATCATATATATTCCATAAGTGTTCTTGTTCTAGGAAGGTACTCAAATCATCTCATTACCTCGCATTTTCCCTTGACCTAGATGTTGACTTAGGTGATAAAAAGAGGGGGTGGTGGTCTTGGCTAACAAACTTGCTAATTTTATCCCTTGAGGTCATCGGGGAAGCCTCCCCTATGGTGGACCTCCTCCATCACTAAAACGAGGGTATTTCTTACTAAGGTGATAGTGGTAGGATATCATGTACTTATGCAATATTTGGTGATCTTGTGTTGGGTTTTGCACAACTACAAATCCTGCGATAACACTCCCCTTTCCCCAAAAAATAATAAGAAGAATAGTAAAAGGAAAGGGAAGAAAAATAAGTAGAACCAAGGGCCCAAAAGAAGTCAAAATGTCTTCCCCAATGTTAGGGACAACCATCCTAACCCCAACCAAAGCCAAGGAACCAACCTAGTTCCCAATAAGGTGAAGAACCAACCCCTCTACACTAATAAACCATGTGCATGTTGTGGTGTTTATGGGAATTACACACATGAATTCCCTCTCCTACCCCAAATGTGTTAAGCATGGGAAGCAGTTGAGGTTTCCAAGAGACCCAATATTCAACCCACTCCCACCTCCTTATCGTAGCCAGCTATGTTGAGGAACCCTTTCCCAACACAAGGGTTCATATATACTTTTGAAACCCCGCCATATGGAAAACAAATATCATTTTTACCTCTTTTGGTAACGAAACTACCATATTTTCTTCGTGCACTCCATACCTCATCATGCAATCACACAACCTAGTACATCCAATGTTTGTATGGTGTCATCTAGTCATATCCCTACAAGCCCCCAAATGTAGTCTTCTACTGGATCCGTGAGTCTTGTTATTGCACAATTTGTACTTGCCCAAAGCCAAAGGCAAATGAATACTAAATTGGCATAACAAGGAGTATGTCCTATCACTTTCACCTTAATAAGACACCTATTTCTATTTAGGAGTAGTACCTCAGGGGAGACATCCCCAATGACCTAGGGGTTTGAGAAGGCTAAGGAAAAAAGGTAGTAATAAATTCCCACCCCTCTCATAGGTAACTCTAATCAAAAGTTCCAAGGTTTCAATGAGATGAAGAAAAATAATATTTAAGTGTACCTTCCTAGAACAAGACAACAAGAAAAGATGTTATTTGCAAGTACTGTATGATGTCAGCGCTTCATATAACCACGAATCTTTGAAATATGAAAAATCTGATGTAAATTGAAGCAATATAAGTATTTATAACAAAAATATATATTTAGCAATATCTACACAATTATCCCTCAATAATGCTTCAAAGATGACAAGAAATGATAACATAAAAATGACAAAATGATAGTAATTGTCAGAAGCAATGATGGAAATGTATTAGCAGCTTTTAATCATGCTTTTAACATAAATTTGTTGCTATTATATATGGTTGTAGCAATATTTTTCAACAACAACAAATTAGTTAGTAACTTAGTCTAATCTAAAGTTAGAAATAGTTAGTAAAAGTCTTAAGGTAGATGGTTTAAGAGTTTGTTTGGTCAATCAATCACTTATAAGGTGTGAACTAGTGCCTTTTAGGGTAGTGGAGTCAAATTTTGCAGTGGAAATTATTAGAGGAAAAAAAAATGATAATAGGTGAAATAAAGGATGGGTAAGGTGATTGATGTGTTAGTAACCTAAGGCCTTAATACCTAAAACCCTAGAAGGAAAAAATGCTACAAAGTAGGTAACCCTAGGACCTAGCGATTTCCTTATTCTTTAGATCAAGCTTGAAATAAAATGTATGAAGCTAATGAAGAAAATAATACTAGAGTGCTACAAAGGTAGGGATATAGTATATTCTTCAAAGTAGATGTTTCTTAGCAAAATCAAGTAGGTGAAAAATTATAAAGAAAATGACAATAACATGTGCTTCTCTCCTAGGGTTTCAAACTAGTAATTTCATAATCTTAGAAATGAACAAGTAAACATACCATAACCATTCAAAATAAATGAATAATTGCATATTTTACTTACTTCATCAAGAATAATCTAGCCACAAAACCCTAGTTGAATACTTTCCACCATGAAAATGCCAAAATAAACCAAAGATAGCCTCTCCAAGAATTTGCGCACTAGTTAATTTCAGCGAATCACCCTTAAAGAGGGATAAATTTTAGACCTCACACTTGTGTGAGTGAAATATGATGAAAAAATGAGAGTCTTAACTCTCTATTTATAAAATACCAATGACCTTTAATTACATTTTAGGTCCAAAAATGTCGGCATGGCCAGTTTACATCAAAAATCTGGTTTTACAGAAAATTAACAATTTAAAACCTAATTTGTCTTTAGGGATGACATCATACCCCTCATAGGGTGAAGTTAGGCCCCTTGATGGAACTCTAGGATTCAAAAGTGAAACATTAGGCCTCAAAAGGCCTCAGAAGCTACCAAACGTGCCAACCAAGTCGTCCTCATGCCAAAAACCTAACTGGATGACGTCAAGGCTCAATATGATGACGTCAAGAGCCTTCAAGGGCCAACTTCATGGTGGAAGGGAAAGATCCCCCTAGGTATCAGCTTTCCAAAGTGTCTCTAGTGGAACGTCCTTCCTTTTCTCCGATCGAAGCCTTTGGTGTCCCTTTTCCCCTGGTTGGGGTCACATCCTCCATCTGGTGGGATTTTATCCCCATGGAGGTATGAACCAATCATCTCCCCTTATGTACATATCCATCGAGAATGGTCCTGCAACAACAAAAAGTATTCCCTCCATGGGCTCACAATTCACAAGTATCATAGAAATGTCAATCACATCTAATAATCAAGCTACCCAAACATGTGAATCAAAACCCCCTTTACCTAGACAAATGCTCAAATACATTATGCAGTTTCACAAGCCAAGTTTGAAGAGGGTCCCAGGGAATCCTATTGGAATAATCCTCCTCAGTTTTGGGGTATTTCCCACGTAAATACCAATATAGGTCATGTATATGTATGAGATGGTGTAGGGAATGTTTGGGCAAGGGGTGCAGTGATAATAGGGAAAGATAGGTCTTACCTGTGGGTACCTCTGTAGAGGGTGAGATACACCTTTTCATGGATGTCATTGTTTCATATCCCATTCAATTCATTTTAATATGTCTTATTTATTTTTATTTACAAGAGAATAGTTGAAGGACATTTTCCTAGCGTGGTGACCAGTGGTGACAACGTTACCCACAAGAATTTCACGGAAATGAGAAGGTTGGCTCGTGATGAGACCCCCTTTCTCTTGTCTATGACACCAAGAGACACTACCCTAGTTTGGTGACCATATGGATGATATTGGCATACTGCTACATGCCCATGGATCTAATAGGTCGGCTCATGATGAGACCTCCTATCCACCAACTAGACCTTGAGTTTTATTTTTTTTTACGGGTCCCCTTTTCTTGCTGAGAAGTTATTTATTGATTTCTCAGGAATCCCTGGGTGAAGCATCTCAAGGTTTAATTTTGGATTTTAACTTTTTTCATCTACTTTTACCCTCTGGGCCTTTATCCCCTTCTTCCCGCAAGGCATGTTATAACCCTTACTAGCTTGGAAAACCCAATGCCTGAACCAAGGTAGGGGAAAGATGAAAGGGACAGTGATGAAAAGTGGTAAGTATGGAAGGAATGGATGATGATATTTCATAGACCCACCCAGTGGAAAATCATACCTAAGGGAACCAACTTACTAGGGAACTTTGTCATCCTACCCAGGTATGGACAAGTTAAAGAGCATAATTTCCAAGAAAACATCATGAAACAAAAGAGAATTAAGTGCACATATTCAATTTTTTTGAGAATTAGAGTGAGACATAACATAATACCTAGATTGAATACCTCATGGAGCAAGACCCACTACTACCTCAGAATTAGGCCGATGGGATGGATGTTGTTGTTGCTGATAGATAGGAGGCACTAAAGAAAAGATGGGCCCTCCAAGGCCAAGCTCAAGTCATATGGCTCTTGGTACTCCATGTCTAGGAATTGTGAGCCTCGAGACATAATCTCCTTGATTATCCCTAGGATAGGGGATAAAATATGGCTCCAACTCNAGTAAACCAACAACCATGTTCTGACTTTATAATGTCTATAGACTTTGAAAATTCATATGTCAGAGTCATTCATGCCAAATTTGAATTCTCTCATCAGTGTGAGAAACAAGTGCACTCAGTTTATGTTTAGGTCAAGTCAAGTCACGAAACTTGTACAAACTATTTGTCAGTTCGAGAAGCTCGCTAGAGATAATCAATTTACCTTTCTTCAAATCACGAACATAAAGCCGATCTATCCAAAAATCCACAATCTTACCTTTCGGTGTCAACTAAGCACCATATAACAAATTGGCACTGATATTTGGCATATGATAAACGTTGAAAAATTTCCTATGTCAACAAGAAACATCACCCTGACCATCAACATTAGAAAAATCATTAGTAACATATATTTTAATCTCCTCATATTTATTCAGTATTGTGAATAAAGTGGTATCCTTATCCATATGATGAGTGCACCTATAATCAACAACCCATTCGTTTTGTGTAGAATGAGACAACAAGACCTAAGAAGTCCCAACTTGGAAGGTGAAACTATCAGCGAGTCGGCGAACAACAGACACGTCTCCTTCAAGGAATTTAACCTTCTCCTTTAAGTTTTCTCACTTCTTATATCATTTTTTCTCCAAATGTCCAGTCTTTCCATGGTATTGACATGTATTTTTATTTCCACTTCATTGTGGTTGTCTCTGGGGTCCTTGGTCATGGTATGCAGGTTTCTATGTAGAAAAATCATACTGCACTCTATTCTTGGAATCCATTTTTCCCTTTCCCTTGAGTAATTGGGCTTGGTGTTTACCACCAATCTTACCTTCTCCAAGCAATCTATGTTGAACAGTAATCAAAATACCACAAAAATATTCAAAGGTGTAATCCTTGCCATATTCCTTGTGTGCTTTCCAGTTGGTACGAAAGGTCGACACAAAAACATTGAATGATGTTCTTGGGTTCATTGGGACTAGCTCGATGAGTTGTACATCCTTCTTCTGATAGTTCTTTCCACATTCTCCCAATTTCAACTGGAGTTTCTTGACATGCACCAAATATTCCTCCATTCCCTTAAAGGAATGAGGATCAAGAGAGATCAAATATTTCTCCAACTGAATGATGTTTCTCTCGTCGAATCAGTTGAACAAGGTATTCAACTTCTTCCATAATTGATGAGGATGGGTGAATCCACTAAGGTGAAAATGAATCTCCCATGAGATGTAGGTCATAATGACTTCTACATCCTCATCCTTCTTTCCATCAATAGAAAACTGCA
Organism: Picea glauca; assembly: GCA_000966675.3. NCBI lineage: Eukaryota > Viridiplantae > Streptophyta > Pinopsida > Pinales > Pinaceae > Picea > Picea glauca. The sequence goes on from JZKD02S1664731.1 coordinate 19,327, forward strand.
TCTTATCATCTGTTGGATCTTGAATCACAACCTTGGTATACTGCCACAAGCCTTTACTCTTCAATAAGGTTTCCATGTTCGGTGCCCAGACTACATAATTTGATCAATTCAAAACATTACGATCAATCTTCGAATCCATCTTCAATATCTAAACAAAATTGTATGTTTCAAAAGGTTCCAATCAATAAACCACTAGCCCAGAGTCAATCACTCAACAGATCTAACTCAGAAAGGTTTGTAGATAACAAGCTGAGGTTTTAAACCATTGGCTCTAATACTATGTTGGGAAATAGGGTATAAAATGACATGAAACAAAGGACACAATATTGAAAATAATAAAAGAGGAATAAAAAAATTTCAAAGATAAGAGGTGGTGTCTACAGACACCATTACAACTTTAAAGCAATTTGCATTGTGATCAGAACATCCATCTTGCACATCTTATCTGCATGATTTATTGCATAATCTCAAGATTTGTTTCACATCTTGATTTGCATGATATGTTTCACGTCAACTACTTGACCAACTAGTTTAGTGTGTTGGATGATCATCCGACCGACCATATTCAGATGTAGGTCGACCTATCGACTAACTAAACCCAAGAGATGTGTGATTAACTATTAATGCTTGACATTCCAACATGGGATATTGAAAGCCTCCCCGTGAATGGACAAATTTTGAAGACATGTTTTTCTTAACCACTTTCTAGTGGTAGTTGTAATTGTGTACATATCAAAATTTATTTTGAGTATTTTCCATTTCTTCTTCTTAGTTTCATTTTCTTAATTTTCAAATTTTATGAAATTTGATTGTACATATTTGCTTTCAATTGATTTTTTTATAATTTTGTTTTCATTTGATTGTGAATTTTGTATAAAACTATTTCATTAGTGTTATTAGATTAACTATGGCCACACACTGAATATATTCTTACAAGTCATGGAAAACATGGGTTTCTCTATGTGAACTACCTTTATGAAGTTCTAAGTTGTTGGATATTGACCAATAGTTGTGGTGGAACACATGTGCATGTTGGGCAATGCACTAGTTAACCAAGAGTAAAGGAAAGTGTCTATATACTATTTTCTTTGAGCTCCATCCATATAACATTAATATGATGACTACTACTATGATGGTTTATTGGGATACCTATGGGTTAAACTTAAGTATAAATAATCTTCTAGAAGTAAATCAAAACAAATCTCGTCTCAACCCGCTTCCTTTTCACCATATCACAATTGCAATATTTACCATACAAATCATAAGGGTGAGCATGATGTAAAATAAAAGGAAGTTGATAACATTGTGAATAGTGTGGGAAGTACAAGTAAACATGTTAGGGCTATGGACACTCGCTGAAAGAAGGGATATGCTTGTATGTTACCAAGGCAACTTCGTCAGGGCTATGGATGCTCGCTGGCAGTGAATCAATGTTGAGAAAAGAGAGATGAGGAACACACTTATGTGGATGTATTTTTCATCTAAAATTTAAAATCCTTTGGACAAGCCATATCCAATAAGAAGTGTAAGGCTATGTAGAGAAAGTATCTTCATTTGTGCTCTTTGAAAATGGTATGATAGATTATAAGTACTTGAAATTTAGATTCATGTATTTTAGGAAATTTGGCATTATTGTGGTACACATGACTTGTGTAATTTCCTTCAGTTACTGATATTATATTTAACATTCAAATTTGAAGTAAGGTCTCATATTTTGTTGAAAAAGATAATTGGTTCTTCCAGTGTGTCACCAATTGTTGTGCCCAGAACAACCCCCCATTTATTTTCCTAAAAAATAAAGGCACTCCCCATTTAAATTTTGATTTTGTTGTTTAAATTATAGTTTTGAGTTCTCTATTGAGTATATGCATTTTTATTTTGGTATGCATTTCTATTTTGGATTTTTAGTTTATATTTATTGTTGTTTTTTAATTTTATTGAGTATATGCATTTCTATTTGGGATTTTTAGTTTATGTTTATTGTTGTTTTTTAATTTTATGCTTTTATTTTTATGTGGGATTTGCTAGAGGTTGAATGAATTATTGTTTTATTAGAATAAGTATTATTTCAATGGTTTCATTTTGTTAGTGATTTTGATTATTTGAATTTGATTTATGATCTAGTTTTGGAGGGTTAGCCTATATAAATGCGTGCCTCGGTTAATTTTTGAATGCCAACAATGGAAACCTCAATTTAGCTTGTATCAGGATATCTGAAAAAATAGATTTTATTTCATTGTCTAATTTTCAATTTCTCCAAATCTTGGATTACATTAGTCATAACTATATCCTGGGGTAGGTTTGTGTCTAACCAAATCAATGTCTCATATATTGTTTGCCTATTTAATCAACGGCTAGCATCATTTCAATGTATTCAGATCTAGGTTTTTGTAATTTCCTCGCATCATAGTTTTTCCAGATTTCGGATTCAGGTTTAGACCTCTTATTAATCCTGAATATCTAGAATCCTAACATTCGTATTTTCATTTAAAGTGCATTTTTTCTAAATATTCGATTTCAGATGCAAGCCTTTTCTATGTCCAATAAGAGAACTCCATTGTTCTACCTAGAATTGCTTCTCTCCTTGTTCATGAGTTTTACATGTCATCTTAAACTCCATTGTTCTACCTAGAATTGCTTCTCTCCTTGTTCATGAATTTTACATGTCATCTTAATCTGATGTGGAATTCTAGGTGTCGTCTAATGTGTTATCCTGTAATCTTAATCTGATGTGGAATTCTAGGTGTCGTCTAATGTGTTATCCAGAATTTGGATTTTCCTTTAATGTGATTCATTTCTCACTTATTTTTTCTAGATTCTAGATTCACTCACAGGATAGCAACTAAAAGTTTACCGTGTGCTTAGGGTTCCATAACTTCCTCGTCTTCATACACAAACCTTTTTGGGATACTTGTATATTTTGAACATATCATGATGCATCTCTGTAGTGTATGATGCATCTCTGTAGTGTATGTGGTATAAATAAAAAGGAAATACTTATAAATCGGTTGTTAAATCTCATTCAAAGGGAAAATCAATGGCTAGGAATGGTTTCTCTTATCCGATTAATGACCAAGATGATTTTGATTTTACATGAAGGATCCGGGTTTTTGTAATTACATTTATCCTAGATATATGGATGTCTAGATATCCAAATTTTCATACACGATGCATTTCTCAAATATCTATGTTATCACCATAAAATTGCACACCTAAGCTAAAAGGCTAATCCTTACCAAATTACACCATTCATACTATATGTGTCTCATTTCTACACCTTATTTCACATCATTTTTCCTCAAATAACTTAGGAAAACACTTTTCCTAATGTTATGTCCATTTAATTAAAGTCAAATCCCCTCTTATGAATTTTCCCCTCTTTATTTTATTTAAATAAAAGGCAAAATTCAAATTAATGGTTACAATTGATTTGGTCAAATAATATATTTTATTATTTTGACCCTATCAAGGATAACCACTATTTTTCCTATAAAATAAAGAGATACATTCCATTAACACATCTCTTCCACTTGAAAGCGATGAAGTGCTACCAAAATTTCCACCCATCTGTTGGCCCTCATTTCATCATAAATTTCAGCCATTAAAGAGGAGAAGCATAACATTTTCCACACACTCGAGAAAGAAGAAGAACCCTCCCATGGAGAGGCCACCAAAGGATCGTCATTTTTTTCACAGGTGTATTTGTATTCACTCTAGTTATTGGGTATGAGATTACATTGATTCTTTACATATTTTGTTATTCATGTGCTTTTTCTCTTGTATGCATTTTTCAATTATTGAATAGCATAGATCTAGAGATATTTCCTTCATAGAAAACTAGGGTTTCTTGTTTTCTAACCCTTTTTTTCTGTAGTTTTGACACAACCACAATGTTTCCATATATGCTCACCCTTGTTGTATATTTGCACCAATAGAATGGTGACACCACTGGGGATTTGAATTTTACTCATGATCCTTGGTTGTAGGTGTGTGGTAAAAGTTGTTTCTTCCACTTTTTATTGGAATTTATTGAGTTTTTTAAGGGTTTTTACCTTTCTGTAGATTTCTGTCTATTTTCGTTGGTTATAGGAATTGAAAATCCACTCAAGAAACCCTCAGATCTGGATCCACATATTTTTCTCAGATCTATATGTACTTTTTGGCCCTTTTTCAGCATTGTCCAACACACTTTTTGGCTCGTTTTCTGCCACTAGCCAATGTAGGTTTTGGTTAATTTCCTTCCATTGGCCAACGTATATTTTGGGAAATTTTATGCCACTAACCAATGCACATTTTGGGAAATTTTATGCCACTAACCAATGCACATTTTGGGGCATTTTCCACCGGAGGCTAATGCACATTTCTGGGCATTTTACGCATTGGTCAATTTTTAAATTTGCCTCTTTTTTTAGTTCTTCATTTACTTGTTGTAGGTGTTGTTTAGTGCCTGCATTTTCCCTTAGTTTGTTAGTTTATCGAGTTTTTTAAAAACCACACTAAAACCTATGAATTGAGGAACAAAACCCTAAGGGACATCGATCCCTTTTTCTCAAGGGGTTTCTTAAGGATTTGGCTCCCTATTTTCTACTACAAATAGGATGTATTTTTACCATTCAATTTTTTCTCTTCCCCTTTGTTTCTTTACTTTATTTGCATCTCATTTAAAGTGCATTCGAAAAGACATAAAATAAGCAGCTAGGGTAGGATCTTGGATTTGGTTCCATTGCATTTAGTTCTTTGTTATTTTCTACAAACATTTTCTATCATTATATTGTTGTTACAGAGCCTTAAATAGTTTGAATTTGCATACCAAAAAACCTTATTGAAAATAAAGGCCACTTAGTACCCTTATTTTTACTTGCCAATAGGGATTTAACATTGCAAATTTAGCTACATTGTTTGAAAGCAAGTTTGCCTCTGTAGATTTCTTAGCTTGCATGCAACACATTTTCCATTTTTCAAAAATAAAGGTCAACATCAATTACATTTTATTTGGTTTATTGTTTGAGTATAAATTTATTTTATGCACTTTCTTTTAAAGTTGTTTATTTTCAGCAATTCATTTTTAAATCAACAATTTACTTTCAACATTTAAAGAAAATTTCAACAAAAACGTAACAACACTAAACACAACCAAATCTCAAACTTGCCTTTGGACACCATTTCTCCCTCCAAGAGACAATCTTGTAGTTTGAAAGGCCTTCACCCAAAATTTCCTATAAGGTGTGCTCTCATCTCCACCTGACAATGCAAGGTATCCCACCCTGACCCATCTTCCAATTCTATCTCCTCTAAGTCTAAAAACCCATCCCCATTGAGAGGTATTAGTGTTCCTAGTTCTAACCCTTTACCTCCTTCACTGGGACCATCTTCTCCCCATTCCCCCATGGATGGAACCACCCAAAATTACTTTCCTTTCATGGTTGGATTGAATATACCATGCCTACCAAAATACCCTATGACATCCCCAAGTTTGATAGTAAGTGAGGAGAAGACTCATCCAACCATGTGATGTCTTTCAACTTGCATTTTTCTTTGAATTCCATCATGGAGGACTATGTTAGAGTTGGGATTTTCCAAAAAACCTTGATGGGTGTCGCAGCAAAGTGGTACATTGACCAACCTGGGAACACTCATTATACCTTCGAGACTATTTCCAAGGTGTTCCTCACCTTATTTCAATTACCTATTTACCATGAACCAAGGATTGAGATCCTTACCTCTTTCCGTCAAACCACGACCACTCATATATTGGACCATATCCATGAGTAGTGCAAAAGGAATAGCCTATGTAAATCCAAGCATGATGACATCTTCTTGAAGAATTTCTTCCTGAAGTCCCTGCCTCCTCCCATTTCCAAGTATTTCTATTTGAAATTACCTTAGAATGAGGAAGATCCCATCCAAAAGGCCCAACAGTATGAATTTATCTATGCCCATTCAAGATATCTTTACAATATCCTTCTTGATGCACCATGTTCTCGCTCGGGTGACTTAGCCACTCCAAGGACATCCCATTTAGTTGGTGGTTTAGTTGGCTTTGTATCATAGTCATGTTCCCCCCTTCCCCATATAAACCTAGTGTAAATACTCCTCCTTTTGTTGGTTCCTCCATTCCTTATGGATTCCTAACCCCACCTTAGGACCTATTAGGCATGCTTCATATCATATGAGCACTAGTACCTCCTACCATGCACCTCATGACTATCATCATGGTAAAGGAACCCCTTGTGGTAACCCTCTTTTTGTACTTCCACAAACCCTTACTACCCTTTTCCTAGTCCACCACCAGCTACCTTTTCCCCTCCAACTGTGGTATCCCCACACCATCCCAGTATGCCTACACTTCCTCCCCTAGTTCAAGTGTATGTGAAATATAATTCTCCTTGTTACCCCCTTAGTATAGGGGTAGCTAAAGATATGATGTCTTGGTTCCTATAGGTAGAAGACATGGAGTGTCGAGAGCTATATGCATGGAACACCCCGTAGATCCTCTCTACTTCACCACAATCCACCATCGTCATCATTGCAGGAGAGCAACATACATTGCATTGGCTTGGATTCAAGAAGAAAATAGGCCTTGATTCATGAGGTAACAAGTCTAGTCTCATGGTAAGTGTCACTTTAATATTTGAATTATTTGAACATGTTGCAAAGAATCCTTTCTCAATTATGGAATGTTTTCTTGAAAATTATACCTTTTTCCTGATTTCACCTTGGTGTTTGACATGATTTCCTAGTAAGTTGGTCACCCTCAAAAAAATGGTTGCAATTGGGTGATTCCTTGAAGGTTCACTGTACCATTATCTCTCATACTTACCACTTTCCACATTTCTTCCGCTCAGTTTTCTCATCTTTTTTATTTTTGGGCTCAATGATCCCAAGAGGGGCTTGTATCTCATTTCATGGGAAGAAGGGGATGAAGGCTCAGAGGTGTTGTAGCTGGAAAAAGTTAAAATCCATATATTATCCTTACATATGCTTGCCCTAAGGTCTTGAGAGAAATGAAACTCTTCTCCATAAAAATCAAGGACCTTTTAAAACATATAATTAATAAATATCTCACTTGCTGGGGGGATGCATTTGCGATGTGTTTTAATTTCCAGTGCATATGGCACTCAATGTGTTCCTAACTTCAATTGGAATTGTGGTGATCTTTACTTTACATTTCACATAACACTCAAAGTTTTGACCATAACAAACTGAAGGAAAGGACTTGAAAAAAAAAATCATTACAAATGAAGGATGCAACACACCCTCCACAAAGGGACCCATATATGAGACACTACGAACCCTTGATATGTCAAGAACCCCATGCCCAAAAGTCTTTCCAAATCCACCTCATACTCATCACATTATCTAGATAGGGTATTCTTGGGGAAAATTCCTTGACTTGGGGATTGGCTTACCCAATAGGGCACCACGACACCCCTCCCATACCTAAATTTGGAAAAACTTATAAGGTCTTTGAACATTTATTTAAATTGAAAAAGAAGGATTTGATGCACATGTTTGGGTGGTTATTTTATTATATGTGACTTAATTGGAATGATTCATGTGACTTGTGGACCCTTGGAGGGAATACTTGTTTTTCTTTGCAGGAAATTGCTCACATGATGAATGTTAGGCCCCATGTATGGGTGACCACTGATGATGAATGTTGCAATTTGAGAGTGGAGAAAGTTTCCTTAAGAGGCACCTTAGCATCATTAGTGGATGATTTTTCACCCTTATCCACTTATATGTTGGCCTTTGGAGGCCTAGGACATCACTTCTTATCCCCTTACATCACCTTTGAGGGATAGGGTTTGATAGAAGAGATGGTCCTGGAAGTGGCTTCATAGGAGTAGCCCCATGGTAGGACACTTTGGCACTTGATATCATGACACATGGACTTTGGAGTCCCAACTTCTCCATACTCAAGCTTGACGTTGCAATTGGAGAGCCTATGTCACCCTTCTAGGGCATGACATCACCCTTCTATGATTTCATGTTATGTATTTTTTATTTTTTGCATAATGTAAAGAGAAATTGAAGGGATCGACCCTCTTATATTTTGTTGCTGACATTTTTATGTGGAAAAATAGGTCAAGGTAGCTCCATATAAATAAAGCTCCATTACATTTCATTTTAGCATCACATCTTCTCACCTTTGTGAAAGACTAAGTTTGAACATTTTTCTATATTGGGGTTACTAGCTCTTTTTACTTATGCATTATCTCTTGGAGGTCAATTGTGGATGTTTTCTTGCTGATTTTTGGATGGAATTTCTGCAATTAGGGTTTATTGTCATGCTATCTTGATGAAGTAAGTGAAATTTCTACAATTATTATCTTTGTGTTATCAAATGTTCATGGTAATTTCTCTTTTTTGTGCAAGACGTCTTGTTTAAACCCTAAGAGAGGAGCATAAGTGCTTCCTCCTCTCACAAGGTAATTTTATCCAAAGTTTGTGAAGAAATCCTAGCTAAGTTTAGACTCCTAAATCCCTAAAGTGCTATCACTTTAGTAGTTTGATCCTAGACTCTTGATTGTGACCTGGTTGAAGTACTTAAGAAGGGAGAAAATATTGTTAGAGCCCAAAAGTGATTTCACTTTAGCAGTCATTCTCCTCAAGGCTTAAACCCTAAGGCCCTAATGTGCTAGCACCTTAGAGTTTAATCCCTATCTCTTAGTATTTTCTAGATTCATCTCCAAGACTTATTGTATTTTTTTTGTAAAGACTCCATGGCCCTCAAAGGCACTAATCATTAAGCTCTATTGTGGTGAAAGTGATCAACAAACTCTCTATTTCACATCTCTTGAGTCTCTTACTAACTTTACTAACACTAACCTAAGATAACTCACTAATAAGATTGTTGTTGTTGCAAAACCTTTCTACAACCATCCTAACATACACTAATTTGTTGCATACATTGCTCTGATAGTGGCCTAACATACCCAAAAATTGCATCTAACAATTAGACAATGTTCTATTGAGGAAATGTTACGATTTCATGGTAAATTGTTGCAATTCTAAAGTATATTTCTTGTTGTTGTTATAATTTATCTATTGTTTTTGTACTACTGTAATCTAATGCAATTTCACAACAACCATAGTGATCTTTGTTGTCTAGTGTCTTGAAGAGGTATTATATGCATGCTTCTACTTGGAAATCATCATATATATTCCATAAGTGTTCTTGTTCTAGGAAGGTACTCAAATCATCTCATTACCTCGCATTTTCCCTTGACCTAGATGTTGACTTAGGTGATAAAAAGAGGGGGTGGTGGTCTTGGCTAACAAACTTGCTAATTTTATCCCTTGAGGTCATCGGGGAAGCCTCCCCTATGGTGGACCTCCTCCATCACTAAAACGAGGGTATTTCTTACTAAGGTGATAGTGGTAGGATATCATGTACTTATGCAATATTTGGTGATCTTGTGTTGGGTTTTGCACAACTACAAATCCTGCGATAACACTCCCCTTTCCCCAAAAAATAATAAGAAGAATAGTAAAAGGAAAGGGAAGAAAAATAAGTAGAACCAAGGGCCCAAAAGAAGTCAAAATGTCTTCCCCAATGTTAGGGACAACCATCCTAACCCCAACCAAAGCCAAGGAACCAACCTAGTTCCCAATAAGGTGAAGAACCAACCCCTCTACACTAATAAACCATGTGCATGTTGTGGTGTTTATGGGAATTACACACATGAATTCCCTCTCCTACCCCAAATGTGTTAAGCATGGGAAGCAGTTGAGGTTTCCAAGAGACCCAATATTCAACCCACTCCCACCTCCTTATCGTAGCCAGCTATGTTGAGGAACCCTTTCCCAACACAAGGGTTCATATATACTTTTGAAACCCCGCCATATGGAAAACAAATATCATTTTTACCTCTTTTGGTAACGAAACTACCATATTTTCTTCGTGCACTCCATACCTCATCATGCAATCACACAACCTAGTACATCCAATGTTTGTATGGTGTCATCTAGTCATATCCCTACAAGCCCCCAAATGTAGTCTTCTACTGGATCCGTGAGTCTTGTTATTGCACAATTTGTACTTGCCCAAAGCCAAAGGCAAATGAATACTAAATTGGCATAACAAGGAGTATGTCCTATCACTTTCACCTTAATAAGACACCTATTTCTATTTAGGAGTAGTACCTCAGGGGAGACATCCCCAATGACCTAGGGGTTTGAGAAGGCTAAGGAAAAAAGGTAGTAATAAATTCCCACCCCTCTCATAGGTAACTCTAATCAAAAGTTCCAAGGTTTCAATGAGATGAAGAAAAATAATATTTAAGTGTACCTTCCTAGAACAAGACAACAAGAAAAGATGTTATTTGCAAGTACTGTATGATGTCAGCGCTTCATATAACCACGAATCTTTGAAATATGAAAAATCTGATGTAAATTGAAGCAATATAAGTATTTATAACAAAAATATATATTTAGCAATATCTACACAATTATCCCTCAATAATGCTTCAAAGATGACAAGAAATGATAACATAAAAATGACAAAATGATAGTAATTGTCAGAAGCAATGATGGAAATGTATTAGCAGCTTTTAATCATGCTTTTAACATAAATTTGTTGCTATTATATATGGTTGTAGCAATATTTTTCAACAACAACAAATTAGTTAGTAACTTAGTCTAATCTAAAGTTAGAAATAGTTAGTAAAAGTCTTAAGGTAGATGGTTTAAGAGTTTGTTTGGTCAATCAATCACTTATAAGGTGTGAACTAGTGCCTTTTAGGGTAGTGGAGTCAAATTTTGCAGTGGAAATTATTAGAGGAAAAAAAAATGATAATAGGTGAAATAAAGGATGGGTAAGGTGATTGATGTGTTAGTAACCTAAGGCCTTAATACCTAAAACCCTAGAAGGAAAAAATGCTACAAAGTAGGTAACCCTAGGACCTAGCGATTTCCTTATTCTTTAGATCAAGCTTGAAATAAAATGTATGAAGCTAATGAAGAAAATAATACTAGAGTGCTACAAAGGTAGGGATATAGTATATTCTTCAAAGTAGATGTTTCTTAGCAAAATCAAGTAGGTGAAAAATTATAAAGAAAATGACAATAACATGTGCTTCTCTCCTAGGGTTTCAAACTAGTAATTTCATAATCTTAGAAATGAACAAGTAAACATACCATAACCATTCAAAATAAATGAATAATTGCATATTTTACTTACTTCATCAAGAATAATCTAGCCACAAAACCCTAGTTGAATACTTTCCACCATGAAAATGCCAAAATAAACCAAAGATAGCCTCTCCAAGAATTTGCGCACTAGTTAATTTCAGCGAATCACCCTTAAAGAGGGATAAATTTTAGACCTCACACTTGTGTGAGTGAAATATGATGAAAAAATGAGAGTCTTAACTCTCTATTTATAAAATACCAATGACCTTTAATTACATTTTAGGTCCAAAAATGTCGGCATGGCCAGTTTACATCAAAAATCTGGTTTTACAGAAAATTAACAATTTAAAACCTAATTTGTCTTTAGGGATGACATCATACCCCTCATAGGGTGAAGTTAGGCCCCTTGATGGAACTCTAGGATTCAAAAGTGAAACATTAGGCCTCAAAAGGCCTCAGAAGCTACCAAACGTGCCAACCAAGTCGTCCTCATGCCAAAAACCTAACTGGATGACGTCAAGGCTCAATATGATGACGTCAAGAGCCTTCAAGGGCCAACTTCATGGTGGAAGGGAAAGATCCCCCTAGGTATCAGCTTTCCAAAGTGTCTCTAGTGGAACGTCCTTCCTTTTCTCCGATCGAAGCCTTTGGTGTCCCTTTTCCCCTGGTTGGGGTCACATCCTCCATCTGGTGGGATTTTATCCCCATGGAGGTATGAACCAATCATCTCCCCTTATGTACATATCCATCGAGAATGGTCCTGCAACAACAAAAAGTATTCCCTCCATGGGCTCACAATTCACAAGTATCATAGAAATGTCAATCACATCTAATAATCAAGCTACCCAAACATGTGAATCAAAACCCCCTTTACCTAGACAAATGCTCAAATACATTATGCAGTTTCACAAGCCAAGTTTGAAGAGGGTCCCAGGGAATCCTATTGGAATAATCCTCCTCAGTTTTGGGGTATTTCCCACGTAAATACCAATATAGGTCATGTATATGTATGAGATGGTGTAGGGAATGTTTGGGCAAGGGGTGCAGTGATAATAGGGAAAGATAGGTCTTACCTGTGGGTACCTCTGTAGAGGGTGAGATACACCTTTTCATGGATGTCATTGTTTCATATCCCATTCAATTCATTTTAATATGTCTTATTTATTTTTATTTACAAGAGAATAGTTGAAGGACATTTTCCTAGCGTGGTGACCAGTGGTGACAACGTTACCCACAAGAATTTCACGGAAATGAGAAGGTTGGCTCGTGATGAGACCCCCTTTCTCTTGTCTATGACACCAAGAGACACTACCCTAGTTTGGTGACCATATGGATGATATTGGCATACTGCTACATGCCCATGGATCTAATAGGTCGGCTCATGATGAGACCTCCTATCCACCAACTAGACCTTGAGTTTTATTTTTTTTTACGGGTCCCCTTTTCTTGCTGAGAAGTTATTTATTGATTTCTCAGGAATCCCTGGGTGAAGCATCTCAAGGTTTAATTTTGGATTTTAACTTTTTTCATCTACTTTTACCCTCTGGGCCTTTATCCCCTTCTTCCCGCAAGGCATGTTATAACCCTTACTAGCTTGGAAAACCCAATGCCTGAACCAAGGTAGGGGAAAGATGAAAGGGACAGTGATGAAAAGTGGTAAGTATGGAAGGAATGGATGATGATATTTCATAGACCCACCCAGTGGAAAATCATACCTAAGGGAACCAACTTACTAGGGAACTTTGTCATCCTACCCAGGTATGGACAAGTTAAAGAGCATAATTTCCAAGAAAACATCATGAAACAAAAGAGAATTAAGTGCACATATTCAATTTTTTTGAGAATTAGAGTGAGACATAACATAATACCTAGATTGAATACCTCATGGAGCAAGACCCACTACTACCTCAGAATTAGGCCGATGGGATGGATGTTGTTGTTGCTGATAGATAGGAGGCACTAAAGAAAAGATGGGCCCTCCAAGGCCAAGCTCAAGTCATATGGCTCTTGGTACTCCATGTCTAGGAATTGTGAGCCTCGAGACATAATCTCCTTGATTATCCCTAGGATAGGGGATAAAATATGGCTCCAACTCAGGTACATGTGCTCACCGTAGAGCACATGAGAACCTCAGCATCTCTGGCATGACCTCTGATATGCTAGATCTCAAAAAAGAAATAAGTAATCTTTTGGGGTGGTGATATCACCCGTGGCTCATATATGATACAATGAAATGAAAGCAATCATATATACAGATGGAAATGAAATTACAACTACACTACTCTAACATGATATGCAGATTTTATATACAATGAATGCAAATTCCTACCTACTTACATGTACTTACCTGTGAAGTCAAGTCTTTTCCCATTGATGGAGTTTGAGGAGGTTTCCACTAACCAGTAATGGATGCCTTCTTCCTTCCAACGTGGATAGATAGTAGGCATCATTGACTAACTTCATTCCGAATTTGAAAGGTCCAAGCCAAAACTATGCATTCCCTTTGAAATTAGTAGTCTCCACCATTTTTGTATCCCACATCCAGACCATATCTCCCTCTTGGTAATCCTTTGTTCTTAATTTGGTTGTTTCTTATACAACTCTAGTATATTTTTTTGAGGGAGGAGGGTGGGATTTTCCTATGAAGACTTCATGTTGGGTTGGTCTGATCAATATATTGTCGTCTCCTTTCTTTAATAGCTTAATAGTCCCTACTTATTTGTCCTTGTACTTTTCTAGGAGTTGGTGGTATTCTTCCTTGTTTGGCCATTGTATTTGATCAAAATATTCCTATGAAGCGAAATGAAAATCATGAGGGGAAAATACAGGAAGAATTTCCTTGATTGGCTCATGTGTTTGGCTAGTCTCAACATTATCATCAATTTCCTACACATGGACTTTGGCCATTGGCACATTTAGGAGGCGACTTATTGTCCTGTCATTCATAGGCACATTGTGTAAGTTAGATCCATTTCTAAGGTACCTCCCAACATTGCAGTGAACTTCCTAGACAACAACATTCCCCATACATCTGGCACATCCACTACCATGATATCCATGTTAATCACTCTCTCGAGGTATCTTCCAAGGCATAATTCAACATTCTCAACTACCCCATGAGTGGGTATGGCCCTGGATTCAAATCTACACAAATTCTTGTAAGGTTGTGTGGCCTTTAGGCCTAATTTCTCCATGACCTTCAAAGACATCATGTTAGCACCTGCTTCTGAATCAAGCATACAATTTTTAAGGCATTTTTTATTAATCAACAATGTAATGAAGCAAGGTGGGTTTCCATCATACTAAACCCTAAAATGATCTTCTTGTAACATGATAGGAGGGTCCATTGTCTCATCTGATACTTTGAAAAAAAAATGAACCTTTATTTTACAAATGGGACCTTGATGAATTCCCTTAATGGAATGGTTACGTGCATTTTTGCCAATGCACCTTCAAAATCAACATTCAGATCCACCTTATCAGTTTTGGGAGGATTTTTAGGAAGAAGTGTGTTCATGCATGGAGGTCTTGTTTGTGAAATTGCAGGCCCAGTGGAGAGAGGTTGGTTCATTCGTTTTTTCCTAGTGTACATTTGGAATTCTTGCTTCTTCAAATTTTCTATCAATTCTTGGTCAAGGTTATTTATCACCTCCATCCTAGCCTTCCTGGTTGCTTCCTTTATGCCTTATTGATGTTCTTAAAGTGTGACATTAAGGAAATATTGAGGACCTTCAATGGTATGATTGACAATGTTCACTTGGTTATTTTCACCATTGTTGACGGGACACTCATGCTCCCAATGTGATTCTTTGCATTGCAAGCACCAAGGGTTTTCATCTACCATGTTTTTGGGGGATAATGTATTAGGAACCTCTTGATCATTTTTTGGTCTAAAAACTTGATTTCCTTTCTGGAATTTCCATTTGTAAGGAACCCTAGGAGCTTATTTTTTAGCTCTTTCTAGGTTGTCAATCATATTCATCATTAGTTCCTAGGTTTTTACCATGCCATCTATAGTCAATTGTAGATTTGTCAATCTAGCGCTAATATCTAAGGTAGGTTCATTATTATGGACTATCCTAGGTTTAGCATCCACTTTGACTCTTGGGGCAGAAAAAGGATTAACTCTAGATGATGATAGGTTTTCTTCAATCCTTGAAGATACCTCTTCGAATTCTTGGATTGTTTTAGGGGATTTATCTCCGAGGATATGCCATGTCTCTCTTGTAAAGGATTTGGTGTAAAGAAAGAGAAGGAAAATATATGAAGGATGATAGCTCACTGGGATATTTTTCATTAAGTTTTCAAATTTATCATGAAACTCCCTAACAATTTCATTCTCTTGTTTTGTGAGGTTATTCAACCTTATCGACAACATGTTGGGGTCTTCCTTGACACTTCATCGTTTGAGGAACATTTCCTCCAATTCATGGTTTTAATACTAGCATCAGGGAGACCATTGTACCATCGTCTAGCGCCATCATCGAGGGTAGCAGAGAATAATTTCATAGCTAAGTATTCAGCATCATCACTGATGGGATGAATCTGAAAGAAGGCCCAAAAAATGTTCATATGATCCTCGACAATGACTACATCATTACTAGTGAATTTAGGAAACCATTTCTCATACTTAGGGGGCATTTGCCTAGGGTATTCTAGTATGTTTGTTATGTCTAATGGTTAGAAGAGCTTGAATGACCATTGAATATTTCTATTAGTTTGATTAGAATTAACGGTATAAGTTCCTACACTAGACATTGTGTTTAAAGGAATATTCCTCTGAATAATGATTTTACTATAGGAGAGTTTTGGGGAGGTTTTCTTCTAAAGGATTTAGGAGGGTTGGTATACCTCCCTGAGCTTTGTGGAGTCGCCAAATAATTTTCTTGAAACTATCAAAGGGATGATGGGATCGCCCTCAATGGAGTCACCAGGTAATATTTGTAAGATAAGGGATTTTGAGGAAAGGCTTACCTAAAAGTGTCGTCTTTGAGGAAAATTGACTCAGTGTTCCCCGACAACGGCGTCAAAATGTTATCGCACAATTTGTACTTTCCCAAATTCAAAGGCAAGTGAATACTAAATTTTCGTAACAAGGAGGATGTCCTATCACTGTCACCTTAATAAGACACCTCTTTCTATTTAGGAGTAGTACCCCATGGGAGACGTCCCCGGTGACCTGGGGGTTTGAGAAGGCTAAGGAAAAAAGGTAGTAAGAAAGTCCCACCCCTCTCACAGGTCACTCTGATCAAAATTTCCAAAGTTTCAATGAGATGAAGAAAAATAATATTTAAGTGTACCCGCCCATAACAATACAACAAGAAAAGATTATATGTGCAAGTACCATATGATGTTAGTGCTTCATAAAACCATGAATATTTCAAATATGAACAAGCTGACGTAAAACTGAAGCAATATAAGTATGTATAACAACAATATATATTTAGCAACAACTACACAATTATTCCTCAATAATGCTTCAAAAATAACAAGAAACGATAGCATAAAATTGACAAAATGATAGTAATTGTCAGAAGCAATGATGGCAATGTATTGTCATCTTTTAATCTTTCTTTTAAGATGAATTTTGTGTTGTTATAGATGGTTGTAGAAACACTTTTCAACAAAAACAAATTATTTAGTAAGTTAGTCTAATCTAAAGTTAGAAATAGTTAGTAAAAGTCCTAAGGTAGATGGTTTAAGAGTTTGTTTGGTCAATCAATCACTTGCAAGGTGTGAACTAGTGCCTTTTAGGGTA
>JZKD02S1664731.1:57271-77169 GCA_000966675.3 Picea glauca
GGGGCATTAACTACAAAAGGATAAGATAAGGTAATAAATGGGTAGGTAGGGAAGTAAATGCATGAGGCGGTGAAGGAAGGATATGGAGGCGGAGGAGGTTTACGAAGGGGATTATCATTCGACGGGAGGGGATTATTGATTTTGGGGGCTCTCTTAGATTGGCAGGGAGGAGAGTGGAGTTCTGTAGTCGGGAAGGTTCAGTACAGGCACCGGTTTGTTGGAGGTTTTGGGCAAGAGGGCCAGGATATCCATATGATATCCTGGAGCTAGGTAGTTGTCCTAGTTGGCAGCGAGGATAGTAGGTTTGGGAAGTGTTGGTCAGTGCATCAGGCAACAGAAAGGCAACAACAAGGCATCAAGGCGAATTAGCATCAGACCCAGGTAA
Source organism: Picea glauca (assembly GCA_000966675.3). Lineage (NCBI taxonomy): Eukaryota > Viridiplantae > Streptophyta > Pinopsida > Pinales > Pinaceae > Picea > Picea glauca. Next base: position 57,657 of record JZKD02S1664731.1, read on the forward strand.
TTTAAATTGTGTATTTTTTTTATTTTGCTATAAAATTTTATTATTTGTTGATAAATTTATATGTGAATGTGCTCAATTAAAGGAATATTTGAGTTTTACTGTTTTGCTCAATTAAAAGAAATTAGTGAATTTTCTGAAATCAATACTGTTACAATTTATGTAATTATTGATGTTAAATCTATTCGGCCCCTACACTAACTGAATGATTATCGAACAACCTCTTAATTGACTATTGATGTTCATAAAATATTTGTTTGGCCTTTTCTCACCACTCTTCCAATTTTAATAACGTTTCAATTATTTTCTAAATCGTAGGCAAGGATATTCCCTAGAGGATTGTGCTAATTGTAGGGAAGGTAAAACCACATTAGGGGGTAGTATATCCTCCTTTCAACAAACAATTAAGAAATTAGAGTTACCTAATGAAACTTTTGGTGTTACCATGTCTTCCCATAAAGCATTTGAGAGAGCCTTACGTGAGTGTTTCTGATGATCATTAAAATTTCTCTTAATAATTAAAATTAACTTTTTATTTGTAGATTCTGCTAAGGAATTTCATTGAGAGTAATAATTAGCAACATAATTTATAGTAATACCTTTTTCCAATGCAAATTCAGTTATTTTCAAAGAATAGAAATAAGTACCATTATCGAAAACCAAAGAATTTGGGACACCAAACCTTGTGATGACATATTATTCCAGGAAAGAAATCATCTGATCTTTGTTAAAAATATTTAATGGTACAACTTTTGTCCATTTGGAAAAGTCATATATTATTTCAAGAATATATTTGTGGAGCTGAGATGAATTTAGGGTGATCTTCCAAATAATGTCCAAAACCCACTCTTCAAATGGACCTTCAACCATAGTTGGCTGCAATAGGAATGCAATTTCTTTTCTCTCCCTACAGAGGTTTGTCACACTTTGCACTTCCTAGTATAGATATGTGCTTCCTTAAATAAAGTTGGCCAATAGTAGCCAACATGTAGAATCTTATGGGTAGTAGTATCATTGCCAAAATGTCCACCCGCTAGACCATTATGTAATTCAACCAATACTCTATTTATGTCTAACTTCTACAAAAACCTCAATAAAAAAAAATGTTCAAAAACATAGGTATTCCGATAGAGGACGAATACCTTTAGTAACCACTCACACAACTAGATCAAATATCAACACTTGATGTTTTTACATGGTAAAACCCCTAGGGGGAAACATCCACATCCCCAATGAACGTGGTCACTTGGAGCAATTTATTAATGAAAAATATAATATTACAAAAATATTTACAAGAGAGTTTGTCACAATCAATCATCAACAAATGACCCTCTATGCTCTTTAAATAGATATAGTAGACCAATCAGGAGTTAAGCCACATATCAATTTATGCATTAATATTGAGGAGAATATGAACATTCATATCACTCTATGTTAGGAACATATCATGATCGTCAGATTACCTAACTACAAATAAATACTAAAGAAACACACTTTTACCTAATGACACATTAGAACCAGTTGATCTTAACTAAATTCTAAGTGTCTTAATATCCTAACACCCCCTTTTAAGAAAAACTTGGGATAGGATTGAAGGATTTACAAAGGTGACACAATAGGAGAAGGAAGAAGGAATTAGAGCCTATCTAATGTAGCCAAGAAACTGAGATTCATTCACAAGGACTAAAAACCATGCAAACACACAAGAATGAAAATTAAATCTCTTTTATTCCTTCTCCATCCTAACTATTACAATGGAAGTTCAACCCCCTATAACTACTATTTGAGATTTTTGAAAACAACTAATTTTAGAAAAACAATGAATTTTAGGAAATTCTTGCATGACTCTAAAAATGACCAATAACTAAGAGATAACTAGAGAGACACTATTTGTCAACTTGATTTTTGGATTAATTTCATAAACTAAGATAATTGATAATTAAAAATTWAAAAAWTTTCGTAAAAACACTAAAAMCCCAATTTGAGGCCTTATTATGAAGGCATTTGGCCCCMAAAAAGTGTCGAAACGATGTGCAATTTGAACAATCAATTTTGACATAGAAGTGAAATATTCGAGACACAAMTCCCTATAAAATTTCAACCCARATGGGTAACCAATTCAAAAGTTATGACCCTCATAAAATCCATGGATCATTCTCCTCTAGTTGAAAATAAAAAATCTYCTGCAAGTTACTGTCCTCAAACTGTTACCACTTAATGAGACCTAGGTTCAACAAGTCCCCCTCTATAATCCATGTACTCTATATTGGTGCTATGCCTTCCCATTAGACCAGATATYAGTTGTATTGTCCTTTCCTAGTATGAAGGGTCTTTTGATCTAAAATATGCACAMAATTCTCCTTTTTCTTGCTCGAAATGTCATGTTGACAATTCATCTTTACCTCATTGTCATCACCTAAATCGTCCCCATGGAAGATATACAAATTAGAAACTTTAAACACAAGGGAGTGTTGTGAGAAATCTTATTCTGTGGACAAGTTAAGCTCCGTTTTGTACCAAGACCCCTATCTTTAGTCCAAAGACAGAAGTGAACAAGTGGCTACTAGTTTCCTTATAGATCTAACTCAATCAATCAAACAAGCGAGAAGAAGAATGTGGCATACCTTGTTGTGATGTTCGCTGCTCCAATCCTTGGGCTTGATCTCCAAGATCCTTAATGAAAATGAATTCTTGCAAAGACTAGAAAAATAACTCTTCCTCCTACTCTTTATGATTAGGTAAAGCAGATCTATCTATGAAGACTGAAACAACAATAAACAAGAAATATGTAGATGTAGAACACATGAACTTGAAGGGAATATGACAAGTTTAAAATAATTGGAAATAAAAAATAAGGCACTTACAAATAATGCTTGATGATGCAGTAAATTCTCCAAACTCTCTTTGTCCAACCCTTACATGAATCTTGAAATCAAAATGTTGATGCTTCTCCCAGGATCAAAAGTTTGACATTTGAATTCTTTCCCCCTTCACCTTGGAAATACCTTCAATATATAGGCTTGGGAGGCTCAAACACCATGATATAATGAGGGAAATGGTTGAGGATATGGCTCCTTAATTTTGGATTTGATCCTAATATAGAGCCATAGTATAGGAGTCGACCAAAACAAACTCATCCATTCAAAGATGGCCCTTAGGAAAAGGTGGAAGATCCCATATTTTCCTCTAACAACACTGGTTTCCCCCTTGAGTGAGAGACAATGCACCATAGGTTCCCCCTTAACATGGTAGGGGGAGTGTTGGAACCCCCTCAACATGAGTAGGGGAGCTCCACCCTTCTAAAATGCCCCAAAATGGTCAATTTTTCCAAGAAAAAGGTATGGTTTTGGACCCCAAATGATTGGTTTTCTATTCCAAACTAACTTAGGTATTGTGGAAAATTTATTTCATGCTGTCAAGGGGTTGTGACACTTATCAAAGTGAATGTGACACTTGGTGCATACGACACTTGAGGCAGTGTAAGTGACAAATAACAAGGTGCATATGTCACTTTGCGATGCTTACGACACTTAGGGTGTGACACTCAAGTATGACATTTTGACGTGTAACAGGTAGATATCTAGATCAATTGGTAAATTGACCCGATAATATTTTTCATTGATTTTCTTGAGAATCTTGCACATACCAATTATCTTATACTTCAATTTGTGGTAGGTTCCTCTAGGAAATCACCCTTTCCGTAAATAAACCATCACCAAATAACCTTCCTTGAATACCTAGTATCTTCAGTGAGCATCCTTTATAATTTTTTTCTGTTCATTATTGTCTTGGAGTTTTGTCTCACATGTTTCTACAACTATTGAATGTATTCTACAAATGCTTCACCATCATCACTGATCTTATCCCCAAGTGGTAGCTGCACCAAATCTAGGACACCCATAGGATTTCTACTGTAAGCAACCTGAAATGGAGATTTACTTGTAGATCTATTCATTGAAATATTGTAGGAAAATTTTTCTTGAGGTAAATCCAAGTTCCAATGCTTGGGATTATCTCCAACAATGATCTGTAATAAGTTTCCCAAACTCCAATTTACTACCTCAGTTTTCCCATCTGCTTGGAGGTCATAGGAATTGCTGAACTATAATTTAATCCCCATTTTCTTCCATAGAGTCCTCCAAAAATGACCCAAGAACCAAGTATCTCTATCATAAGTAATAGTTTTTGGAACCCCATGCAATCTAACAAATTTTGAAAAAATAATTCTTCCACCCTCGATGCATCACTAGTTTTCTTACAAGCAATGAAATGAGCCATTTTAGAGAACCTATCAACAACCTCAAAAATAGAATCATTACCTTGTTGTGTGTTTGGGATCCACAACACAAAATCCATGCTTAGATATGTCCATGGGCATGTGGGAACTGGTAATGGCATATACACCTTTGTGTTTTGTGAGTGTACTTTAGCCATTTGGAAAATACTACACCGTGCCACATACCTAATTATATCATTTTTCATCTTTGGCCAATAATACTTATCTCCGATTAAGGATAGTGTATTATCCTTTCCAAGATGTCCTGCCAAACCACTACTGTGAAGGTATCTGATAATATTTTCCCTCATTGAACCAATTGTAATGCATATTTGTTTTCCTTTGAAGAGGTAGTCATATTGCATAAAATATTCACCCTAATTAAGATCCATGTTACCAATGACTAGATTCTTCAACTATTCCACAATATCCCAAAAATCATTATCAAACACATAGATATCCTTTAATGCAACAAACCTAATTACTTGATTTTCCATGGTTGTAAAAAGAATAATTCACCGACTCAAAGCATCTACAACTTGTTTCTTCCATCCTGTTTTTTTATTCAGAACAAAGGTGTAGCCTTGTAAGAAAGAGACCCATTTTGCATGTCTACTGTTCAATTTCTTTTGGGTGTTTACATATTTTAATGCAATGTGATCGGTAAATACCACAAACTTTTTCGGCACTAAACAATTCCTCCAATGTCACAATGCTTGCACAATTGCATAAAATTCTACATCATATGTGGAGTAGTTCTTTCTTACCTCATTCAAATTTTTACTAAAGAATGAAATTGGTCTACCTGCTTGGATAACTACAAATCCAATTCTTACATGTGAAGCATCACAATCTACCTCAAAAATTTTATGAAAATACGGTAAGGCTAATATGGATGCCTCGGTTACCTTCTTCTTTATAAACTTAAAACTTTTCTTAGATTCATTGGTCCACATGAATGTCTTGGATTTGGTGCAATTTGTTATGGGTGCTACAATACTGCTAGAATTTCGAATAATTTTTTGGTAAAAGGTAGCCAACCCATTAAAACTTCTTACTTATGTTATGATCCTAGGACTAGGCCACTCCAAAATTTCTTTGACCTTCTCTTCATCCATCTTGACTCCTTTTGTCGAGATGAAAAAACCTATAAATACCAAACTTTCTTGCAGGAACTTACATTTCTTCAGGTTTGCATAAATTTAATGGTTTCTGAATGCATCCAATATAATTTTTAAATGTTGCAAGTGATCTTCTTTGTTGTTACTTAAAACTAGGATGCCACCAAAATAAATGACAACAAACTTACCAATATAAGGTCTAAGCACAATACTCATCAACCTCATGAAAGTACTAGGTGCATTGGACAACCCAAAGGGCATCACCATTCACTCATATAGTCCATCCCTAGTCTTGAATGTAGTTTTCCATTCATCCCCTTCGCAAATCTAGATTTGGTGGTATCCACTTCGCAAATCAATCTTACTAAAATATTTCTCTTTGGCTAGCACATCCATCATGTCTTCCAAGCGCGGTATAGGGAACCGATATTTGATGGTAATTTTATTGATTTCTCTACTATCTGTGCACATCCTCCATGTATTATCCTTTTTTAGAGTCAACAATGTTGGTACAACACATGGACTCATGCTTTGTCTTACCAAACCTTTTTTTATAAGTTTTGTCATTTTCCAGTTGAGCTATGCATGTTGTGTAGGACTCATCCTATAGGCTTCTTGATTAGGTAAAGATGATCCTAGGATTATATCATTGTGATGTTGAATCTCCCTCTTTTGTGGAAGACCATCAAGAAGTTCATTAGTGATAACATCAACATATTCTTCTAGTAACTTGGCCACTTCAGTAGGAATTGGTATGTCTTCCATGACTCCTTTTTAAATTATTAATGCATAGAAGAATCTTGTTTCCTTCGTTTCCTTAACAAACTCTCTTTCTAACAACATATTCTTATTTTTTCCCTCATCCTTAAGGGGAAATAAGATGACTTTCAATCTATCCTTCCAAAAGGTGTAGGTATTTTTTCCTCCATCATGCATGAATTTTCTATAATATTGCTAAGGCCTCCCCAATAATAGATGGCATGCATCTATCATAATGACATCACACCATAATTCATCTTTATAAGTCTTACTGATGGAAAACTTGATCAAACATCTTTTATTAATGGTGACTTCATTCCCCTTTTTGAACCATGCAATTAAATAAGGATGGGGATGTGTTTCACAATGTAATTTGAACTTATCTACCATCTCTTTGGAAACCATATTCTCACAACTTCCCCTATCAACAATAACTTGACATACCTTTCCCCCGGAAGTGCATCTTGTTTGAAAAATAAATATTTGAATCCAAGAATATTCATTGTCGCTACTCTTCCTTTTCTCTTTTTTAGGAATCATCATTGACCTTTTTATCATGAGACTCTCCCCCATATCATGTGAGACTTCATATTCAACTCCTTATTCTTCATTCTCAGCTTGGACCAAGTTCAAACTAGGTTGTTTTTCTTTGCTTCATCTCTTCATATTATAATTTGGGAATTCAAATGCTCAATGACCCTCTACACCACACCTGAAACACACATAAGGTATGCCTCTTCCACCACTGTAACCTATACCCTTATGAAATCCTCTTCCTCATGGTTGATTTAGGTTACCACTCGAGTATCTTCTACTTTCTCAGATCCTTGGGATGATTTGCCTCTACCATAGTTAAAACCACCCCATGAGGCATATGATGTACCCCTCCTTGCTCCTCTATTCCTTTGAGAAAATTATTAATTTTTCTTTTCCTATTCCTTTAAGGATAATTGGTATGCCTCTTCCATGATGTGAACCCTATTCATGCTCATTTAATATTGAATAGAGAATTTTAAACAATTCACATACCTTGCAGCCAATTTCTTATTGGTTTCCTAGTGATCCATGCGAATGGAAAATTGATAAAAATCATTTGTGATTTCCTCCATGGTGGACAATTTTTTATTCAAGGGTCTAGGCATAGTCCAGAGGCAAAAAAAATTCTTGCAATTTTTTTTCCATCTTGCTCCAAGTCCTAATTTTGTCTTTTCCTTTTTTTCTCTGTCTTTCTACACATCATCCCACCAGATCATGGCATGACCCTTCAAATCGGTGCATGAAAATTTCACCTTCTTTTCCTATGGCATAGGATACCATTCAAAAACATTTTCCATGGCATTCAACCAATCTATTAACTCCTCTGGTTTAATATTCCCTGCATATTCTAAAACTTCCATCTTGATCCTATCATTTCTCCCTTCTATAGCCCTTATAATCCTTTCTTCAAAATTCATGTGCTCTAATCGTTCTTCTTCATGTTCTTGATGTTCTTGTTCTTCATTTTCTATATGTTGATGTACATATCCTTGGTTTTTCTCCTCATCAGGCACTTATCTTTGTATTATTATCTGACCAGCCAACATGTTTGTAAGATTTGCTACTTGCCTTTGGAGGTTTTGCATATCTCTACACATCTAAGCATGACTTGGTCTTCCTCTCCATCTATCATCCATATTCTTGCTCTGATATAAAAATCATGCAAACACACGATTATGGAAAATAACTCTCTTTTATTCTTTCTCCATCCTAACTATTACAATGGAATTTCAACCCCTTATAACTACTATATGAGATTTTCAAAAAAAAATTATTTTAGGATATTCTTGCATGACTCTAAAACTGACCAATAACTAAGAGATAAATAGAGAGACACTATTTCTCAACTCACTTTTATTATTAAGTTCATAAACTAAGAGATAAATTATAATTTAAAATTAAAAAATTCCCATAAAAACAATAAAACCCCGATTTGAGGCCTTATATGAAGGAATTTGGCCCCGAAAACATGTCAAAATGATTTTCAATTTGAAGTATCAAATTGGCACAACAATGAACTCTTCAAGACACAACTCCTTGTAAAATTTCAACCCAAACGAATAACCGAGTCAAAAGTTATGACCCTTGGAAAATCCGTGCATCACTATCCCCCCTTAATGATAACTTCCTGAACTCCATGTGAAAGTGATGAAGAAGGTTACAAGCATACTTATATCAGGAAAGAAAAATTCCTTCCTTGGTTTGCAAAACTTGGAGGCCAAAGAAATAATGCAAATAGACTAAGTTGATTTTTTCAAATTTCTTCTTAAGGATAGTTTTTACATGGTTTAAAAGTTTTGGGTCACTACCAATGAGCATAAGGTCATCAACGTAAAGAACAAGGATTATGAGATGGCTTCCTACTTTCTTGGTATAAACATTAGGGTCAAAATGACATCTAGAAAAGCTAGCATCAAGAAGAAAGCAATCAATTTTGGCATACCAAGTTCGAGGAGCTTCCTTAATACCATGGAACTTCCTTAAGACCATGGAGAGATTTCTTAAGATGACAAACAAGGCTAGAGTCACGATGAACATATCCAGGATGTTATTCCATGTATATTTCTTCTTTGAAAATACCCATGCAAGAAGGCATATTTGACATCCATCTAATGTACTTCCCATTTATGAGAGACAACAAAGGAAAAAGAAAGGCATATTGAATTCATTTTGGCTATGGGGGAAAAGGTTTCATTATATTCAATTAGTTCAACTTGAGAGAATCCTTTGGAAACTAATCAGACCTTGTGTCTTTCAACACTTCCATTTGATCCATACTTATTTCTACACACCCATTTACATCTAACAAGTTTTCTTCCTTTTGGAAGAAGTACAAGATCCCAAGTATCATTTTCCATTAAAGAACAATACTCTTCATTCATTGTTGTATCCTAATCTAGATGACTTGAATATTCTACAAATGTCTCTAGATCACGATTCTATAAAACTTGAGCCACAAGAGAAAATTCTTGTTGGAACTATGAATGTGTTCGACATTGATATGAAGGATCATGGGTAAGATCACCAGTTGCTTCTCAAGTTAAAATAACCCATCGAGGAAGTTGTGGTGCTGGTGTAGGTTCATGTTCAATGGACTCATCTAGAGGAAGGTGAGTAGGTGGAGGTGGATTTTCATCCTCATTGTCATCATTTGGAGAAGAAGAAACTAGAATAGGAACATAATATGGCGCAAACGTTGAATACGGATCTCAAGTTGACGAAGGCACAAACACCAAATTAGGCTCGCACGCCAAGAGATTTTTAACAAATTTAACATCTCTTCTAATAATAATTTCGTTAGAATGAGGTTTAAGAAGTCTGTAACCTTTGTCATATTTAGAAAAACCAACAAAAATACACTTCTCACTTTTAGGCTACAAAGCATTCCTTTTTTCATTAGGAATGTGAGCCCATGACACACTTCCAAATACACGTAAGTGGATTATATTTGGCTTAAGTTTATTCCATCCTTCTTCCAGTGTTATATTTTTAGAGTCTTTTTGGGAGTGTGATTTACTATTTAACTTTAATAGTTAATGGCTTCCACCCAATAATTAATACTTAATTCCTTAGATTCGATCATACAATTAGCCATTTATTTTAATGTGTGATTCTTTCTCTCAACAACACCATTTTGTTGTGGTGTATATGAAACATTGTTTTTCATTTAGGTGCCTTGTGTAGTATAGTAACTTGTAAAAGTTTTGTTCACATATTCACCTCCATTATTTGTTCTTAACCTTTGAATTTGATGTCCGGATTGTTTTTCTACAAGGGACTTGTAGGCCCAAAAATTGTCAAACACTTCGCTCTTAATTTTTAAGAAGTAAACCCAAGTACATCTAGAAAAGTCATCACTGAAAGTTAAGAAATACCTACACCCAGAAAAAGAAGGGGAAGAAAGTGGACCACACAAATCATTGTGAACAAGCTGCAAAGGGTCTGAGGCATGCCAAGAGGCACGTTTTTCAAAATTGTCTCGATGATGTTTGTCAAGAACACAACCGACACAAACACCATCTTTGCAAGAAACAAGAGGAATACTAGTTGCCACTTGTTGATTACATAGTTGTTGCAATGAGAAATAGTTTAGATGATGAAACCGCTCATGCCAAAGTTTTCTCAAGTCATCACTATGAGCAACAAAAATTGATGGAAAATATGATGACCCAAAGTTGCCAAACTTATAAAACATGGTAATATCATCAACAATTCCAGTTGTAAGAACATGCTTAGGATATTTTAGATCATTGATTACTGCTTGGTGAGGTGAAAAATCTACGGTATTACCTTCACTTGAATGAGTGATTTGATACAATGATAGAAGGTTGCATGAAATACTTGGAAACAATTATACATTATTGAAATGACCATTATCTACCTGAATTATTTCAGACCTTACAACACTAAGAGATCTATCATCAACAAATATTTTCTTAGTGTTACATTCATTAAGAGAAAAAAATATGGCTTTATCCTTAGACATATGATAAGATGCTCTAGAATCAATAATCCACTCATCAGAAGAAGAAGTAGAAGTTGCATTGAAGGAAAAACTAGAAGCAGAAAGTGCATGTCCATGAGAAGAAGAGTTAGAAGAAGAAGAATCAATATGGATGTTGTCATTCTTGATTGTTTCTTCCAAAGATTCCATCTTCTTAAAACATTTGGACTCCACATGACCATATTTCCCACAAAATTTGAAATGTATGTCAGTCTTCTTATTTTTATATTTTTCTCCTTTGTCACCATTAGGAGTAGAAGCTGGAAGAGAGGGTTTGGGACCCTTTTTTTGCTTTTTGTTGTGGCGAGGATGCTACTTCTTGGGATTCTTGGATTTATCTTTTTGCTAGGCCACTGAATCTTTTTTGGATGTACCTGTAGTGTTGATCAGTCCAAGTTACACAAGCTTATCTTGTTCTCAAATTAGAGCATCACATAAGGACTCAAGGGAGGGTTCTTTATAAGCACTCCCTAGAGCTTCTCTAGTGGCATAAACGGTAGATACAAAAACAAAATATGCATTACCAATATTAGAGAGAATAACATATATGAATCGATATTCCTTCAGATCTAGTTGGCACTCTATACACAAAAGTATCGGTTTTTTGAAGTTAGATAAATAATCTTCAATGCAAGGAAAATCATTTTGACTTAAACTGATTAACTGATTTTCCAACTGGTGAGCTCGAATAATATTGTGTTTACCAAACACAACTTCAAGATTTTCCCAATCTTTATTTGGGCCCCCGATTCCTTGAAGGTGAAATCTTAAATTAGGAGAGACTTGGTCAACTTTTACATAGTCAACATTCATTGGAAGACCGACGATGGGGAGTGATTTCTACAATTGTTTTGTAGGTGCGATGATTATAAAAGATTTTTTTGGTCATTTTTCGTTGCATGAATTATTAGTCTTTTTTCTATGTGCTACGTGCCTTAGATCTAATTCTTGATCTCCATAGCTCGGATTGTGTACTTTGAAGGTTATAAATTTTTGATATTTCTTTGTCTCCTTTTAAAGACCCACATTGGATCCCTAACCCTTAGACCCTATTTTATTTTGGGAAACAAATTGTTTCTTAGGAAATATGTATCAACATGTCTACTCAATTCGATTTAATGAGTATGCAATTTGTCTTTTTCTAGCTATATTTTATTGTTTGATTTTATTACTTTCTTAAAGTGAATCTTTAGAGATTATGTGGTAAAAATGTATGGTTTTGATTTCTTGATTAATTTTTGAGTACTTTTATAAACCTTTAATAAATCTATGAAGACAATAGATTAATTCTCTAGTACATATGGGGTCAATATTTGATGACATTTTTACCGTAAGAATATATTTGTATATTGTACTTATATTGTTTCAGTAGATTTTTTTGTAAATATAGGAAATCCCAATGCCGAGGATTACACTTGAAGAGAGTGAAATTATGCTTCATAGGTTAAGGGTGGCATTGGAGGCACATGGTGATGTGAAATGTTATTTCCCTTGAAATCAATGTAGGGGATTTAATAGAAGAAGACTTGTAAGAAAAATAATTGAAAGACATTGTTGGAGATATGGGCATTGTGAAGGGGATATACATATCGTCCTATGGTAAGTTAGTCATTATATATGTCTTTGTATTGAGTGTATTTATAAAAATATCTTTCTTTTTAATATTGTTATATACACTAATTTTATTTGTTGTTTGTAATTATAAAGAAAAATTCTCCTAGGTGCATGGCACTAGATAATGTTCCTAGTAGTAGTATAAATACTATTGTACAAGTTGTGGAACATGGTATTGATATTGAAGGTCAAGTCAATCCTATGGAAGAAGATGACACCAATAATATATTTTAGTCAGATGATGGGACAAATAGATTGATCCAAGACACATTATCTCCTATTGACAAGGGCAACTTTGATGATATTCATGATGTAACTCTGCTTGAGAAGGCACAACAACCCCTTTATGAAGGATCAAGAACAAATATTTTCTCTGCTATAATGTTGTTAGTGAACTTCAAGGTATTGAATAGTTTATCAAACACTTGTCTCACAGAGATCCTAAGGTACGTAATATAATTTGTCACATATTATATGTAAAGGTCGACTTTTTTTTTCTCTAATTTTATTGTCAATTAATGTGTAAATTAAGGATGCAATATTTATGATTACTTTTATTTACATTAACTAGTTATTTTTTATGTTGTATATTGTTAGGTGGAATTTTCTTACCACTATCAAATATTTTACCTCGCACATACTGAGAGTTGTGTGCCATTATGAAAGATATTGGAATGGAGTATCAAGTTATTGATGCATGTCTGAATGATCATATTATGTATTATGGAAAATTTTCATCGGAAACAAAATACCCACAATGTCAAATTAGTAGATATTGAACCTATCAAGTAACAAAAAAGGTGCCTCACAAGGTTCTTCATCATATTCTGATAATTCCATGTTTATAGCAACTATTCAGGTGCCAAACCATAACATAGTTTATGGATTACCATGAATGACATAGAAGTGAATATGTTTTTCTTCTAATGCCTGCAAATGGTTCTGCATTTAGGAATATCGAAGAAATGTGGATGATTTTTAAAGAAGAACCTCATAATGTTAGGCTTTCATTCGAAACTTACGGTGTCGATCCATTTGGTGAGCTCAAGTATATTTACTCAGTGTTGCCTATTTTTGTTATAAACAATAACCTTTCTCCTTGGATGTCAATAAAGAGGGAGCACACAATGTTGGCATGATTGTTCCATGTATTTGTTTACAAAATTTGTTTGAAAATTGCATTTTGATTGTATTATTCGTTGCATAATTTCTTATATATATGCAAGGTAATAATTATGTATAGTTTCAACCAATTAGGTAAGTACCAAGTGAAAGATATGAATGTATATATTGAGTATCTTGTCAATGAGACGCCAAAGTTATGGGTTTTCATCACTATGCACGACATCTCTAGACCAATAGGGAAAAAAAAATTTCAATTCCATGGAATACTTACATGGACAATTCATGATGCACCAGGGCTAACATTCTTATGGTATGTAACATACTATTGCACTTTAATAGTATATAATTTTATGAAAATATGATGCATTCTTCTTAAATATTAATTCCTTGTTATATAAATAATACTAACATTAATCGATATCTTGCAAGTCTTCAAACAAAGAGAAAATTTGCATGTCTAGTTTGTGGTCCTAGGATGAAATATCATCGTTCAAGAAGTATAGGAAATGAGGTGTTTCATGAGTATAGACATTTCCTTGTTAAGAACCATAGGTATCAAACTACATAAGAAAATATTTTCAATTTGAAAGAAGAGACTGGAATAAAATCATGAAGAATGACACTTCACCTATGGAAGTTGGAATATAATAAAAATAGTCAAGGCAAGAAATTAGTCTATGTACGATATATATTAATAATTTTAAATTTTAATTTGTATTGAATTATGTTTATTGTATCTAACAATTATTTTTGTAATCTCATTTATTTTTCATAAATGTCGTCAAGACATTAATGGGATTCCGAGGAATGAAAAGTTACGCTATACAATTAAGTAGGTTTCCCTACTATGAACACCTACAAATAACTCATTTGCTTGACACAATGCATATCAAGAATAATGTAACATATGTTGGATTACTGAGAGGGGGGGTGAATCAATAATAGCACCATTGTAATCCTTTTTATACAAATAAACCAAGTGTTATATCAATGTAGAATTATTATCCAATAATAAGAAATAAGAAATGAAAAATCACACACATACACAGTACACCAGTATTTTANATGTCTTGAAGAATTTCATTCATTGGAAGCACCAACTTCCTTTGTTTTCCAGCTGCAACTGGAAGGAGGCTCCAACCCCCTAGTTTCTCAGGCTACAACCTCAGGGAAGCTCCAACTCCATAGTTCTCTAGCTACAACCATAAGGAGGCTACAACCCCCTATGTTCTCCTGCTACAACCAGAAGGTGGCTAAAACCACCTGTCCTTTTCCCATCCTTCCACCCTGAAGTAGAATGATGGAACCACTGTCAACCCGACACTTTGAGATATACTATTGTACAACTGTATCAACCTATACCACTGACCTGTATCCAATCTGTACAACTGCCTAGTAATTAATCTGTACCTCAACTGAACATGTATCTACAAATATACAACATTTACAACACCTATAGTGATGCATCCCACGTATGTACATGCCCTATCTGTTACATAGCCTGCGTATGTACATGCCCTATCTATTATGCAGCTTGTGTATGCCTTCTAAAAACTAGGGTTTCCCTTTTCTTGAAAAATTATCACCTTCTGTAACTTATTTCACATAGATATGTAACCTGTCACTGTATCCAAGTTGTAACTGTATCCTGTGCATGCATCCTCATACATAACATTTACTCAAGGCAAGTATGTCTCTCTCTAGTCATAGGTATGTGTAATCATGAACAAGTGCAATATCCCTCACATGATCTTAGCCATAAAACCCTTTCTGATATTCAAATTCTCAATACATCAACCACTACACAAATACAAGTTCTCAACCATGTACCATAAAGACCCTTAGCCATATGCCAAGAAATACAAGATGTACCTCAACAAGAAGTATCACTGATAAATACACCAGCAATGTATTTCTATATATTTGACTTGTACAAAAGATCCCATGCAGTCACAAGTCTCTCTAGGGAGAATTCTCAAATATCCATTTCCATTCCTCATGCATACATCAAAATCCAACTATTCATATAAATAAGACATGCCTTTTGAACTAATGGATGGATCTGATTTATCTGGGCACTTTAGACCTTCTTGGCAGCTTGATATCAAAATATAAAACCTTTGCATCTTCATCTCTTCAAGTTTTCATGGATTTACAAACATGTATGCACTCTAATACACTGCCAGCCTGCATATAACTCAGCTTGTACGCACCTTGTACACAGACAACCCACTTATAACTCATCATGTATGCACTTTATACATAGACATCCCACATACAACTCAACATGTATGCACCTTGTACACAGACAACCCGCGTACACCTCAGAAAATAGGGTTTTTCTATAATTCCAATAATTTTACCGTCAACCCTTCGTGCTACCTCAGACGTTCACCACTTTATATGTATCCACAAGTATTTACAAGAATCTTTACAAAAGAAAATAGATATACAATATCTACAAGTATGTTTTTTATGAGTGAACTTTGTCTCTTATTTATATCTTCATGTAGCCTTAGACTTTCCTTATTTTAGGGCTTTTTCATTTAAAATAATTTCTTTTTGCAAAGCAATTTGACTCTTGGGGGATTTTATAAGACTCATGAGGGTTCTCCAACTTCATATGGTCATAACTCTCTACTCGTGAGGAGTTATGTGACATTCCACATACCACTAGAAATGGAATGACACGCACTATCCATCTAGGATATTTTCACTCACAAATTCACTGTCCTTAATATAATTATTCCTCAAATAATCATGGGTTCTCTCACTCTGTAAAGTGTCTTCCCATGAGGGATTTCACCATAAAGGGACCACTTGGGAGTTCATCCATTTTTACTTCTTATCAACCATGAAAAGAAAATAAGGAGTCATCGTTACATCAAACAATCTTGGGTCCATTACCCAAACCTTGTGCTATGGGGATTTGTTCAAGGGTTTACATCAATGAAAACCAACCTTAATCAATAATCTACCCCTTTGGCATTGATGGTAACACTCTGATGCAATACTAAAATCATATCACTCATGCTCCCCCTGGAACCATGCCTCTGTCCTCTGTATATGATGAATACACTTCCCCTGGAACCATGCCTCTGTCCTCTGCTTCTATCCTCTGCATATGATAAATCTCTCCTCCTTTGTCATCAATGGCAAAGGTATCTTTCCATTTAGGGTTTCTCACCCTGACTGAACTGTCCTCTTATGGTGCTTCCTCGTGTAAATCTAAGACATATAAGATACACATTGAAAAAACATTAATATTGGAGTATAAATAACCCCAAGTCTCTGGTGAAGATATTCAAAGGATTTCCGTGGAAGTGGTTTTGTGAAGATGTCTTCCACTTGTTCTTTTGTGCCCACATACTCAACTCTGATGTTATTTTCTGCAACCTGCTCCCATAGAAAGTGATACTTGATTGGAATGTGCTTCATCTTGGAGTGCATCATCGGGTTCTTCGAGATACTGATGGAACTTGTATTATCACAATATATTGGAATGGGATCATCATACTCAACTTGTATATCTGTTAGAGTTTGTTTCATCCAAAGAACCTATGTACATCATGATGCTGCTACAATATACTCAGCCTTGGTTGTATATAAAGATACTAATGATTGTTTCTTTCTTAGCCATGATACTAAACACTCACCCAAGTAGAACATTTCTCCACTCGTGCTTCATCGATCATCAATACAACCTGCCCAATCTGCATCTGTGTAGGCAATAAGTGATATATCCTTTCCTTTTGGATACCATAATCCAAACTCTTTTGTTCCTTTGAGATATTTGAAAATCCTCTTTACTGATAATACATGTGATTCCTTTGGTGTTGCTTGAAATCATGCCACCTATCCAACTTCTTGCATTACATATGGTCTAGATGTTGTCACATATAGTAGGCTACCAATCATTGACCTATATTGCCTCTGATCTGTAGACTTTGAATCATCATCTTTACTTAACTTGCAATTGGTTTGCATGGGAGTGATAACTGGTTTACAATCTTCCACACCGAACCTTTTTAGCATTTCTCTAATATACTCAGTTTGAGAAATAAAAATTCCTTGGTTTCTTTGACACATTTGAAGTCCCAAAAATAAGGATAGTCCTCCAAGTAACGACATTTCAAATTCATTTTGCATATGTTTTGAAAATTTCTGGTTTAACCTGTCATCATTACTACCAAAAATAATTTGATCAACATAAACTTCAATTAATAAAATATTACCTTGACTTACCTTGATGTAGAGGTTGTTGTCTGCACTTCCTTTTTTGAACCCTGCCTGTTGCAGATACTTATCTAGTCTAGAGTACCATGCTCTAGGAACCTGTTTTAGACCATATAGGGACTTCTTTAATTTACACATAATCTGCATTCTATGACAACTGAAATCCTTCTGGTTGTTCAATGTAGACTTCTTCAAGTTCCCCATTCAGAAAATATGATTTTACGTCCATCTGATATACAAAACATTTTTGGAGCATGCATAGGCTAAAAGAAAATAGATTTCTTCCATTCTGGAAACTAGAGAAAATGTCTCTTTAGAGTCGATTCCTTGAATATGTGCATATCCTTTACATACCAATCTATCTTTGTTCCTTGTAACTTGTCCATCTTCATTTAATTTATTCCTAAAAACCCATTTTGTGTTGAATAAATTCTTATTCTTTGGTCTTGGAACCAAATTCCCAAGTGTCATTTTTCTCTATTTGATCCAATTCTTCATCCATGGCCTTATTCCAAAATTTATCCTTGCTGGCTTCTTATAAACAGTTTGGTTCAATTGTATAAAATAGTGTTAGGTGTGTTTGTTTCGGTGAACAAATGTTTCTTCTAGTCCCAACTCGTACATATTTATTTCCAATAATCTAATCTGAAGGATGATTCTTCTGTACTCGTTTTCTAGGTGTCTTTGGAGATACTTGCTGAACTTGCTCTTCTATTTCTGTCAGATTCTCTTAGTCTTCCTCTTCTACTTCATCTTCGAAAAGTTGTTCCATTGATTTGTTTTCTTCTTCCTTTGATTTTGGTCTGCATGTTTCATCAATTGTTATGTTGAGGCTTTCAACAACTTTGTTCAATCTTATATTGTAACACTTGTATGCTTTCCTTGTACTTGAGTAACAAACAAGTAATCCTTTTTCCACACAAGAGTCAAACTTTCCCATTCTGCCATCTTCTCTTTTGATTTAGCATTTGCTTCCAAAAACTTTGAAGTGCTTCACATTTGTTAGTCTTCCTTTCCATATCCCGTAGGGAGTTTTAACAGTTTTGTTTCTGAGCATTACTCTGTTTTGATGTGAACTATTGTATGCATTGTCTGTGTCCAAAATATATCTGTCAATTTGGAATCCATTAGCATTGTTCGAGCCATTTCTTGTACTGCCATGTTCTTTCTTTCAACAACTCCATTCTGTTGAGGTGTCCTAGCAACGAAGAATTTCTTTTTTATTCCATGACTGCTGCAGTAGTCCATAAATTCCTTTGAAGTGAACTCTCCTCCATTATCAGATCTCAAGCATTTGGTTCTTGAATCCATCTCATTTTCAACCATTTCCTTGTAGATCTTGAAGTTTTCAAAAGCTTCTGACTTGTTCTTGAGAAAACAAATTGCAGTCATTCTTGTATAATCATCCACTAATAACATAAAGTATCTCTCACCTTTTAAGCCTTTTGTTGTAGTTGGTCCAACTAGATCAGTATGCACAATTTCCAGTGGTCTTGTAGATGAATATTTGTTTTATTTGAACCTGGTCTTTGTTTGCTTTCCTTGTTGACAATGCTTGCATAAAGTGTTGGTTGGTTTCGTGATCTGGGGCATTTCTTTGATTGATTCTCTTTTTCTGACTTTGACAAGATTATCAAAATGCATGTGACCCATTCTTCTGTGCCATAGCCAACTTTCATCTTCCTTTCCTAGACAACACTTTTCATTTCCAATTTCACTTAACATATATATGTTATTTGAAGTTTTAGCAGCTGTACCGACCAATTTCCCTGAACCTTCTCTTTTTATCTCACACTTTTGTGAATCGAAAGTAAATTTATGACCTTGGTCAGACATTTGACTCAC